>OY720465.1:15134064-15524064 GCA_963082715.1 Harpalus rubripes
ATATGCTTTTATTCAAAATCTCTCTTATATGCAGGATGTGAAAAAGGGGGAAAAAATTAATGGTAAGGCTTGCAAAAAAATCGCGTACATCAGTCTTTTGCTGTACCTATTGAAGTCGGTCTTGGGCGTTTTTTACCTGTAGCTAAGAGAGGTATTGGATTCATGCTAAAAATCGGGTCCGTGAAGTACGCACGCCCAATTTAAGTACAAAAGATATATTTTTTATGGAGCATTAGTATCAGATTTGTATTGTTTTGTAACACTAAAACGAATGTAGCACGTCTTATCATTTTTCAGTTATTGCGTGTGGTAAATGGCGTGCTAACTTCACACCTAGCACGCCTTTATGTAGTACTAATTATAAGAGAGATACTATAAGTTAGTATTCCTCAAGTAGACTTTTGTGACGATTCTAAAAAGATATCTCCCCTCAACCTTTTTTAATTATTACATGTGGTAAATGGCGTGCTAACTTCACGCATAGCACGCCTTTGTACAGTACTAATTATAAAAGGTTTACTATAAGTTAGTATTCATTGAGGAGAGTTTTGTGACTATTCTAAAATTGTGTCTCCCCTAAAGCCTTTCTACTTATTGCGTGTGGTAAAAGGCGTGCTAACTTCACACCAAGCACGCCATTGTGCAGTACTAATTATAAAAGATGTACTATAAGTTAGTATTCATTGAGTAGAGTTTTGTGACGATTCTGAAAATTTAACCCCACCCACCCCTTCTTACTTATTGTGGACTGCAAAAGGCGTACTAACTTCACACCTAGCACGCCCTTGAGCAGTACTAATATTTGATATACTATAAGTTAGTATTCATTGAGGAGAGTTTTGTGACGATTCTGAAAAGTTAACCCCACCCACCCCTTCTTATTTATTGTGGACTGTAAAAGGCGTGCTACCTTCCACCTAGCACGCTCTTGAGCAGTACTAATGATATTTGATATTCTATAAGTTAGTATTCAGTAAGGAGAGATTTGTGACGATTTTGAAAATTTAACCCCACCCACCCCTTCTTATTTATTGTGGACTGTAAAAGGCGTGCTACCTTCCACCTAGCACGCTCTTGAGCAGTACTAATGATATTTGATATTCTATAAGTTAGTATTCAGTAAGGAGAGATTTGTGACGATTTTGAAAATTTAACCCCACCCACCCCTTCTTATTTATTGTGGACTGTAAAAGGTGTGCTAACTTCACATCTAGCACGCTCTTGAGCAGTACTAATGATATTTGATATTCTATAAGTTAGTGATTTGTGACGATTCTGATAATTTAACCCCACCCACCCCTTCTTACTTACTGCGTTTGTATAAGACGTGCTAACTTTACGCCTAGCACGCAGTACTAATTATAAAAGATTTACTATAAGTTACTATTCATTGAGGATAGTTTTGTGACGATTTTAAATATTTAGTGGGAAGCATTTCAAATAGTTTCAGGCAACTTAATACAGTTCGAAAGAGTCATAAATAAAATAAAGACATTTGGGAAAAATTTTCAAACGAACTCCCCGTGAAATTTAATGTAAGCAACATTTTTTCCTGGAGATTGTTGTAACCACAAATGATATCACACAAAAAAAAAAAAATTAATGTAGATACGAACTCAGTACCTCGATTTTTGAATTCTACAGGTCCAGTTAAGTTTGCATTACATTATACTGTTTTTGTCTAGATTTTAGTTCGAGAATTTCTAGTCATTTCTAATATAATTGTTATGTATATTTCTATAGTAACTTATTAAAAAATAATCAATTGATATATGTCATATAAAAATGTCATACGTTTTATAATATGTAACATAATCAATAAATAATAATTATATTGCGTGCAAATTTAATCTCTAGTACATAATAAATTGGCGACGAAGAGAAAAAACCATGAATGCAAAACAATTCAAACAATTTTTAGCTCTCCAACAGCAAAATTTTCAAACTATGATGCAACAGATATTACCACAACAGGCCTCTAATCCTCAAGCTGTCCAGTCACCAGCTATAATGTATAATTTTGAAATCTTCGACAAAAATAAAGAGCAGTTCCAGCAATATATAGAAAGATTTGAAAATTATTTAACCTTGAAAGGTTAAAAAAATGGAGTCTGCAGCTAAATTATTATTAAATAATATTGGAGCAGAGAATTATGAACTATTAACAAAAAAGAATTCATGTAAAAAATTACCCAATATGAGATGAATTAAAAATTGTTGATGCCTAATTTTGGCAATACATTCTAAATAATCGAAATAGTCTTTTTGCGTATTACAAATAAACACAATGGTAATACTTTTAAAGTCATGAGTAGGTATAAAATTGGGTATTATAAAAAATGAAATTAAAAAAGCTGCTTATTAAATAAGAACTGGGATATTTATTAAAGCCAAAAATGAAATCAATATTTATATTACATATCGTCGAATAATTCGTCATTAAACTCGGATTGAGCCTCTTCTTCTTCATCTGATTCGATTATTGCACATTCTTCGATTTCGCTTAGTGACTGCGGCAGAGAGTCTTTACTATTCCAAGATGGAATGTAAAGATTTCCTTGTCCTACCACTCTCTGGAGTTACTAAAGGTAAAGTGTTGGTATTACTTGCATTATTTCTCATTTTGCAGACATAATTGGATCTTAACAATTTTTGTTCAAACACGCTTTAACATGGAGGAAATAAAGCAAGGTATTTTGATATCTTTGAATGGTTTATCTGAGCTCTTTGGTATACTAGATTTGAAGATTTTTAGACGAGCTTTGTTGAGATCTTCACAAATTTTTTGTCCATAAATTTCACATATAACACGTTCCAATGACTTATGTAGATATTTCATCTGAGATTTTACTTGTGACATAAAACAGCACGTATTCAAGACGCACTTATATCTCTGGGTATTACAGGAAAATCTCAGATGAATTTTGTGTCTTAAAAGTCAAAAGCCCCCGATTTCTATGTCTTAAAATGAATTTTAACAAACTAGGCAAATACCTGCGTCGATTGACACAAAAAGTTTTAAATTATCTCATCATATAGTTTTTGGACACCACTCTAACTTTTGGTTGTTTTAAGTGCATTAAGCCTTCGATTTTTATGACTTAAAATGTCTATTCATGATCTTTGGATAATAGTGCATAAAAAACCGCAAAAAGTTAGAATGTACCTTCTCGTAATTTGCAACCATTTTTCAAATTTTGGTTCGTTTCTTAAAAGTCAAAAGCCCCTGATTTCTATGCCTTAAAATGAATTTTAGCAAACTAAGCAAATATCCGCGTCGACTGACACAAAATGTTTTAATGTACGTCATCATGTAGTTTTGGACAGCATTTTGACTTTTGGGTGTCAAATGCATTAAGCCCCCGATTTTTATTTCTTACAAAGTGTATTCATGCTCTTTGGATAATGGTGCATAAAATACCGTAAAATGTTTGTATGCACCTTATCACGTAATTTTCGGTGCCTTTTTTGAAATTTTCTTTCGTGTCTTACATGTCAAAAGTCCCCGGTTTCGATGTCTTACAAGGTATATTAGCAAACTAGACACAAGCCCGCATTGAATGGCACAAAAATTTGAATGTACCACATCACGTAATTTTTGGCCCTTTTTTAAATTTTGAAAATACTACCATGACGTAAAGCCCCCGGTCCGACTTGTAAGACACGATTATTTTTGTATGGGGAGACAATCCGCGCCCTACCCCAAGGTCAAACCTTTTGTACCTTATAACGTGACTTTTGATAGCTGGGCTCCCCGTCTAAAAGGTGATGCCCAATCACTTTCGTATACCTTGGAAATTATTCCCTGTTCTTCTAAATTCTTGAGTTCTTCCTCTACTTTTCTTTTAAGTGAAAATGGAATTCCTCTAGCTTTATGTAGTACTGGTTTAGCATTTTCTTTCAACGTCAAAGAACATTTAAACTTCGACGTACAACCAATGCATGGAACAAAGATGTCTACATAATTTGAAAATATTTCCTTTATAATATTTAATGGATTTATATTCGATATAAAATTATCTTGAATAGACGACTGTTTGTAATTGTCCAAATCTTCAAGTTTGATGTTTAAATGACGTATCCAGGAACGGCCTAAAAGAGGTGAGGAATAATGTGGAACTACAAATAAAATTTCTTTTGATTTGATATTGTTGTATTCCACTTGAACTTCAGTTACACCAACAGGGGCAAAAACTCCTGCTGTGT
This sequence comes from Harpalus rubripes, assembly GCA_963082715.1. Classification (NCBI taxonomy): domain Eukaryota; kingdom Metazoa; phylum Arthropoda; class Insecta; order Coleoptera; family Carabidae; genus Harpalus; species Harpalus rubripes. Next base: position 15,138,271 of record OY720465.1, read on the forward strand.
AAGACCTGAAACGAATTTTCGTTGATCCAAGTTTTTCTTTAATTTGTAGACGATTGAAATCTTTTTGTGGTAATAATATATGCCTTGCTCCTGAATTTACTTCAAATAGTTGAAGTATACCATTAATTTTAATTTCTGCAAAATATTTTTGTGTATCTATAATTTTGAAATGTTGATTTTGAGAAATATTAATTATTTGACATTTATTACAATATTCTGTAATATTTGACATATAGACTTCATCTTTGATAAATTTGACGTTTGATTTAGTTTTAAGTAATTTTTGAATACAAACTTTTTCAAGATGTCCATCCTTATTACAGTACCTATATTTAATATTCTTCGGCTTTATTTTGCAGTCTTTTATGCAAATACCTTCTAAACCCAAATCCTTAAAATTCAATGCAGATCTTGAACATTTTTGACCATTTAAGTTGTGCTGTGATTTATTATTTGGATTGCTTCTAAAATATTTGTTTTTCGTTCTTGATTGAGACCTAGAGACACGATTGATATTATCCGATTGAATATTCGTTGTTAAATATCCTGATATTTCCTTATTATCAATTTTAGAGGCTTCCAAAATTTGAACTTCTTTGAATACTTCTACATAAGTTAATTTTTCTTTAGCTAGAATTTTTACACGAATTGTTTGGTCGTAAATTCCCGTAATAAATTGTAACTGTAAAAATAAATCAGCTACAGATTTACCATATTCACAATGAAATTGACAGTTTGGTAGGAATTTACATAATTGTGCAATATACTCATTTAAGGACTGGTTATTTTCCTGTTTAGTTGATAAAAACATTTTTCTTGACTGATAATTGATCTTTAAGTATTTGTACTACTTCCGTGTATTTCAAAGCTGAAATTTCTTTTGGAGCACAAGAAATTTTTAATAGTTCATAAATTTCTGCTGCACTATTATTTAACAATAATAATTTAGCAGCAGACTCTCCTTTACCTTTCAATGTTAAATAATTTTCAAATCTTTCTATATATTGCTGGAACTGCTTTTTATTTTTGTCGAAGATTTCAAAATTATACATTATAGCTGGTGACTGGACAGCTTGAGAATTAGAGGCCTGTTCTGGTAATATCTGTTGTATCATAGTTTGAAAATTTTGCTGTTGGTGAGCTAAAAATTATTTGAATTGTTCTGCATTCATGGTTTTTCTCTTCGTCGCCAATTTATTATGTACTAGAGATTAAATTTGCACGCAATATAATTATTATTTATTGATTATGTTACATATTATAAAACGTATGACATTTTTATATGACATATATCAATTGATTATTTTTTAATAAGTTACTATAGAAATATACATAACAATTATGTTAGAAATGACTAGAAATTCTCGAACTAGAATCTAGACAAAAACAGTATAATGTAATGCAAACTTAACTGGACCTGTAGAATTCAAAAATCGAGGTACTAAGTTAGTATCTACATTCATTTTTTTTTTTTTTTTTTTTTTTTTTTTTTTTTGTGATATCATTTGTGGTTACAACAATCTCCAGGAAAAAATGTTGCTTACATTAAATTTCACGGGGGGTTCGTTTGAAAAAATTTCCCAAATGTCTTTATTTTATTTATGACTCTTTCGAACTGTATTAAGTTGCCTGAAACTATTTGAAATGCTTCCCACTAAATATTTAAAATTGTCACAAAACTATCCTCAATGAATAGTAACTTATAGTAAATCTTTTGTAATTAGTACTGCGTGCTAGGCGTGAAGTTAGCACGTCTTATACAAACGCAGTAAGTAAGAAGGGGTGGGTGGGGTTAAATTATCAGAATCGTCACAAATCTCTCCTTACTGAATACTAACTTATAGAATATCAAATATCATTAGTACTGCTCAAGAGCGTGCTAGATGTGAAGTAGCACACCTTTTACAGTCCACAATAAATAAGAAGGGGTGGGTAAGGTTAAATTTTCAGAATCGTCACAAATCTCTCCTTACTGAATACTAATTTATAGAATATCAAATATCATTAGTACTGCTCAAGAGCGTGCTAGATGTGAAGTAGCACACCTTTTACAGTCCACAATAAATAAGAAGGGGTGGGTGGGGTTAAATTTTCAGAATCGTCACAAATCTCTCCTTACTGAATACTAACTTATAGAATATCAAATATCATTAGTACTGCTCAAGAGCGTGCTAGATGTGAAGTTAGCACGCCTTTTACAGTCCACAATAAATAAGAAGGGGTGGGTGGGTTTAAATTATCAGAATCGTCACAAATCTCTCCTTACTGAATACTAACTTATAGAATATCAAATATCATTAGTACTGCTCAAGAGCGTGCTAGATGTGAAGTAGCACACCTTTTACAGTCCACAATAAATAAGAAGGGGTGGGTGGGGTTAAATTTTCAGAATCGTCACAAATCTCTCCTTACTGAATACTAACTTATAGAATACCAAATATCGTTAGTACTGCTCAAGAGCGTGCTAGATGTGAAGTTAGCACGCCTTTTACAGTCCACAATAAATAAGAAGGGGTGGGTGGGTTTAAATTTTCAGAATCGTCACAAATCTCTCCTTACTGAATACTAACTTATAGAATATCAAATATCATTAGTACTGCTCAAGAGCGTGCTAGATGTGAAGTTAGCACACCTTTTACAGTCCACAATAAATAAGAAGGGGTGGGTGGGGTTAAATTATCAGAATCGTCACAAATCTCTCCTTACTGAATACTAACTTATAGAATACCAAATATCATTACTACTGCTCAAGAGCGTGCTAGATGTGAAGTTAGCACACCTTTTACAGTCCACAATAAATAAGAAGGGGTGGGTGGGTTTAAATTTTCAGAATCGTCACAAATCTCTCCTTACTGAATACTAACTTATAGAATACCAAATATCATTACTACTGCTCAAGAGCGTGCTAGATGTGAAGTTAGCACACCTTTTACAGTCCACAATAAATAAGAAGGGGTGGGTGGGGTTAAATTTTCAGAATCGTCACAAATCTCTCCTTACTGAATACTAACTTATAGAATACCAAATATCATTAGTACTGCTCAAGATCGTGCTAGATGTGAAGTTAGCACGCCTTTTACAGTCCACAATAAATAAGAAGGGGTGGGTGGGGTTAAATTATCAGAATCGTCATAAATTTCTCCTTACTGAATACTAACTTATAGAATATCAAATATCATTAGTACTGCTCAAGAGCGTGTTAGATGTGAAGTTAGCACGCCTTTTACAGTCCACAATAAATAAGAAGGGGTGGGTGGGGTTAAATTTTCATAATCGTCACAAATCTCTCCTTACTGAATACTAACTTATAGAATACCAAATATCATTAGTACTGCTCAAGAGCGTGCTAGATGTGAAGTTAGCACGCCTTTTACAGTCCACAATAAATAAGAAGGGGTGGGTGGGTTTAAATTTTCAGAATCGTCACAAATCTCTCCTTACTGAATACTAACTTATAGAATATCAAATATCATTAGTACTGCTCAAGAGCGTGCTAGATGTGAAGTTAGCACACCTTTTACAGTCCACAATAAATAAGAAGGGGTGGGTGGGGTTAAATTATCAGAATCGTCACAAATCTCTCCTTACTGAATACTAACTTATAGAATACCAAATATCATTACTACTGCTCAAGAGCGTGCTAGATGTGAAGTTAGCACACCTTTTACAGTCCACAATAAATAAGAAGGGGTGGGTGGGGTTAAATTTTCAGAATCGTCACAAATCTCTCCTTACTGAATACTAACTTATAGAATACCAAATATCATTACTACTGCTCAAGAGCGTGCTAGATGTGAAGTTAGCACACCTTTTACAGTCCACAATAAATAAGAAGGGGTGGGTGGGGTTAAATTTTCAGAATCGTCACAAATCTCTCCTTACTGAATACTAACTTATAGAATACCAAATATCATTACTACTGCTCAAGAGCGTGCTAGATGTAAAGTTAGCACACCTTTTACAGTCCACAATAAATAAGAAGGGGTGGGTGGGGTTAAATTATCAGAATCGTCACAAATCTCTCCTTACTGAATACTAACTTATAGAATACCAAATATCATTACTACTGCTCAAGAGCGTGCTAGATGTGAAGTTAGCACACCTTTTACAGTCCACAATAAATAAGAAGGGGTGGGTGGGTTTAAATTTTCAGAATCGTCACAAATCTCTCCTTACTGAATACTAACTTATAGAATACCAAATATCATTACTACTGCTCAAGAGCGTGCTAGATGTGAAGTTAGCACACCTTCTACAGTCCACAATAAATAAGAAGGGGTGGGTGGGGTTAAGTTTTCAGAATCGTCACAAATCTCTCCTTACTGAATACTAACTTATAGAATACCAAATATCATTACTACTGCTCAAGAGCGTGCTAGATGTGAAGTTAGCACACCTTTTACAGTCCACAATAAATAAGAAGGGGTGGGTGGGGTTAAATTTTCAGAATCGTCACAAATCTCTCCTTACTGAATACTAACTTATAGAATATCAAATATCATTAGTACTGCTCAAGAGCGTGCTAGATGTAAAGTTAGCACGCCTTTTACAGTCCACAATAAATAAGAAGGGGTGGGTAGGGTTAAATTTTCAGAATCGTCACAAATCTCTCCTTACTGAATACTAACTTATAGAATATCAAATATCATTAGTACTGCTCAAGAGCGTGCTAGATGTGAAGTAGCACACCTTTTACAGTCCACAATAAATAAGAAGGGGTGGGTGGGGTTAAATTTTCAGAATCGTCACAAATCTCTCCTTACTGAATACTAATTTATAGAATATCAAATATCATTAGTACTGCTCAAGAGCGTGCTAGATGTGAAGTAGCACACCTTTTACAGTCCACAATAAATAAGAAGGGGTGGGTGGGGTTAAATTTTCAGAATCGTCAAAATCTCTCCTTACTGAATACTAACTTATAGAATATCAAATATCATTAGTACTGCTCAAGAGCGTGCTAGATGTGAAGTTAGCACGCCTTTTACAGTCCACAATAAATAAGAAGGGGTGGGTGGGGTTAAATTTTCAGAATCGTCACAAATCTCTCCTTACTGAATACTAACTTATAGAATACCAAATATCATTACTACTGCTCAAGAGCGTGCTAGATGTAAAGTTAGCACACCTTTTACAGTCCACAATAAATAAGAAGGGGTGGGTGGGGTTAAATTATCAGAATCGTCACAAATCTCTCCTTACTGAATACTAACTTATAGAATACCAAATATCATTACTACTGCTCAAGAGCGTGCTAGATGTGAAGTTAGCACACCTTTTACAGTCCACAATAAATAAGAAGGGGTGGGTGGGTTTAAATTTTCAGAATCGTCACAAATCTCTCCTTACTGAATACTAACTTATAGAATACCAAATATCATTACTACTGCTCAAGAGCGTGCTAGATGTGAAGTTAGCACACCTTCTACAGTCCACAATAAATAAGAAGGGGTGGGTGGGGTTAAGTTTTCAGAATCGTCACAAATCTCTCCTTACTGAATACTAACTTATAGAATACCAAATATCATTACTACTGCTCAAGAGCGTGCTAGATGTGAAGTTAGCACACCTTTTACAGTCCACAATAAATAAGAAGGGGTGGGTGGGGTTAAATTTTCAGAATCGTCACAAATCTCTCCTTACTGAATACTAACTTATAGAATATCAAATATCATTAGTACTGCTCAAGAGCGTGCTAGATGTAAAGTTAGCACGCCTTTTACAGTCCACAATAAATAAGAAGGGGTGGGTAGGGTTAAATTTTCAGAATCGTCACAAATCTCTCCTTACTGAATACTAACTTATAGAATATCAAATATCATTAGTACTGCTCAAGAGCGTGCTAGATGTGAAGTTAGCACACCTTTTACAGTCCACAATAAATAAGAAGGGGTGGGTGGGGTTAAATTATCAGAATCGTCACAAATCTCTCCTTACTGAATACTAACTTATAGAATATCAAATATCATTAGTACTGCTCAAGAGCGTGCTAGATGTGAAGTTAGCACACCTTTTACAGTCCACAATAAATAAGAAGGGGTGGGTGGGGTTAAATTTTCAGAATCGTCACAAATCTCTCCTTACTGATACTAACTTATAGAATACCAAATATCATTAGTTCTGCTCAAGAGCGTGCTAGATGTGAAGTTAGCACGCCTTTTACAGTCCACAATAAATAAGAAGGGGTGGGTGGGGTTAAATTATCAGAATCGTCACAAATCTCTCCTTACTGAATACTAACTTATAGAATATCAAATATCATTAGTACTGCTCAAGAGCGTGCTAGATGTGAAGTTAGCACGTCTTTTACAGTCCACAAAATATAAGAAGGGGTGGGTGGGGTTAAATTATCAGAATCGTCACAAATCTCTCCTTACTGAATACTAACTTATAGAATACCACATATCATTAGTACTGCTCAAGAGCGTGCTAGATGTGAAGTTAGCACGCCTTTTACAGTCCACAATAAATAAAAAGGGGTGGGTGGGGTTAAATTATCAGAATCGTCACAAATCTCTCCTTACTGAATACTAGCTTATAGAATATCAAATATCATTAGTACTGCTCAAGGGCGTGCTAGATGTGAAGTTAGCACGCCTTTTACAGTCCACAATAAATAAAAAGGGGTGGGTGGGGTTAAATTATCAGAATCGTCACAAATCTCTCCTTACTGAATACTAACTTATAGAATATCAAATATCATTAGTACTGCTCAAGAGCGTGCTAGATGTGAAGTTAGCACACCTTTTACAGTCCACAATAAATAAGAAGGGGTGGGTGGGGTTAAATTTTCAGAATCGTCACAAATCTCTCCTTACTGAATACTAACTTATAGAATACCAAATATCATTAGTTCTGCTCAAGAGCGTGCTAGATGTGAAGTTAGCACGCCTTTTACAGTCCACAATAAATAAGAAGGGGTGGGTGGGGTTAAATTTTCAGAATCGTCACAAATCTCTCCTTACTGAATACTAACTTATAGAATATCAAATATCATTAGTACTGCTCAAGAGCGTGCTAGATGTGAAGTTAGCACGCCTTTTACAGTCCACAATAAATAAAAAGGGGTGGGTGGGGTTAAATTATCAGAATCGTCACAAATCTCTCCTTACTGAATACTAACTTATAGAATACCACATATCATTAGTACTGCTCAAGAGCGTGCTAGATGTGAAGTTAGCACGCCTTTTACAGTCCACAATAAATAAAAAGGGGTGGGTGGGGTTAAATTATCAGAATCGTCACAAATCTCTCCTTACTGAATACTAACTTATAGAATATCAAATATCATTAGTACTGCTCAAGAGCGTGCTAGATGTGAAGTTAGCACACCTTTTACAGTCCACAATAAATAAGAAGGGGTGGGTGGGGTTAAATTTTCAGAATCGTCACAAATCTCTCCTTACTGAATACTAACTTATAGAATACCAAATATCATTAGTTCTGCTCAAGAGCGTGCTAGATGTGAAGTTAGCACGCCTTTTACAGTCCACAATAAATAAGAAGGGGTGGGTGGGGTTAAATTTTCAGAATCGTCACAAATCTCTCCTTACTGAATACTAACTTATAGAATATCAAATATCGTTAGTACTGCTCAAGGGCGTGCTAGATGTGAAGTTAGCACGCCTTTTACAGTCCACAATAAATAAAAAGGGGTGGGTGGGGTTAAATTATCAGAATCGTCACAAATCTCTCCTTACTGAATACTAACTTATAGAATATCAAATATCATTAGTACTGCTCAAGAGCGTGCTAGATGTGAAGTTAGCACGTCTTTTACAGTCCACAAAATATAAGAAGGGGTGGGTGGGGTTAAATTATCAGAATCGTCACAAATCTCTCCTTACTGAATACTAACTTATAGAATACCAAATATCATTAGTACTGCTCAAGAGCGTGCTAGATGTGAAGTTGGCACGTCTTTTACAGTCCACAAAATATAAGAAGGGGTGGGTGGGGTTAAATTATCAGAATCGTCACAAATCTCTCCTTACTGAATACTAACTTATAGAATACCAAATATCGTTAGTACTGCTCAAGAGCGTGCTAGATGTGAAGTTAGCACGCCTTTTACAGTCCACAATAAATAAGAAGGGGTGGGTGGGGTTAAATTTTCAGAATCGTCACAAATCTCTCCTTACTGAATACTAACTTATAGAATATCAAATATCATTAGTACTGCTCAAGGGCGTGCTAGATGTGAAGTTAGCACGCCTTTTACAGTCCACAATAAATAAAAAGGGGTGGGTGGGGTTAAATTATCAGAATCGTCACAAATCTCTCCTTACTGAATACTAACTTATAGAATATCAAATATCATTAGTACTGCTCAAGAGCGTGCTAGATGTGAAGTTAGCACGTCTTTTACAGTCCACAAAATATAAGAAGGGGTGGGTGGGGTTAAATTATCAGAATCGTCACAAATCTCTCCTTACTGAATACTAACTTATAGAATTCCAAATATCATTAGTACTGCTCAAGAGCGTGCTAGATGTAAAGTTAGCACGCCTTTTACAGTCCACAATAAATAAGAAGGGGTGGGTGAGGTGAAATTTTCAGAATCGTCACAAATCTCTCCTTACTGAATACTAACTTATAGAATACCAAATATCATTAGTACTGCTCAAGAGCGTGCTAGATGTGAAGTTAGCACACCTTTTACAGTCCACAATAAATAAGAAGGGGTGGGTGGGGTGAAATTTTCAGAATCGTCACAAATCTCTCCTTACTGAATACTAACTTATAGAATACCAAATATCATTAGTACTGCTCAAGAGCGTGCTAGATGTAAAGTTAGCACGCCTTTTACAGTCCACAATAAATAAGAAGGGGTGGGTGGGGTTAAATTTTCAGAATCGTCACAAATCTCTCCTTACTAAATACTAACTTATAGAATACCAAATATCATTAGTACTGCTCAAGAGCGTGCTAGATGTGAAGTTAGCACACCTTTTACAGTCCACAATAAATAAGAAGGGGTGGGTGGGGTGAAATTTTCAGAATCGTCACAAATCTCTCCTTACTGAATACTAACTTATAGAATACCAAATATCATTAGTACTGCTCAAGAGCGTGCTAGATGTAAAGTTAGCACGCCTTTTACAGTCCACAATAAATAAGAAGGGGTGGGTGGGGTTAAATTTTCAGAATCGTCACAAATCTCTCCTTACTGAATACTAACTTATAGAATACCAAATATCATTAGTACTGCTCAAGAGCGTGCTAGATGTGAAGTTAGCACACCTTTTACAGTCCACAATAAATAAGAAGGGGTGGGTGGGGTTAAATTTTCAGAATCGTCACAAAACTCTCCTCAATGAATACTAACTTATAGTATATCAAATATCATTAGTACTGCTCAAGGGCGTGCTAGGTGTGAAGTTAGTACGCCTTTTGCAGTCCACAATTAGTAAGAAGGGGTGGGTGGGGTTAAATTTTCAGAATCGTCACAAAACTCTCCTCAATGAATACTAACTTATAGTACATCTTTTATAATTAGTTGTGCACAATGGCGTGCTTGGTGTGAAGTTAGCACGCCTTTTACCACACGCAATAGGTAGAAAGGCGTTAGGGGAGACACAATTTTAGAATAGTCACAAAACTCTCTTCAATGAATACTAACTTATAGTACATCTTTTATAATTAGTACTGTATAAAGGCGTGCTATGTGTGAAGTTAGCACGCCATTTACCACATGTAATAATTAAAAAAGGTTGAGGGGAGATATCTTTTTAGAGTCGTCATAAAAGTCTACTTAAGGAATACTAACTTATAGTATCTCTCTTATAATTAGTACTACATAAAGGCGTGCTAGGTGTGAAGTTAGCACGCCATTTACCACGCGCAATAACTGAAAAATGATAAGACGTGCTACATTCGTTTTAGTGTTACAAAACAATACAAATCTGATACTAATGCTCCATAAAAAATATGTCTTTTGTACTTAAATTGGGCGTGCGTACTTCACCGACCCTAAAAATCGCATATCCAGATTTTAGTGAATAAGCACGTTTTAAGTTCCTTAGAATCCGATTATAACATTTTTACGATGATGTCCGTATGTGTGTGGATGTGTGTGTGTGTGGATGTGTGTGTGTGTGTGTGTGTGTGTGTGTGTGTGTGTGTGTGTGTGTGTGTGTGTGTGTGTGTGTGTGTGTGTGTGTGTATGTGTGTGTATATGTGTGTGTGTGTGCGTGCGTGAGTGCGTGCGTGCGTGTATGTGTGTGTGTGTGTGTGTGTGTGTGTGTGTGTGTGTGTGTGGGGATGTGTGGATGTTGGATCCACGATTTCTCAAATACTATAAGACTTAAGACATTTTTAACTACGGATTCCTCAATCTAACAATAATGGGAAGAGTCGAGTCAGTTTTGGTAACAATTATTGGACAACCGGAAGTAGTAGTTACAAGAAAAAAAATCATCTAAATATAATTTTTGAAAATTTATGTACCTAAATACTTATATTAAAGAACGTTAAATTCTTTATTCGATAAATATAAATTATTATTATTATTATTATTAATATTATTATTATTATTATTAGTTTATTTGCCTTCGGAAATTTCCATACAAATAGATTGACAACTTGTAATACATATAACAAAAAAAATCTTATAAAGAAGATACATAAAAGGATACTAAAAATATTGTATAACAATAACAAAGTAATGTATATCACAAATTGATAATATATAATTTAACCAATATTCAAATACAGAAATACATGTGTATATTCAATACAACAAATATTAAGTAATATGGATCATAACTGTTTTGAAAAAACTATATTGAGTTTGGTTAGACATAAAGAATTACACCCATGCATTTACAAACATTTACATAAATATTTATTAATATTGTATTATTCATTCATTTCTCGCAAAGCTGCGGAGTTTGAGTGCATTAATTACGTAATAAAATATCGTATTAATTTTATCGATATCGAGATTTAGCCATATTTGGTGAAAATTTGTTTCATTAAGATTGGAAATGTTTAATTTATATAGATAATGTACCCGCAAACCATAGTATATCGGGCATTCAATTAAAAAATGAAATAATGTTTCGTTTTTATTTAAATTACAAATAGAACAGTGTTCTGCTTCTATCAGTTCGTATTTTATATTTTTGTAAAATATTCTGAGGCCTCGCTTGCTAGAAAGTCTAATTTGGCTAATTATTTGAGTTTTATATATAGAAATTTTGAGTTTTAAATACTCCTCGGTTTCATAATTGAGTTTTATCAGTGTATAGTGATTGCTATACTTCGAGTCTCGTAGATCATTGAGATCTTTTTGTACTAATGATTGTTGGAAGGATTTTAAAATTTCTTCAATTTTGTTTTTGGAGACCGTTTGGTCATTCCAGGTTTGTTCAAAGTTCAAGTTTATAAGGAATTTTTTAATTTGCAAACCCCAGTTAAGATTTTCCTTATTTGAGACATTATTGTTTGCCAATTGTAAGAGGCGGTTATATAAAATTCTTGGTGTTCTACTATTGTCCATTACTAAAATTTTTGCCCACCAATTTAAAATACGTTTCCATATCTCTACCTTCAAATGTGCGAGGCCGGTTTCTAGTCTAATATAGTAGTTTGGGGTGTTGAATGGTAGTCGAAGAATATTCTTTAAAAATTGTAACTGGCATTTTTCTATGATATCCATCTGACTGGGTTCCCAGGTTTCCGAACCATACAAAGCAGTAGCTTTAATAATGGCATTAAGTAATTTAATTTTTTCCTCCCATCCCTCTGATTTCCCTCTGGTTAGTATATTTTTCACTGTGCAGCAGGCTAAAACTGCTTTTCAAGGCAAGAAATTCAAATGTTTGTAATTCACACATAAATGTCACTGTCAAAAATATTTGTATGCCACTGTCAAAAATATTTGTACATCATTATGAAGATTACGAAAATAAATAAAAAGTCAACAACGCAAAAGAATATACCTAAAAAAGAATATAAAAGGAATTTGCGAAAAAATGACGAATAAAAGAAAAAGAAAAGGAAAGTAGAAAAAAACAGGATATAGAATATAAAGAAAATGTATGTATTGTACATAATTTATATTAAAATAATTATTTTGTAGTGAGACATGTATATATGTATTTAAAAATAGTTTTATGCGTACAATCAGGTAAAATATCTGGCGAGAGGTTATGTGCTGGCCACATCAGATTTTTATTCATGTAATCGGGTTACATTATGGTTAACCGCGCGTAACCGATGCCAATAAAATATACCCGGTTACTACATGCGTTTCTGTCAAATTAATTTATTTATCGACATTTGTCAACTATTTTTGTTCATATACATTTAATTTAAAGCGTATTCATGCAATACAAAATACGTTGGCAAAAAATTCCACAGATTCCATTTTTATTTTTACTAAAAATTGCCAGACTTATAGCGTTTTGACAACTACAAAAGTATATCTAAAGTATTATTAACGAAAGATGACTATTCAAGGTCATTTATGAGCCGTCTGATATAATATTACTTGCAGATAACTTCACTGCATTTCGTACCAATAGGCGTGCAACCCAACATATTTATGAGTACGTTTTTACTGAAAAAATAAATGTATTTTATTTGAAAACTTTATTTCTTTTTGCATAATGCTTTCCTCAAAGTTTTTTTCTCTTCACCTACGTTTTTGCATAAAACAAAAATATGTACTTAATATAAACCATAAAATAATAATTTGATTTGAATGTCAACGGCACTGGATAAACATTAGTACAGAGGGCAGTATAGTTGATAATTACATGTCTGTACCTCTACGACATACGTCATTGCTATTTTTATTGTATTAGAAAGTAATGGCACTATTTATGTATATCTGTCACACCAGACAAATTAAATAGACATACGTCAAATAATCTTTCTCTTTCTAATACAAAATGTTGCTAAGCTACTGCTATAAACTGTATTCTGTATTCTTTCTTCGAACAAATGACCTTAATAGTCATCTTTCGTGAATAATACTATATAGTAACCACACACGTAACCTTCCTACATACCGCGGTTACATGTTTGACGTAACCGCACGTAACCAGGATGAAAAACGCCTCTTGATTTTTAACTTGACTATTTGACTCATAAATATATAAACCAATCCAAATACAGGATTCTACCTAGTTATCAAGTTTCACTTCGGCAAAACACTGTCACAAATTTTTTTTCGCACCCTTTAAGCCAATAAGATGTCGTATTTTTACAAGTAAGTGATAAGCGAATTTTTTTTGACGTTTTATAAATATATTGTTTACATACCTGTCAAAGTCTGTATAATTTCAGTATTATCAGTTTTTATTAAAAACGAGTCGATTCGGACAGGAATCTATTTAAATCGTTGAAAAAGCAAACTGAAACATAATATCTCTAAACACAATAAAAATCACAAGATTTTTGTCAAGAAAAAAATTATATAAATGATTACCTGATTTTTATTTGGGAAATAGTCATCCGAATACCATTCGTGGTTAAATTTTATCCTGGAAAAATTTTCCGATTGCTTTACTCGAGCCTGTTGCCAATTTATCTCGTGACATTGATCAAAAATCACTCGTTTGACAACTCGTGATTTTTTTGTCACTCACTCAATAAATTGCTAGGCAACCGGCTCTCGTAACAATCTGAAAATTTTTCCGGCAAAAATTTACCACTTATGATATATATGATATTATCACTAGTGTCAATTAAGATGTCAAAATTATCTGTAATTTAAAAACATACTTGTTTATTTTTTAATTTTTCTGGAATATTTTTGTAATTTAAGGGTAGGGAAGTTAAACACAATGATGAATGTCTCCAAACATCGAATCTCAGTTAATTACGTCAGATTTTAGGTATTTTATTTTCTGTGGTTCGCATAAACAGGGTGAACTTGTCTTATTAATAGTTGTTTTAATAATAGTTTAATATTTTTCGTATTAATTTATCTTTCTTATCCATTAAAAAACCTAAAATTAGGATATAACGTAACAGAACCATTTCCTAAAAATATAATATGCATTTTAAATAATTATGTTTTTAAGTGTTTCATACTTTTCACGACAATATTAGCACACAACAACATTATTGCAAATTAAATATTAAAAATGTCATACCAAGGATGTTATAATAAAACACTGGATAGCTGACATACGTTTAACAAGTGAGGCAAGTGGTGAGGGTATGGCGCCATTTGCAGAAAAGACAAAACGTCAAACGTTCGTTTTCTTGAATACAGTGGTATTTGTGTTGTGTTCTTAGTGAATAAATACTTTAAGTGAGATATTTTTATAATAAAAGGCAATATGCCGTCTTCTTGTAGTGCTTATGGTGTACAAATAGACATAGCAAGAATAACCCTCGACTATTTTTCAAGTAAGTATTATTGTTCATATATTTGTATACATATTATTATTATTATTATTATTATTATTATTATTATTATTATTATTATTATTATTATTATTATTATTATTATCATTATTATTATTATTATTATTATCATTATTATTATTATTATCATTATTATTATTATTATTATTATTATTATTATCATTATTATTATTATTATTATTATTATTATTATTAATATTATTATTATTAATATTATTAATATTATTAATATTATTATTATTATTATTATTATTATTATTATTCATACTATTGTTTTAAATATTTTACAGTTTTCCTTTAAATAATAGTGGTATATTACGATTGTGGATACATGCCATAAAAAGAAAAGATTTCACACCTACAAAAGCATCAAAAATTTGCAGTGATCATTTTCTTGAAATTGATTGTTTGAAATGGCCTGGAACATATATAAGACGATTAAAACCAGACTCAGCATCTACTGTATTTCCAAATTTTCCACCATATATGCTAAAGGCAGATTTAATAAGCAAATATTATGTTTAAATTCATAGTGCCATTTTATTGGGAATTTGCTATATATGTGAAAAATCTGATGTGGCCAGCACATTACCTTCCGTCAGATCTATGTATTTTGTACAAATTCCACATAGAAAGTTTTTTTTTTCAAATGATCCCATATTTGCAGTACATTACCTACCTTCAGTCAGTTCTATGTATTTTGTACAAATTCCATACAGAAAGTTTCTTGTAAAATTCTATATATTTCCAGTAAAATTATAACTCAAACATTATGTAAATTGCGCTTTGACACTGACATTTGTAAATCAGAATTTTCTCAATGTAGTAGATGTTTCCATGTTTATAGCACAGCTGGCTGCTTTATGAAATTTAATTTCTTTATAATTTTTTAACTATATTCATTGAATATGAAGTATAAAATGTAATCAAATCGTATAGAGAATAAAATATTCTTAAATATTTATAATAACATTAAATGTGAAAAAGTGATATTTAACAGCATTTTTTTAAGAAAAACTGTTAAAATCTTCAAATTAGGGTACTTCCGGTCGACCAATTGTAACCAAAATCTAATCAGCTCTTCATATGGATGTAAAGAAGAGGAATACGAAAGAATTATAATTTTTAGAATTGTAGTGTTGGAGTTATCGACGGAGAAAAAATCGTAACACACACCTACACACAGAAATACAGACATCATCGCAAAAAATAGTAAAATCATGGTCTAAGGACTCTAAAACGTAAAAATTAAATTTTTTGGAAAGGTGGTATTGCCATCCGAAAAAATCTTCACACACACACACTCACACACACACACACACACACACACACACACACACATACATACATCCATCCATACATACATACATCATCGTAAAAATAGTAAAATCGTATTCTAGGGACCCTAAAACGTGCTTATTCATTAAAAACTCATCATCGAATCATCATAATTTTTAAAATATACGCAATAAATAAAAAAAATCTGTTATTCATCCTATTTATAATTTGTTTCTATATGTAATTTTAAATTTAGCTCGTATTTTGCCTTTTCTGCAAATGGCCGCCTTCCAGTTGCTTGCCTCACAGGTGACTACGTGCACAACATACAAGTTAGCAATCCAGTGTATATATTAATATCCTTGTGTCAACGATGACAAAGTCCTGCCATACTCCAACTTATACCAAACTTGAAAATTAAATCCGTATGACAAAACCATGGTAACATATATGACTTCATTAACTGAGACAATCTCTGAATAGTCTCCAAGTGAATTAGAATCGGTCCCCAGGTGTCATATAAAAAAATATTTTTGAAACGATTATTTACATTATGGTCAGCATGAAATGGGATTTTTTTGAGAAAATATTTCTACAATTATTTTATTTAATAAGTATTTATTAACATTTCATTTAATCTTATTGACTTGCACAGTAACAAATACCTCAGGATTAATAAAAAAATTATCATTTTGACAAACAACTTCCCAGTCATACCACATATCATACAATGTGTACGGCGTATGTGCCCGGGAATCCCCGGCGCAGTCCAGCCGCACCTCGCAGCGATACCGATATAGCTCCTTGCAAGGCACAGGAACATAAACAGAGAGAAAGAAGCCTAGCTTAGTGTAGTAGCACCAGCACACCACATGACCCGAAGCGGTCTCCACCAGGAAGGACTGCACGCCATTGTTGCGGCTGGCGACGAACCCGCACCCTAAAGGAATCACCTTCAATTTAGTGCAGGTTGTGAAGTGCTGCTGCCATGGTGAGCCCAGTTGCAGGGAGGATCTGCACTCGATGCATTTGGTGCTCCATTCGCAGAACCATTTGGAGTGTTTTTCTCTCTTCAATGTGCCGATGTCCTGCAGACAGAAAAATGTATACTCAAAATTTAACAATACACAATATTTGATACAGGATAATTTGTGTTTCAGGCTATGTATTTTTCAAAATTAATGGTGACGATTGAGTTTATTTCGTTTTCTCGCGTATATAACGCATATAACAGACAGTAGATTTAAAAAAGATAACAGCATTAGACACAGAATTATTTTCCCACTCCCGATTTCATAGGTAGGCTTTTAGGACATTGTTTTAGGAATATTGTCCATCTTACCGTCAAGGTATCAGTCTCTATTAACGCTGGGATGTAAATAGCTCTTACATGCCCAAGCAGCTCCCTTACTTCTCTATTTTGTGAAATATCAACAATCAGTCATTTTAAGCTTGTATGAAATATTTTTTCGTTCCTGCAATTTACTAGCTGTACCCGTTGCAAATACTTGTAACAAACAATATGGGTAAAGGTGACGTGGACACCACATGACTTCCTTGTATGCCTATTAAACTATAAATATTTTTTTGAAATAACTAAATTAATAAATATTAATTTTAACTTTAGAACGGTAGGATATATAATGATCATAAAGGTGGGTGTACAACTAGACTTTATACATGTCGTAAATAATAAATTTCAAATCTAGTTATGAAAATAACGCCGACAAAAAAGCGTCAGAGGAAGACCAATATGAAGTATAAACCCAATCATAAAATTGCTCGTATTTCACGCAGGGGCGGACCGTGAACTTTGGGGACCCTGGGCTAATACTGTTTGGGGGCCCTGGCTATTACTGTTTGGGGAGGGGGGTGGCTAACAAATTAACCATCCAACCGTCATCAGTTTGTTAAAAAATAGTACATTAAAACACAAGTATTTTTCCTTCACAAAAAGTTTTTTTACGTCACACAAAACCACGCGATCACCGCCATTTTAATTGTTGGGACGCGCTAAACAGTCAGCGCCATCTAACGTCGCCATCTTGTTTCATAACACCGACAACGCCATCGCGCTAGACAAGAAGGAACTTGTTCTTGGACGCGCCATGTTGTTTCATAACGCCGACAACGCCATCACGCTGGACAAAACAGAACTTGTTCCTCAATCGCTTCCCTTGCGCAGAAGCCCGCGTTTTAGCGCGGTTGATAACAACATGGCGGCCCCAATACAAATGACCACCGATCAGCTACAGAACCTTATCCAGGGACTGCAAAATTCGTTTGTTGAGTAGATTAGTGCGTTACGAGCCGTGAGCCCGACGTCAGTTACGTCCGTTAACCAAACGGGAAACTTCGCACGATGTTTGTCTCGTTTCAGCGGCGCCGAAGGTGAGAACGTGGACACTTTTATCGACGCTATAAAAGTGTACAAAGAGTTCACAGACATTTCAAGTGAAAACGCGTTGAAGGGGCTACCAATGCTTTTTATGGGTCTAGCCGCGGAGTGGTGGTCAGGTGTAAAAGCGACTACCAATTCCTTTGACGACGCAGTGCGCGATCTGAAGCTGGCGTTCGGTGCTCGAAAACCCGCTTACAAAGTATTCCGAGAACTGTTTTCAGAGGAGCAGGGCGCCAATACGAAAATAGATATATTTGTGTGTAAGTGCAGGTCGTTGCTAATGCAGCTACAAGAGCCACAACCCTCGGAGTCGTTACAGGTCGACATGGTGTACGGGCTTCTACATCGCAACTTGAGAAAGCGGTGAAGACGTGATGAAGTAAAGACTTTCGACGACCTCTTGCGGCTCGGGCGAACAGATGAAAAGTGCATCTACGAAGAACCACACGTTCCCGTCACGCCGGAAGTAACCACGTCGTAAACACCAACGAGTGCCGCCGACAGAGACAGGCCACGTTGTCTATTCTGTGGAAACTTTGGGCAAAGCAAGAAAGATTGCCGGAAATTTGCCGCAAAGAAGCCGGACGTCGTGAACACGACTCCAATCGAAGCCGGAACAGCCTCCGACAGACGCCCGCCGATCGCGTGTTACGGATGCGGCGCTCCAGACGTTATCCGCGCAAGATGCCCCACGTACAAGGACAAGACGCAGGGGTCAATCGCCGCTGACGCGGTCACATTTTGTTCTTTGCACACTAAAGACGCAACGGTGAAGCCGCACGCGCGCCCAATCTTCGACACCGAGGTCCTCGGCATCGCCGGTACGGGGATTGCCAACACCGCAGCGCAACAGAGTGTGGCGAGTCACGCGCTGTACAAGGTGTTGCTCGGAAAGGGACAACACTTCTGCACTTCAACCACCACTGCGGCACTCGCGGATGGGAAGGCGAGGCCAACTGAGATATTGTCAACAACCGCCGAGGTGCTGCTGAAAGGGCGCGTCATTAAGACAACGATTGTCATGCTACTGGAAGCGCGCTACAACCGGACGATCCTCGGCATTGACTTCCTTGACGACGCAGGCATCGGTCCGCTACCACCGACACCAGCGGGATACCATCACATTTTCATCGTCGAGGACGTCGTTACCGGGTGTGTAGACACGTTCCCATTAGCGGAAGCAACAGCAGAAGCTTGTGCGAGGATCCTCATCGATGAGATCTTCCTGCGCTACGGGACGCCGTAGCGCGTCATCAGACAACGGCGTTCAATTTGTCAGCGCCGTGATGCAGCACGTCACCTACTGCATGGGGTTCGAACTAGGGATGTTGCGATACTACCGATAGCAGTAAAGTATCGATACTTTCTTTGCAATACCAAGTATTTTAGTACTCGATACTTTGTTTCGATATTTTTACTTCTATCGGTATTTGTATGAAAGTATTGGTATCGGTGGAAGCAGAATACTACTAAATTTACAAATGCAGTAATACAGATAACAGTGACATCTGATTTTTGATAGTTGATATTTTATACTCGGTCGTTAAAGTTGCTCCCTAGGCTCGGGGTTCGGGTCTTCTCGGATCTACACCTGTCAAATTAATCCGTTGTATAGGTAGGCAAGAATTCATTTTACAATTGTTGCAACATCGGTGCCAGCGGACGATTATTTTCCAAAGCAGGCGCGACTGTCTGCCAGGAAAGGAATAGGCTATTGGGGGAAAAATAGAAAAGATGCTATTTTAGGAGAATGTAAAGGGGGAGATTGATTTTAATAAATTATTTACTGCGTTTCTGCAATTATTTATACCTGTAAACCTATGCATTTAGCATTTAGGAATTTTTTTCGATACCGATACTTGCTAGTATCGGTACTTGTTTCCGATATTTGACGTGGTATCGATACCGATTCCGATATGAAGTATCGATACTTTCATCCCTAGTCCGAACAGGTGCTGACCCCGCTCTATCACCCGGAGGCGAACCCCGTCGAGCGAAAGAACCACGCCATGAAGTCGCGCCTTGCTATGGCCGTCGAAGGAGACCACACGAACTGGGCTGAGAAGTTGTCAGCCATCAGATTTGCGTTGAACACGGCCAGATACCAAGCCACGGGGCATTCTGCCGCATTTCTGACGTTCGGGCGTGAACTGCGAACGCCCGATGACGTACAACGTGATTTCCGCGCCATCATCGTCGCCGAAAACTTCGTTCCCCAAGTCACGCCTTACCTGGTGTGTATTACGGAGACGATGTGAGAAGTCTGTGTGGATGCGGGGCAGTCTGATCGCGGACAAGACGCGCCCGCCATTGTAGTATCTTTTATTTAAATAAAGATTTTGTTATTTGCTCGCGTTATTGCAATCGGCCTGAACCCCCACAATCCCTTATAATTTGTAACCAGACACGTAATAAAGTGGCGACCAACGTGGGGCCGAAGTACGCGAGACCCGAGTGAACAACAATAGTGAGTGCAGGGTTATTGTGCGGGTATATTTTGCCTCTGCAAAAAGTTTTTTTTTTGCGTCACAGAAAATCACGCGATCACCGTCATTTTAATTGTTGGGACGCGGTAAACACACAGTCAGCGACATTTAACGTCGCCGTCTTGTTTCATAACGCCGACAACGTCATCGCGCTAGATAAGAAGGAACTTGTTCTTGGACGCGTCATCTTGTTTTATAACGCCGACAACGCCACCACGCTGGACAAGATTAAAATATTTTCTCTAAAATAACCCATAAACGATTGACAGAGTTAAAACACTACGAAATTGTACATGTCAGGTGTCAACACGTGATATGTATAATATCTGGCTTTAAAAAGTTCATTTTGAACACAAATCTCACAAATGCTGATACTGTATATAAAGTTTGAATAATGCTTTGTTTGTCTGCATAGTTCACTAAAAGTGGCGCTGGTGTAGCGAATTGTGACGTCAATATCAAAATCCCCTATTAACATAATAAAACACCACCTGCACAAAAAGAGCTTAAGATCGAAGCAAATTAACGAACACATCGCAAATACCTTGAATATCTTGTACTTATGATAACTTTTTTGGAAAATTCTCTCTCACCTGGAATTCGCAGCCGTTGTTAAAACACATCTCTTTGCGGGGAGCACACTTCGCACACAACCACCCCCTTTGGTCCCGGTATAAGCGAGGCGTAAGCATTCGACATTTGCCACACTCTTCTTGCTCTGCAACAATGTTTTTAAGGATGTCTGCCATAACTGCAAATGAAATACCGTTATAAATAAGTTTCTTTTTGTTTTCTTCCTTTTAAACGTTTTGAAGTAATAGATAATCCCAATAGGGCTGTTGCAAAATGTTTATATGCCTTCTGATTATGACATTAACAAAATATTGTTCTTTAATTAGCCTTAAATTTGAAAATATCACGAAAGTGACGCCACAGTTGATACTACAGCTACTAGATAATACATAGCTGGCTCGTTCGCCATATTGGGGCCAAAATGAATGTAGTAAATTATGAAATAAAAGTGGATTTTTTCATAGTACTCCTAACTTTTTTTCATAAATAAATATTACTTCCATATTTGTCATATTATATTTAGTATACCAAAATATTCCAAGCAAATAAAAAAAAAATACGAGTCTTAAGATTTTTGAGGATAGAGAAAAAATATAGCATAAGTAATAAAACATGCACCAGTAAAATTTAGAATCATTTCAATGATTTTTTTTATACGGATCTGCGGGAAATATTTTTTTCTGTTACATACTATGAAAAATATTGCATAATCATTTAAAATACATTTAGAAAAATATGAAAATGGCTCATTATGTAACTAAACTGATTGCGTCCACGCGATCATAATCCCAAGGGTCGAAATCTCAAGGAGTTGAAATCCTACGCCGTCGAAATCTCAAAGGGATGAAATCCTAAACCGTCGAAATCCGCACCACATTGTCCGTTCCGGTGTGAGTGTATGTGTGTGTGCGTGCGTGGGTGTGTGAGCGTGCGTGCGTGCGTGTGTGTGTGTTTGTGTGTATGTTGGATCCACGATTTCTCAAATACCATGACTTAAGACATTTTTAACTACGGATTCCTCAATCTAACAATAATGTGTGTGTGTGTGTGTGTGTGTGTGTGTGTGTGTGTGTGTGTGTTTGTGTGGTGTGTGTGTGTGTGTGTGGGTATGGGTGTGAGCGTGGGCGTGGGTGTGGGTGTAGGCCGTGGGCGTGGGTGTGGGACGTGGGCGTGGGCGTAGGCGTGGATGTGGGTGTGGGTGTGAGTGTGGGTGTGTGCACCACATTGTCCTTTTCGGTGTGAGTGTGTGTGTGCGTGCGTGGGTGTGTGTGTGCGTGCATGCGTGCGGGTGTGGGTGTGAGTGTGTCTATGGGTGTTGGTGTGTGTGCGTGCGTGCGAATGAAAGTGGGTGTGGATGTGGGTGTGTGTGCGTGCGTGCGTGCGTGTGGGTGTGGGTATGTGTGTGCGTGCGTGCGTGCATGTGGGTGTGGGTGTAGGTGTGTGTGTGTGTGGGTATGTGTGCGTGCGTACGTGCGTGTGGGTGTGGGGGTGTGTGCGTGCGTGTGGGTGTGGATGTGGGTGTGGGTATGGGTGTGGGTATGTGTTTGCATGCGTGCGGTCCTGCGTGTGGGTGTGGGTGTGCGTGTGCCTGTGCGTGTGCGTGCGTGCATGCATGCGTGCATATATGTGTGACGATTCTTTTCGTTCACAATAACTCTTATAACAAACTTCCAAATTTTTCTATTTTCCGTATTTAAGCTTCGTTTACTTGAAGCCCAGAATGAAAAACTATATTAAAATATAATCCAAATTTTTTATATTTTAGTATTTAAAACTTCTATATCAAAGAGAATAACATATTAGATTTTGGATGAAATTAATAAACCAGAAGTGACACTTTACTTGAAGCTCTGAACAGATTTTCGTGAAAAATATATTATGATATACTCCAAAACTTGTCAAATTTGGTATTTAAGACTTTTATATAAAGATAAACAACAAATTTAATTTTGACTAAAATTAATAATCCGGAAATGATACTTTACTTGAAGCTCTCAACAGATTTTCATGAAAAATGTATGATATATTCCAAAACTTTTCAAATTCAGTATTTAAGATTTTTATGTTAATGAAAATGACATGTTAGATTTTTTCTAAATTTGATAAACCGGAAGTGATACTTTACTTGAAACTCTCAACAGATTTTCGTGATAAAATATATTGATATATTCTAAAAATTTTCAAATTTGGTATTTAAGAATATTATATTAGTAAGAACGACATGTTAGATTTATTCTAAAATTGATAAACCGGAAGTGATACTTTGCTTCAAGTTCTGAACAGATTTTCGTGAAAAATATAATAGGGTATATTCTAAAACTTTTCAAATTTAGTATTTAAGACTTTTATATAAAGGGAAGCAACATATTAGATTTTGGTTAAAATTGATAAACTGGAAGTGATACTTTATTTGAAGCTCTGAACAGATTATCGTGGAAAATAAATTGATACAATCCAAAACTTTTCAAATTTGGTATTTATGACTTTTACATTAATGAAAACGACATACTAGATGTTTTCTAAAATTGATAAACCGGAAGTACTTCTTTACAGGAAGCTAAGAACAGATTTTCTTGCAAAAATATATTAAAACATGATTCAAAACTTCTCAAATTTGGTATTTAAAACTCATATATAATTTGAAACATTAGATTTTGACTGTACCTATATGATAAACCGGAAGTCGTACTTAATTTGGAGCTCTTAACAGATTTTCGAGGAAAAACATAATAAAATATAATCCAAAATTTGGTATTACAGACTTTTCTATTTATTGGAACAACAAATTAGATTTTGTTTACAAACGATCAACTGGAAGTGATACTTTACTTAAAGCTCATTGCTATTTCAAACATGGAATTGACGGGAGGTCATGTGTTGGCCACATCAATTTTTTTTACTCTGTAATTCTCGTCTACTAATCCAAGTACAAAATTTGACAGTTGTGTAATAGGTACTATTCGTTCTAAAAATCCCAGTATATGTTACCATCATGTTAGTAAGGTTGTTGATATGTGTAAATTGTGTTTTGTTACTGTTATACGTATTACAAATAAGTGTCAATTGCAACTGACAAGTTAAGTTATAATTTTAAATCTGATTTACAAGTGAGTAACAAATAAAATATTGTACTATAGATACCACCTAACTATTTTACTGCCTCAAGCAGGTGATAGGCTCGCCTGCTCGTCTCTTCAGTCATTTTCTCCTTTCAACAGTAAAATCTGTTTTCCCTGGCTTGTAATGTAAAAAATTCTTTTACAAAAAAAATCATCCTATTTCACCTTCTTTTACATGAAGACTAAAAAGTAAATCACTTACTTCTTTCTAGGTATTATTGTATGTATACACGCACACTTAAAAAATCTAATAACCCAATATTCCAATGTGGAATGTTTTTAAAGATTTTTTCTATTTTGATTCTTTAATATGTACTTTATGAAACCCATTTAAATGTCATAAAGTACTTCTTTATGACATACAAATGAATTTCATAAAGTACATATTAAACAACCGAAATTGAAATTCCTGGACATACAATAACGTACATTTTTTGAAAAAATGACCAAAATAGAAAAAATAGTATAAAATACACGTTTCATAAGACATTTCAGCGCACTTGTCCCCTTAGAAAACTCGCGGCAAGCCGCTCGTTTCTAAGAATGACGCGTGCGCTAAAATCATGTCTTATGAAACTTGTATCTTGATGTACTAATAAACGACCTGTACTGTTTTTAAGTACCTTTTAAATCGTATAAATTTTTCACTTATTCGTACGAGCAAGTTTGGATTCTGTGTGAATTTTTAAATTGTAATTTAAAAATTCACACTGTGTAAACAATAGGAAGTATAGCCAGGGGCCCGATTCTTGAAATCATGCGAAATTTTCCGCACGCGACTAAATTCGTGTGGTCTGTTTCGTCCACGAACAGCACTATACGTATGAGTGGTATTCCTGAATACCAAACGAAACTCGGCCGAAACTTACGTATGCGATTCTTAAGAGCAGACGAACGTAGTATTAGGTAGCTAATCAAAACTGAACAAAAATTTGTATCACGTGAATGCCTAAAGTATCATTCACAACAAAAAAATTAACGTAGCGGTAGAATTAGTGGCAGTGGTAGTGGCCTGGGTAAAAGATTGAATGCGTTATAGCAAATGTATTCGTTCACATCCAAAAATTAAGAAAATTAGTAGTAGCGCAGTGGCAATGGCAACGATAGTACAGTGTGTTCAAAAAAATTCCTAACTCGGAGTAGGCTTTGAACAAATAAACGTATGTCAATTTAAAAGTATTTAATTAAATGTCAATTTGACATGAGATATTGTCAAAAATGTTATCTACAGAAATCAAGGCTTTTCTTCTTAAATATTATTTTAGAAATGGAAACAAATAAGAAAACGGCGAATGCCAATATACTGTATCCTTCGTTATTGTTTTTTCTCTTTAAAATTACATTTTTAGATCAATTTTGACAACTTGACATTTGAATTAAATAATGATCAGAAATACGTTTCACTGTTCATAGCCTACTCCGAGTTAGGAATTTTTTTGAACACACTGTAGTTTGCAAACTCCAAACTTCTACGTTGCCACTACGCTACCGCTTACTTTTTTTGACAGTTTCGACGTTTATTGACATCTGATTTCTGATATTATCAAATAAAATGAGCAATAGAAAAAGGGTCATTTTGTGGTGTGCCCCAGACGTTGCGCTATATAAACAAACAGACTTATTAATAAACTTTGCACAATTAAAAGTGAACACGTAACTTACCATTTTCGCTTATTTCAAAGGCAATTTGTGCCCAAGCATTTTCTTTTTTTGAAATAATTTTAAATTCCCTTAATCTCTTCGCTTATCTCACACAATGGCGTGCTTGTGGATAAGTGTGGATTAATGTCATCATCTATGTCAGTTGCTTTTTGCGCAAAAATAAAATGACAGCTATAACTGTCAACCTTGCACCCTAGTAATTTATAATAAAAAATTCCTAGAAACTATAATTTCAATAATTTTTGATTGTGAACGAAAATAATTTGTACTATAAATTTCTTACGCTACCAATGCCACTAATTCTTACACTACCGCTATTTTTTTTATTCTGAATGGGCCTTATCTCACGATTTATAACGTAAAATACTAAAACTTGCCAGTTTAGCGTTATTAAATATTATAAAATAATTAAATTTATTTTCAAATAGAACAGTATGTGTTACCGTTATTGTCAAAATATACCAAACGGAAGAAAATATATTTGGAAATAAAAGCAACATAAGATTTATTATAGAATGAGTAATACATAATTTTACAACTGAAACGAAGAATGAACGGCATATTCGCATAGCTAGTCTAAAATAGAGGGCCAGGAATATCAATAATTTTACTTAAAATGTTTAGGTAAATTCTTTTCCTGCTTCGTTCATTAAATAGTTCGTTGTATATTACGGTCTTACAAATAATATGTACGAGTATATGTTTCTAATATCTTTTTAATATATTATCTTTTATCTTTGACATAGTCTACTGGCAAAATGCATCACAGTCTATACATTTCACTCGGAACTAACACGAAACATAGATTAATGCAATACGATCGATACAGAGAACGGTACGGGAATTTTAAGACGAAGAATTTGTGTCATGTAACATTTCGACCGCGTGGGATTCGGTTCAAAGAAATATTTGAATTTCTTCAGAACGGGCAACAAATGATTGGGGAACATTTCGCGTGGGATTCTGATCGCGTTGAATTCTATCGCGCAGGATGCTTCGACAAAAGTTACTAACTCTTCATAGGCGCCCACAGGGAGGGTCGAAAGGGTCGACTGACCCCCCTTTCATTTATGGACTGTATCCATTTTTAAAAATAAAATTATAATTTTATTTTTTCATTTCAATGTATCATTGTATTTTTTAATAATTATTGGTAATATTTTCTTATATTTTAATCAAAAATTTATTACATACTATCTATTAGTAAGTACGAAATAGCTGAAGTGTCAGAATGAGTAAATTATGTTATGTACTGTTATTATATTACATTATCTTCCGTGTTGTATTTTCTTTAATATGCCGTAGTTTATTCTAATCATTTTATGATCACGTTCTTCTCAAAACTTTCACAATTATCGATTTTACTGTTATATAGAAATAGAAAAGTAAATAATGAATAGACATTGCATATTTATTTATATTAAAAGTACCTACGTATGATTAGGGTTGCCGTATTTTGTGAGGAGCGCGATTTAATTAATATTTAATTATTATACATTTTATTTTGAGCAGTTCAATAGAATAATTATATTGTTACTCAGTAATATATTTTAATTTAATGTAACATTGTATTTCAGATTGTCTGTTTCTGTAGTTATTGCTTATGCTCGCATCTCGCATCATAAAGCCTAGCAGAAGGAGCAATTCTACGCTTTTAGAGCGTACATACGCATTTTCGTCATAAAATATGGATTTTAATTTTTTAAGAATTTGTTAAATTTGATTCATTGTAAAGAACTCTATATTATCTTACTTTGCATTAAAACACGTTTGACCTTGAAAATTATTAAAAATTCGCCTGCGGCGCATTTTTTCCTTACAACAGAAATTTCGACCCACCTTGTAAAAAAGTCTGCGGGCGCCCATGCTCTTAGCAACATTGCTACAGCAAATAACCAAGTGCGAGCACTGAATAAAATATGAAAGTGACAAACTTTCCATTGTTTTTGAAATATCGCTACTTCAGCTGTCAAATGTTAATTTTAATATTAAAAATTAGAGAAGCTCATAATATTTTTTTTTTCGAAAAATACCTTTAAATGTTATTTTTCGAGATTAATGCTATTATAAAAATAAAGGATTATTAAATTTTCTGTAGATTTGCATTAATACTTTTTCTATATGGATAAATTTATAAAATTATCTATAATTTAAATCCCAAAGCCTACGCTTTAAACAAACAAAACGTAGTTATCGCAGTTATTCAAATGTATGCAACTAACAGATAAATGTCACTATCAAAGAACAAATCATTTCAAAATAATATTAGTAACGTTTTAAAAAGAAAAAAGTAAATAGAACAATAGAAAAGGAATTCGATTCAGCATAAGTAAATATGTAGGTATGTATTTAGATTAATAATAATTAACGATTCAAAAAAATGTTTAAGCTAATTCTAATTTCGGATAAGTAAATTCTATTCTATAACGGTATTTAAAATTTAATCTTCATTTTATTATAGCTCCGGTGGCTCAATGGTTAGAGCAACGCCTCATGTCATGAGTGCCCTCAGGGCTCTGGGTTCGAATCCCACTAAGGTATGGATGTGTGTGAATGTGAACCCACTCTGTAATTGGGATGTAATCCTGTTAAGAGGTTTAAAAAAGGTAGTAACTTGGATTAGATTAGACTATATTTTAAGATATAAACAGTCAAAATTAGAGTAAATTTCGCTAATCCAAAAATAAGGATTGACTTAATCTTTCTTGTGACTCGGGCTGTAATGGCGGTAGGTATTGTGTTGGCCACACCAGATTTTTTTAAATAAATACATAAATATTGTAAAATTTTAGAAATTGTTTTTTTCTTTTCAACAAACTTATGGTTTTATTCGAATCAATCCCACTAAATATGGCGGCCAAGATTGACGTGTGTCTTATAGCAGAAGTTAGTGACTTAAATAAATTCAAGAAAAACGAACTTATAGACTTATTTACTAAAGGTGTAGTGCCAGGACAATACAATGAAAGTGTGACAATAAAAAAATTCTCTTCCACCGACAAGTTTAATAAGGAAGATGATACCTTTGATGACGCTGTTGACTGTACTTCATGTGCAGTTAATTCTAATAAATATGAACTTCTTCTTGAAAAGTGCAAAATCAATGATAAATTAATTTCGCATCTAGAGAGTAGAATAAGTGACCAAGAACTCATAATAAATTTGTTAAAAACCAAAAAAGATTGTGAAGTAAACAAAACATTCACTAAAAACTCACAGGCCACGACACCTGTTAATATTAACAATAAACACATAAATATTAATAAGACCGTACCGGCCGAGCAGACATCTACGAGCTCAAGTAATATTCTCAAAATGGCCGACGAAGTAAATAAACAAAGCAATGGCAAAGAACAGAAAAAGAATACAAAACCTATAAAAAGAGTTTCCATTGTGGGTGCCCTTCGAACATCCTCAATACAAGTTGCACCGAGGAAATCATTTCTGTTTGTTTCAAGACTTAATCCAGACACGAAACCAGAGGATTTAGTGAATTATCTTAAAGATGACTTTCCAGAAATCCAGTGTGCAAAACTCCAGTCCAAATTTCCCCAACACTACTCTTCATTCAAAGTGACTTTAAACTTGGATAATTTTGAAAAAGCATTATGTGAAGACAAATGGCCTTTAGTGCCAAAAAACGAGTAACGTATGTGCCATACGTTACTCGTTTTTTTCAGAAACCCCAGCGGTCTCAAAAAGAACTCTAACCAGTACAAGTGATGATTATGATTGCAATTTTTTAGTATTAAATTGTCAAGCTTTATCTGTAACTAAAATTAATTATATTACTTCGGAATATCTCCATTTAAATAATATAAAATTTCTATTTTTCACTGAGACTTGGTGTACAGAATCCTCTATAGAGTTCATAAACTTTAATAATTTCAAAAATATTTCTTACTATTGTAGGACAGAATCAAAAGGTGGAGGAGTAGGGATCTGGTCTAGTAGCACTTTAAATACGAAAGCAATTAATCTACAATGTTACTGTGTAGAAAAACAATTTGAAATATGCGGTGCTTACTGGACATTAGCTCCCAATACCATCATTATAATTATTGTATGTTATAGATCACCAGCTTCAAACTTTGATATTTTCTTAGAAAAATTAAGGCAAGTTTTAGAACTTTTGTACAAACCCAATGTTAAATTTATTCTAACAGGGGATTTTAATATCGATCCTATTAGAGATTCGACTGATTTTAATAAACTGTCTAATATTTTATCCACTTTTGATCTGCATAATACTGTAAATAAACCTACCCGAGGTAACAACATTTTAGATTATTTTTTTACCAATATACATAATATTAATTGTAATGTACACGATAACTTCATTTCAGATCATAGGACTGTAATTCTCAATTCTAAACTTCATTGTTCTAGAAATATTAAACCTAGATGTGAATACAGGAGAGTTTTTGCCAAGCATGATATTCAGAAATTCTATTATGATCTAGAAAATGAAGAATGGACTAACTTGTTTTCAGTATTGGACGCTGAGGATGCTTTCAATAACTTTTTTAATATTTTTATGCACTATTTTTACATTAATTTCCCAATTAAGAGAACATTTTACAAAAATGATAAACTTTGGGTGAACACAGCAATTCGGGAATCTAGTAATAAACTAAAGGATTTATACCAGATGCAACGAAAATATCCCGAACTAATTACTCTATATAAACAAGCAAAAGCTGAACATTCTCTTCTGGTTGCTAACACAAAAAAAATCATATTACCAAACCAAAATCATGGCAGCAGACAACATATGTCGTAGTGCGTGGCAAGTCATTAATGAAATATCTAATAAGAAGAACAACTCTAGTACCATTCCTTCAGTTAAAAATGAAAATAGTGTGATAGATGATCCGGCGGCCATCTCAAATATTTTTAACCATTTCTTTAGAGATGCTCCTCTGAATATCCTAAAAAATATTCCAAATTGTACAGGAAATAATTCAAATAACAGTCATTGCAATCTTAGTCAATCAAATAGTTTTGCTCTATTACCATATACTGAAGTAGAAATGCTCTCATTACTAAATAACAAGTTGAAAAACAAGAAATCTTCAGGACCTGATGAAATACCTGCTTTCATAATAAAAACAGTATTGTCAGTCATTATTAAACCTTTAGTATATCTGGTTAATCTTTCTTTTGAATGTGGAAGATTTCCAGAAAGACTTAAATTATGTAAAGTAATTCCACTTCATAAAAAAGGTGATAAAGAAATTCTAGACAACTACAGACCGATATCAATGACTTCTATTTTCTCAAAAATTTATGAATATTGTTATCTGCATCGTTTAGAATCTTACTTAAGTAAAATTAAAATTATAAAAAGCAACCAATACGGTTTTCGTCCCAATTCTTCAACAATACATGCTGTAAATGATTTTTATGTAACATCTATTTCACATTTAGAAAAGGGTGAACATCCAATTGGCATTTTTTTGTGACTTAAGCAAGGCTTTTGATTGTGTAAGTCATAATAGGTTACTTAGTAAACTTGAACAAATGGGTATAAGAGGTGCGCCTTTGGATTGGCTTTATAGTTTTCTTAATAATAGAAAACAATTCGTCTCCATCAAAACTGAAAGTGGCTCAGCCTGTCATTCTTTATATCTTTATTCAAACACCGGAGTCGGGCAAGGTACAGTTTTAGCTCCCATTCTTTTTATATTATATTTAAATGATCTTAATGACTATGTACACAATGATTGTCATATAACTCTATATGCAGATGATGCATCAGTAACTATATCCAGTAAATATGATGAGGATCTTGTTGATACTTGCAATGAAACCATGAATAAGTTATTTTCATGGTTTTCTAGTAACTGTATGTATCTGAACCCAACCAAAACGCAATTTATGAGGTTCCACACTTATCAAAGCTCGTGTAACACTGATTTGTCAATAATTGTAAATGACAATCCTGTTACAAGAGTACCCCGAACAAAATTTCTGGGATTACATATGGATGAAAATTTTATATGGAAGCCCCATTGCTATCACGTTATCTCTGTTCTGAACAGAGCGTGTTTTCATGTGAGACATTTAATTTATATTCTAAATGAAGCACAGCTACTGATGTTCTATCATGCCAAAGTTGGCTCCATTTTGTCTTATGGAATTTGCTTCTGGGGTTCATCACCATCCTTCAAAGATGTATTTGTTGCCCAGAAGAGGATAATCAGATGTATTGCTAAAGCCCCCTTGCGAGCATCTTGCAAAGAACTTTTTATAAAATATAATATTTTAACTTTGCCATGTTTATATATTTACCACCTCTGCGTCTATGTGTTTAATAATAAGGAACAATTTAAGACTCATTGGGACGTACATAATAGAAATACTCGAAACAAAAATCATTTCATAGTGCCAAATAAACGATTAATGATTGCCAGAAACTCTCCTGAATGTAAAGGAGTACAATATTATAATTGCTTACCCTCTGACATAAAGTTATCGGTAACATTAAAAAGTTTTAAAGATAAGTTAAAAAAATTTTTAATCGAAAACTCCTTTTATACTACAAATGACTATGTAAATTATTGCAAAAATTTGTAATTTTAATATGTACTATGCTTATATTTGACGTTTTCCATAATTTTTTGTACAAATTCAGAGGAAATAAATAAATATTATTATTATTATTATTAAAGCCGCTTTTCTATTTCAATAAATTATACTATTTACTTAAATGCAATAAAATTTGTAATTCCAAATTTATTACAGTTGCACAAAAAATAGTGTGTACACCTTGTCCACGAAATCCCTCCAGATTGTCCCGCCTCGGCCGCAAGCGGCCTTTCCTACATTTTTTTTCTTGGAACGCTAAAGGGCGATTTCGCGGCCTTGATATACAAATAACTATTATTGAATACTGCCCTCATAATATTAAAAGAATAAACGATGAGCACAAACACTATCTGCTACACAGCGTATAAAATCAATGGCTGTATTCCGAGCACATTTTTATAAAAAGCGCTTTTATGGACGGTGCTTTTACATTATATTATATTAGAAGTGTGCTCCACAAAAACGCCTTCAGAATACGGGCCAACGTTCAATAGACTAATACACGCATTCTGCATTGCACTATAGGTAAATAGAAGCGTCGATGTGCGCATGCGTTATTCTGGCGTAATTATGTGGAGACTCTTGATTCAAGACCAAGACTACGAGTAGCAAGACTAAAGACTTAGTATTCGAGACCCGGGGAAGACCAAGACAGGAATTATGAAAGCAAGACAAAGCGAGACCAAGACTAGATCAGTTTTAGTCTTGACTTTCCGAAGCACTAATCACTAGCAAAATATTCCGAAACCCGAAATTTAATATTGTTTGAAAGTTTCCTGTGTTGCGAATTTTAATGAAGATGTAGATATCTTCTATGCAAATATATTTCATAATTTCAAATGCATTCGCAGTCCTGGCATTTTATTTACATAATATACATATTATATTATTATAAATGTATTTCTTACCTATATTTCCAGTTTTAATCCACACAGAAAACAATCAAAAATATTGGTGATTCGAACTCGAACACAAAACACAACTACTCTTCGCGAAAGTTGATGAGGAAAGAGGATACACGAGGAAAGAGGAACGAGTAAAATACATTTAACGTTTGCTGTTCCCTCCACCGGTCTTACAACATACACTTATCGCCTTATCGGTAGGATGACCATATTTTTCAAAATTTAACCGGGACGTTCCTTTAATATATATATATATATATATATATATATATATATATATATATATATATATATATATATATATATATATGTGTGTGTGTGTGTGTGTGTGTGTGTGTGTGTGTGTATGTATGTATGTGCGTGTGCATGTGCGTGTATGTGTGCGTGCGTGCGCATGTGCGCGCGTGTGTGTGTGTTTGTGTGTGTATCCGGGTAGTTTTTTTCAATCAAATAAAAAATAAAATATTCCTTATCAATATTCATAAATTAGAAAATGAAACAACGAATATTTTTAAATACTTTTTGACAAAAGAACCAAAATAATATAAAATACACGTTTTATAAGATATTTTTTCTACAAATATTATTAAAAATTGAACTTTTAACACGGCATACTTCAATTAAAAATGCGATATTTTAATTCTAGTGTTAAAAGTAAATTACCTTGGTAATGACGAATGGAACAACAAGTCGACATGTTTGACATATGTCAAATTTTTTTTACAAATACAAATTTAAATTAAATAAATGTGTTTGTAGAAAAAATAGTGTATGATATACGTGTTAACAGTGATTTTATTTTGTTCGAAGGTTTGGATCACTCCGCTTCGCGTCGTGTTTCAAACTTCCTTCTCACAAAATAAAATGTCACTTTTAATCATAAATAACTATTAGCGCACTTGACCCTTAGAAAACTCACGCTAAACCACTCGTTTCTAAAAACCAGGTGCAATAAAATCATGTCTTATGAAACTTCGAAACTTGTATTTTAATGTACTAATAAATAAATAAATGTATCGTACTGATTTAGGCATTTTTTATTTGCTACATTATTACTGCGCCGTATAACATACATACCACTGCAAATGCATATTTACATCAAATTATAATACAGTAAACATATAAATATACATACAAGTACATATACGAATCTAAAAAGCCATTTAATGAAATCTCACAAATTGTAATAATAGTAGTGAAGTGCAGCTTTACTTAGCCGTCCTGGCCATATTCCTTGGAGAACTTTTCCAGGTTTTTCAAGTCGTCCTTGTTGACGGTGGGCTTGGAGGTGGCGATAGAACGCAGCATATCCGACATGGTGACGGGCGGCTCGTACAACTTATCGCCATCCACCTCCATCCACGTCATCTCGACAGCTCCAGGTTCTCCCGGCGAGCAGGGTGTCAGGCGATCGTCGGAAACATTCTTAAAATGCGTAGCCGTCTGGACCCTTCTCACCGGCTGCATAAGTGCGTCACGGACGACAATGCTGATGTCTGCGCCTGAATAGCCTTCAGTTCTGCGAGCTAGTTGCTTCAAATCTTCTTCAGTTAATGTATGTGGCGTATTTCCCAAATTCAGTTTGAACATTTCAAGTCTGGCGTGTTCTTCAGGCAAAGGAATGTAAATCCTTTTTTCAAAACGTCTTCGGATAGCCCCGTCCAAAGCCCAAGGGATGTTAGTAGCTCCCAAAATTAAAATACCATCATTGTCGTTACCTACGCCTTGCATTTGGACTAAAAATTCGGTTTTGATATGCCGAGCTGCTTCCGATTCTTTGTCGTTTCTTAAAGAACAAAGCGAATCTACTTCATCTACGAAAATAATGCTTGGTTTATGGTCACGAGCCAACTCGAATAAATTCTTGATGAGTTTTGCGGATTCTCCGACATATTTAGACATTAAATCAGAGGATGAAACAGAGAAAAAAGTGGAGTTGTTGGCTTCTGTTGCAACGGCTTTTGCTAGGTATGATTTTCCGGTACCAGGCGGTCCAAATAGCAAAATGCCTCTCCACGGGACGCGTTTACCGGTAAACAAATTCGGAAAACGAATGGGGAGGATTACTGCCTCCTTTAGGGCTTCTTTGGCGCCATCGAGTCCGGCTATGTCCGACCATTTAATGCATGGTTTTTCTACAACGATAGAATCTTCGAGTTTTGCTTGTAATTTTTCTTTTTCTGTGTCGCTATTACTCTTTTTGTTGTCCCTAAATCATTTATCATAAATATAAATTACAAATTTGGGTTTATAAGTTTATGAGACCTACTTGAGGTATTTTTTAAGTTCTTCTGCTCTATTTAAATACTCCAAACATCTAGTTCTTATACCTTCTTTAGCACGATCACCTTGTGCTTCATCTAAAACACATTTCACTTAAAAATTGTAAACCAATCGATGTATTTATTATAAGTACTTACATTTTATCGAATGTAAAAAAAATTCTATTGCATGTTCATATAATCGTAATGCTTCGTCATAGTTCTTATTGCGATCTTCTTTAGTGGCTTTAGTAACAAAGTTAACAGCTTTCTGTAATGTTTGTCTTGTAGCCATGATATTAAATTCTGAAATAGATTGCATATCTGTGAAATTATATTCTTTCAAACTGCCAAATTTGAGATTTGAATGTTACAACAGGTGCATAAAGACAATGTGACAATACTACCCTTGATAAATAATAAATTGAATTAATATTATTTACACTAATACCGTAACACATTAAATTTTGGGATACTATAATGTATAAATAAAATAAAGAGGAGAACATTATACACAAGAACACAGAAGAAAAAAGGAAGACAGAATGGAGGAAATCCTAAAAGGAATACAATCCATCCTAACCGAATTATCACGAAATTATGAAACTATTAGAAAAGATGTTGAGGAAGGAAGAAAGGAAGTAAAAGAAGGAAATGCGGGCTTAAAAAGAGACATGGAAGACTTCTGCAATGAAATTAGAACAAATATAGAGAGAATGAATATGGATATACAGAAGGTAAAGGAAAATGAGGCTCAACGACAACTAGAAAACATGGAAATAACAAGAAGATTGGAAATACTAGAGAAGAGAGAAGAGAGGAGAGAAAAAGAAAAGAAACGGGTATCTTTTGTAATCACGGGCATGACAATAAGCGATCAAAATGTAAAGCGACAAACAGAAGAGTTTATCAAAGAACATTTGAGCCTAAATATAGAGGTGAAAGAAGCATATAAAATATATAACACAAATACGACAGGAAGAGAAAAAGCAATAGTAACAATGCGAACAGAAAATGAAAAAGATGCTATTTTCAAATCGAAGAATAAACTAAGAGGTAAACAAATATACCGGAAAGAAAAATACAAAGCATAATAATCAAGAAAGCGAAGGAAGAAAAAGCGAAAGGGAAACATGTTAAAATATACAGCAATAAGCTGATAATCAATAACATATTATGGATATGGGACAAGGAAATTAAAGAATTAAAACAAAACATAGAATCAAAAAACTTATAAAGGAGGAGGTAGAGATAGAAAAAAAATATGGAACAACGAAGGCAAATGCACAGGAACTGAGATTAATGGAATAATAAAAAATGAGGAACAAGATATAAAGGTTATAACATCAATAAAAGGAGATAAAAGCAACGAAACACGAGATATAAAGAAGAATAACAAAACAAAAAAAAAGGAAAAAAGGAAAGAGAAGTGATGAAATACGAATCAGCACATGGAACGTTAAAACAATGCTAATACCAGGTAAAAGGAAAGAAATAGAATCTGAGCTGTTAAGATACAGAATAGATGTGGCAGCAATTCAAGAAACGAGATGGAAAGGCAGCGGACAAATAGACTAAAGGATAGTACTCTATTGTACTCTGGAAATGACAAGCAGGGATTATACGGTGTAGCGTTCATGATTATAGGTAAAACCAGGGATAAAATAATGGAATTCAGACCAATCGATGGAAGAATGGCTTATTTACGAATACAATATAAACCGTTTTGTTTGTCATTATTAAATATTTATGCACCAACCGAGAAGGCTACAGAAGAGGAAAAGGAGAAGCATTATGATAAAATTGAAGAGAAAATAGAACGAATACCAAAAGAGGACACTTTATTAATACTAGGAGACTTCAATGCCCAGATAGAAAAAGAAGAACACCTAAAACAAGTTGCAGGTTGCAGGAAAGCATACCATACACGCGAAGACAAATAATAATGGACAGAGATTAGCCAACTTGGCAGCAAGAACAAACATCATAATAAGTAGCACTAAATATGACCACTCAAAATGGCACAAAATTACCTGGAAACCTCCGAATCAAAAGAATTACACAAAAATTGACCATATACTAATCACGAAGACGAAACATTCAGGGGAGCATGCGTAGACACTGATCACTTCATGGTAACTGCAATAGTAAGGCAAAAGATAAGAAGAAAACACAAAAAGGAAAAGATGCGACATAAATGGGATATAAATGAACTAAAAGGACAAAAAGAGAGAATACAATACGCGGAGCAAGTGGAAAAGCAATTAATAAAACAAAACAAAGAGGTAAGCAGCATAGATGAGGACTGGGACACTATAAAGAACTGTATAAACCAAGCAGCAAATAAACAAATAGAAATTCAAGAAAAAGAAATAAAAAAGAATGGTATAATGAAGAGTGCCATGAAGCAGTGACAAAAAAAAGCAAGACTTAAATGGGTAAGAACAAATAGCAAAGAAGACAGAGAAGTATACGGTAAAATGAGATCAGCATGCAACAAAATAATAAGGAAAGAAAAAAGAGAATGGATGGAAGATAAAATAAAAAACATTGAAAAAGAAAAATTGAATAGAAATACGAAAAAAATCACATACCACACAGAAATAAAATAAGTGGCATAAAAAAACAAACAAGGAAAAGTAGTAGTGGATGAAGAAGAATATAAACAGGTATGGATGGACTATTTCAGAGAGTTACTGACAGAATCTGGTCTGGATACAAGAGAACAAGAGGAAGAAACAGAAGGAGAGAACAACAAACCGGAACCAACACTAGAAGAAATAAAAGATGTAATAAATAAAAGTAGTAATGGGAAAGCACCTGGAAAAGATAATATCAACAACGAACTGATAAAATACGGGGGCGATGAACTACAAAACCGAATATACCTACTAATTAAGAAAATATGGAGGGAAGAAGAAATGCCGAAGGAATGAAACACTGGCCAAATTATAACAATACATAAAAAAGGAGACCAGCAAGTATGTAAAAATTACAGAGGAATAACATTATTAAACACAGCGTATAAAATAATGTCCACAATTATTCAAAGAAGAGTAGTAGAAGCAACAAAAAATATAACAGGACAATACCGTTTTAAGGTCCCTAGAATCCAATTTTAACATTTTCACGATAATGTCTGTGTGTATGTGTGTGTGGATCCTCCACTCTAACTCAAATACTATCATTCAGAAAATTTTGAAACCTTGTATTTCGAACTTTTTCTCTAATGAAAAGAACCCATTAGATTTTGGTGAAAATCGGATAACCGGAAATGGCACTTTACGAGAAGCTCAAAATATTTTTTTTTTCGAAAAATACCTTTAAATGTTATTTTTTCGAGATTAATGCTATTATAAAAATTAAAGATTATTAAATTTTCTGTAGATTTGCATTAATACTGTTTCTATATATTTTATGGATAAATTTATAAAATTATCTATAATTTAAATCTCAAAGTCTACGCTTTAAACAAACAAAACGTAGTTATCGCAGTTATTCAAATGTATGTAACTGACAGATAAATGTCACTATCAAAGAACAAATAATTTCAAAATAATATTAGTAACGTTTTAAAAAGAAAAAAGTAAATAGAACAATAGAAAAGGAATTCGATTCAGCATAAGTAAATATGTAGGTATGTATTTAGATTAATAACAATTAACGATTCAAAAAAATATTTAAGCTAATCCTAATTTTTGGATTAGTGAATTCTATTCTATCCCGGTATTTAAAATTTAATCTTCATTTTATTATAGCTCCGGTGGCTCAATGGTTAGAGCAACGCCTCATGTCATGAGAGCCCTCGGGGTTCTGGGTTCGAATCCCACTAGGGCATGGATGTATGTGAATGTGAACCCACTCTGTAGTTGGGATTTAATCCTATTAAGGGGTTTAAAAAAAGGTAGTAACTTGGATTAGATTAGACTATATTTTAAGATATAAACTGTCAAAATAAGAGTAATTTCGCTAATCAAAAAATAAGGATTGACTTAATGTTTTTTGTGACTCGGGCTGTAATGGCGGTAGGTATTGTGTTGGCCATACCAGATTTTTTTAAATAAATATTGTAAAATTTTAGAAATAGTTTTTTCTTTTTAACAATTTTTTAACAAACTTATGGTTTTAATTTCAAATTTATTACAGTTGCACAAAAAATAGTGTGTACACCTTGTCCACGAAATCCTTCCAGATTGTCCTGCCTCGGCCGCAAGCGGCCTTGGCTACAACACTATCTGCTACACAGTGTATAAAATCAATGCCTGTATTCCGAGCACACTTTTATAAAAAGCGCTTTTATGGACAATGCTTTTACATTATATTATATTAGGAGTGCGCTCCACAAAAACGCGTTCAGAATACGGGCCAATGTTCAATAGACTAATACACGCATTCTGCATTGTACTGTAGGTAAATAGAAGCGTCGATGTGCGCATGCGTTATTCTGGCGTAATTATGTCGAGACTCTTGATTCAAGACTAAGACTACGAGTAGCAAGACTAAATACTTAGTATTCGAGACCCGGGGAAAATCAAGACAAGACTTACGAAAGCAAGACAAAGCGAGACCAAGACCAAGACTAGGTCAGTCTTATAGTCTCGACTTTCCGAAGCACTAATCACTAGCAAAATATTCCGAAACCCGAAATTTAATATTGTTTCAAAGTTTCCTGTGTTGCGAATTTTAATGAAGATGTAGATATTTTCTATGCAAATATATTACATAATTTCAAATGCAGTCGCAGTCCTGGCATTCTATTTACATAATATACATATTATATTATTATAAATGTATTTCTTACCTTTATTTCCAGTTCTAATCCACACAGAAAACAATCAAAAATATTGGTGATTCGAACTCGAACACAAAACACAACTACTATTCGCGAAAGTTGATGAGGAAAGAGGAAACACGAGGAAAGAGGAACGAGGAAAATACATTTAACGTTTGCTGTTCCCTCCACCGGTCTTACAACATACACTTATCGCCTTATCGGTAGGGTGACCATACTTTTCAAAATTTAACGTTCCTTGAATATATATATATATATATATATATATATATATATATATATATATATATATATATATATATATATATATATATATGTGTGTGTGTGTGTGTGTGTGTGTGTGTGTGTGTGTGTGTGTGTGTGTGTGTGTGTGTGTGTGTGTGTGTGTGTGACAAATTTCTCTAATGCGATAACTCTTACACTACAATTCCAAAATTATAATTCTTTCGTATTCCTCTTCATTTCATCCATGTGAAGAGCTGATTATATTTTGGTTATAATTGGTCAACCGAAAGTACCCTCATTTGAAGATTTTAACAATTTTTCTTGAAAAAACGATGTTAAATATCATTTTTTCACATTAAATTTTATTACAAATATTAAAGATTAAAGAATGTTTTATTCTCTATACGATTTGAATGCATTTTATACTTCATATTAAATGGATATAGAGTTAAAAAATTATAAAGAAATTATATATCATATATTAGCCAACTATGTTATAACTCTGGAAACAGTTGCTATATTAAGAACATTCTGATTGAAAGGCGTCAGTGTCAACTGCAGTTGACAGTATGTTTGTGTTATAATTTTACTGGAAATATAGGGTCTTTTGCTAGAAACTTTCTGTATGGAATTTTTATAAAATACATACAACTGCCTTAAGGTAATGTACAAGAAATAGAATCTGTATGACATTTATACAAAATACATAGAACTGACGGAAGGTAATGTGCTGGCCACATCAGATTTTTTTTACCAAAATGTAAACATTCAAAGATTTATCAATTATATTCAAAATAAACATTTATTTTACTCACCAATAAATGATAAAAAGTGACATTTTTCCCATTTGCTACGCTCACAGATCTCTCACCAGTTGTTAGCTACTTTGATTTTTTCTCCGATAGACAGTTGCACAGAATACCGTTTTATGGAAATTTATTGGAGAAAAAAATTAAAGTAGCTGACATCTGGTAAGAGATTTGAACCGCCGCTCTGAGCAGAATGTGATATTTCATTTGTTAGCGGAAAGCGCTACGAACATAACTGACAAAAAAACACCAAATCATATTTTTGACAAGTCGCACTTCTTTAAAATTTTATTGTAAAATTACCTCAATAGAATAAATAATAATTTACAAAACAAAATCTGAAAGTGATACTTTACTTGCTTACCCAGAGCAAGCGAGCCGTAGGCGAGCTTTGGAGGGTTGTGAGCCCAGTAAAGCCACTTTCAGGCCATGTTGCGTACAAAATTTTTTCGTGGTCCTCAAAACAGAATAAATAAAAATAAGAAATAAATAGATAAACAACTGATTACCATGGATACACTCATGTAGGGATCTGATCCCTAGACAATTTTCCGGGCTAGCTCGGTAAAGAAGTATATTCTGCTCTAAAAAGTTATCAAAAAGAGCTGAAATAAGCTTGTTTCATAAGGCCTTTCACACACTCGTACTTTGTAAAACACGATTCGCAGCTTCTTCTGGACTCGTAGTTGACAGACTGCCTTATGATACTTGTTTTTTACCTCCCGCTACCCTTGGTAAAGGCGGTATAGGGATCATGCTAAAAATCGCATATC
Organism: Harpalus rubripes; assembly: GCA_963082715.1. Taxonomy (NCBI): domain Eukaryota; kingdom Metazoa; phylum Arthropoda; class Insecta; order Coleoptera; family Carabidae; genus Harpalus; species Harpalus rubripes. Next base: position 15,180,531 of record OY720465.1, read on the forward strand.
AAGATTTTGGTAAATGACCACGTTTTAAGGTCCCTAGAATCCGATTATAACATTTTTACGATGATGTGTGTGTTTGTGTGTGTGTGTGTGTGTGTGTGTGCGTGCGTGCGTGTGGGTGTGCACGCGTGCATGCGAGCGTGCGCGTGTACGTGTATTTGTGCTTGCGTGCGTGTGGGTGTGCACGCGTGCATGCGAGCGTGCGCGTGTGCGTGTATTTGTGCGTGCGTGTGCATGTGCCTGTATGTGTGCGTGCGTGTGCATGTGTGTGTGTGTGTGTGTGTGTGTGTGTGTGTGTGTATCCGGGTAGTTTTTTTCAATCAAATAAAAAATAAAATATTCCTTATCAATATTCATAAATTAGAAAATGGAACAACGAATATTTTTAAATACTTTTTGAAAAAATCTGATGTGGCCAGCACATTACCTTCCGTCAGTTCTATGTATTTTGTATAAATGTCAAACAGAAAGTTCCTTGCAAAAGATTATATTTCTATTTTGCTTATTCATTCATGGTTGAAGTTACATTATGGATATTCTTAAGTAATTTCTTGTACATTACCTTAAGGCGGTTGTATGTATTTTATACAAATTCTATACATAAAGTTTCTAACAAAAGATCCTATATTTCCAGTAAAACTATAACATAAACATACTGTCAACTGCACTTGACACTGACACCTTTGAATAAGAGTTTTCTTAATGTAGCAGCTGTTTCCAGAGTTATAGCAAAGCTGACTAATATATATGATATTTAATTTCTTTATAATTTTTTAACTATATGTCCATTTAATATGAAGTATAAAATGCATTCAAATCGTATAGAGAATGAATAATTCTTTAATATTTATAATAACATTAAATGTGAAAAAATGAACGCCCGTGAACTTGTCCGCACCCATTTAAAAAATTGTTTATTTAAAGGTGGCATTCGTTTGTTTATCGTTTGTTTAGGTTTGTTTAGACAATTTTTTCGTTTGTTTTGGTTTATTAAGTCTAATTTTTAAAAATTTGTGTGGGTGCGGACAACTTCACATATCCGCGCCCATTTAAAAAACTATTTATTTAAAGGTGGTATTCGTTTGTTTATCATTTGTTTAGGTTTGTTTAGACATTTTTTTCGTTTGCTTAAGTTTATTAAGTCTAATTTTTAAAAATTTGTGTGGGCGCGGACATCTTCACATATCCGCGCCCATTTAAAAATATATTTATTTAAAGGTGGCATTCGTTTGTTTATCGTTTGTTTAGGTTTGTTTACACACTATTTTCGTTTGTTTAGGTTAATTAAGTCCAATTTTAAAAATATTGTTTGGGCGTGGACTTCACATGATCCGCGCCCATTTAAAATATGGTTTATTTAAAGTTGGCATTCGTTTGTTTATCGTTTGTTTAGTTTTGTTTTGGTATATTAAGTCTAATTTTTAAAAATTTGTGTGGGTGCGGACAACTTCACATATCCGCGCCCATTTAAAAAACTATTTATTTAAAGGTGGTATTCGTTTGTTTATCATTTTTTCGTTTGTTTTAGTTTATTAAGTCTAATTTTTAAAAATTTGTGTGGGCGCGGACATCTTCACATATCCGCGCCCATTTAAAAATATATTTATTTAAAGGTGGCATTCGTTTGTTTAGGTTTGTTTACACACTATTTTCGTTTGTTTAGGTTTATTAAGTCCAATTTTAAAAATATTGTTTGGGCGTGGACTTCACATGATCCGCGCCCATTTAAAATATGGTTTATTTAAAGTTGGCATTCGTTTGTTTATCATTTGTTTAGGTTTGTTTAGACAATTTTTTCGTTTGTTTTGGTATATTAAGTCTAATTTTTAAAAATTTGTGGGTGCGGACAACTTCACATATCCGCGCCCATTTAAAAAACTATTTATTTAAAGGTGGTATTCGTTTGTTTATCATTTGTTTAGGTTTGTTTAGACATTTTTTTCGTTTGTTTAAGTTTATTAAGTCTAATTTTTAAAATATGGTTTATTTAAAGTTGGCATTCGTTTGTTTATCGTTTGTTTAGGATTGTTTACACATTTTTTTTATTTGTTTGGGTTTATTATGAAGCTTCTTTAGAAAATTGTGTGGGTGCAAAATCCTTCATTCATCCTCGCCTATTTCAAAAATTGTTTATTATTTAAAAGTGACAGTTGTATGTTTATCGTTTATTTAGGTTTGTTTAGCCAAAATAAATATTTCATTAACTTTAATTTTGTAATTCTGTATTATTTTATGTGGCGCGGCTTCACACATGCCCAAGGAAATTGCAAAACGTTTGTTTAATAATAAAAAAATACTTCTCGGTTTAATTAGGTTTGTTTTGATCAGTAATAACAATATTTGTTTACCACTACTAGTTTCTAAGTTAACTATTAGGTACTATACTTATAAATTCTCACAAAAACAATATTAGTCGAAGTACTAGTAAAAATTAAGTCACATTTTTCATCATATTACCATAATTAGGGCTATATATTTTTAATAAAATTCTTTATATCAATAATTGAAAAGAAAAAAATATATTCAGTTTCTGTAATTCTGTATTGTTCAAACCACCATCTAAGTACAAAAGCAGCATGATTCCATAATATGATCCATGAACATGTTTTTGTATTTACATTTTTGTTTTACAATTAATAGGACAGAAATTATAGGCAAATGACACTTTTACCATATATCCTAAGGTTCATAAAAAATATACTTACGGTATATTAGGATGGTCTTTAAAGAAAACATATGCCTATCCAGTGGCGGATTTAGAAAATTATAATAGGGGGGGCACTAAATTCGGAAAAACAAATTTTAAATATATAGGCTAAGACCCCACCCCTCCCCCATCTCGTTAACTTTTGTATTGTATTGTAAAAAATTGCTCATATAAAAGTTTTATTATTTTAAATATACTATTTGATGGCAGATGTAAATATTTTTTATAAAATCAGAACTATTATTTTTTAAATAGCAACCTATAATTATTTAACAAAAATATAAACCCTTATTTTTTGTCTTTTTAATGATCTATTTGGGGTTCTACACCATAACAAAAAATAATAAAATGTACACTTTATACTTTAAATAGGGAATAAGATGAAGAAAACAATTTTGTAATAATTACTTTGCAAGATGTTTGAGGTTTGTTGTCAGTGTCACTCTGACGCTACATTAGTGCTACCTTTCTCTCGCTGCCTACCATAGAACTTGTGCAAGAGAAAGATATAGCAACAATAGGTGTCGCCGTAACGTCACATTGACTTTAAAAATCAAATTCAGTTAAAATAAAAAGAATTAAGACTTTTTAATACTTACTATGAATTACTTCAAAATTTAAAGAACTTTCATTTAATCCCAAACAAGTAAATGAGTTTGAGAAATAATGTTTATTCAAATATTCTAAGTAGCCATGTGAAAATAAATAAATTCAACAATGTTATACAAATCAAGTTAAAACATCAAATTAAGTAAAAAGAACAACTTAAGATAAAAAAATGGCAGTTTATATTTTAGTGAAATATTTATAGTTTGCTATTTAAAAAATAAAAGTTGATAGTTGTATCTTTTAAACGTGACTTTATAAAAAATATTTACATCTGCCATCAAATAGTATAATTAAAATAATAAAAAAAATTATAGGAACCATTTGTTCTATTACGTATAATAAAAAAAAGTTAGGGGGAGGGGCATCTCCAAAATAATAAACAATTTGAAAAATAAATAGAATTCTGTATTTTCATCAGTATGTTTATTCTTTTATTTATCTATGATGTTTAATACGTGAATGATAGTATGAAATAATTAATTTTTTAAAAGTAACAGGGGGGGCACGTGCCCGAGTGCCCCCCCTCTAAATCCGCCACTGTGCCTATCTATATTAAAAAGAAATGTTTGTAAGTCTTTGGTTTTGTTTTTTCATTATTTCCTTGTAAATTAAGTCAAAAGCATTTTATTTTACAAATTTAATAGTAAAATAAAAGTATAATAAAAATATTGAAGAAATTTTTTTAAACATAAATTTTAAGGAACTTCTCCGAAATAAAAATAGGCAGGTACTATAAGAAAATCTAGGATTTAAAATTACAGGTAAATTATCTAAGAACACTTATGTAATGTCAATTTAATTATATCATATTAAATATTAATATAAAATGTCTAGTAAATAAAAAGCTACAGTAAAAAAATTAATATTTGGAACTCATATTTTACCATTCTCTTTATTGCTAAAATATGTTTATTAAATCATGTTGATGTTCACTTCGATTTTAACACCATTATGAATAGAACAAAAGATTAAAGGAAACCTAGAAGCGGTGACTGTTAGTTCGTTGAAATTTTTCCATTCATGGTCTCATTGGATTTTCCATTGATCTAGTATAGCCGATTCTAATTCTTTACTCCGCTTATGAATTATAATGAAATTGCCTTTTGAACATCAGGTGTTTGGCACATATGAAGAATTCGGATAAATGAACATTTAAACGCAATTACTAAATTAGTACCAGAAACAAGGTTGGCCGACCATTGTACTAAAGCAGGTCATCTCTTCAAAGGGAATTCAAAATTCTTAGCACATCGAAAAAGGGATTAGGATTACACTGTTCGGAAAATTTCGAAATTAGGAAGGCAGTAAATTCAAAGAAAAGACATTGATATTAGCAGGTAGTTGTTACAGATTCGCTAGTTGTGAATATAAATAGCAATGTCCATCCATTACCAATTACTTGTTTGATGATATCCGAAAGAATACAACGATTGCCAAATATCCCAGTGTTAAATTTATTTCTTTTTTAAAGTGTTTATACATTTATTATTAATACTGTGCTCAATAATTATTGTGAAAATAAACTACTCTTTAGTTTGAAGGACTTTTAAATCCAGTTAAATAAGCAGAGAGAAATTTAAGGTAAGTTAAGAATTTATTATTCCTTTCTCCCAGTAATAAAATATTTTTGCACGAACCAATTTTTTCTAGTGTTTACCGATATGGTTTCCAAGACAGTAGGTTTTGTTTATAAATTACTGAACGGTAAGTAATTAAAAACAACGTTCATAGCTTACTTTAAAAATGATTTTTTAATAATGTCAAAATAATTCTCAAATCTATTTTTTTAAATTTTGTACGTTATAAGCATAACGAACGATAAGAAATTACTGATCTCAGACAAAATTGGGGCCTTCGCTTCGCCAATATATATATATATATATATATATATATATATATATATATATATATATATATATATATATTATATATATATATACAGGGTGTAAATGAAATAAGTGCATTAAATTTAACCAGTAATGTAACTCGATGAGAGGAACAATATTTCTTAATAACTTTTTTTTCTGTCTTTTATATTTTGAGTTAAAATTCTTTAAAGATTTGCTGCATATTTCGTTACCCGCTCATGGAGAACAAATGGCGGTTGCCGTATTCAAGTGGGATACAAACAGCTCAAAAATTGTCGGTTATCGGTTACACTTGCAGTCACAGTAATTAATAAACGAATCAAGGGAAATAACATTATTATTAATTAATACGTAATAGTACAATTTTTAAAATAAATAAATTTAAATTTTGGATAACAAAATTATAAAGTTGTGTATTAAACCAGGCTTTTATTGACCTGTGAATAGTGTGAATATAGGAAGACAAGGAGGGACGAGGAAGAGCAAAAGCATAGTTAGGTTATGAGATGATTATTTATCGTCGACAAATCATAATAGTTTAAATACGTTATTCAAAAAATGTAAGTACAAACTTTTGTCCATTTAAAAGAGGTACATGAGTACCAATAAATAGTCGTCCATTTATTGTTCCCGCCCAAAACATATTTTAATGAAAATTTTTACAGCATTTTCGTCGGTCGAGATGTGTATTGTGCATAATAAGTACACCTTTCCAAGTAAATTCAGTCTCATTAATGAACATTATGAGCCATTCCCAAAATTGAAGTCTGTTATGTGCTGAAAACATTGAACTTTTTACACATGTTATGGATATAACTGTTGCTTTTTTTAAAATTGACATATGACACTCCGTATTGTACACATCACAGATGTACAAGATTAACAAATGTGCGAATATTAGGAACAGAATGATTTGGAAACGCTCCGTGTAAATGCGTTGACAACTCCATGACACTATCTTTATGTCAACCGTGATGTCAAGTAAAATGAAGTACAGATACGAATAAAAAAATAAATAATAAACCATAGGTAAGTAATTACAATGTCTGTGTACTCGCATTTTGCCAGAATTTTACCTTATAAACAAGTTTATTACTAATATCAAAATTTAATTGGAATAATTAACAGGACTGTCAATTGCTAAAACAAAATTTTTCATAGCTATTGCTACTGCATTCAATTATCACAAAAATATTTGGAACGCCTCGTCAATTTACGGGGTGGTAAAAATGCTAAAAAAATATGCGATTTCGAGAAAAAGTCATTAAGAAATATTGTTGCTCTCGACGAGTTATATTACTGGTTAAATTTAATGCACTTCTTTCATTTACACCCTGTCTATATATATATATATATATATATATATATATATATATATATATATATATATATATATATTCTTTCATCAAGACGATCGTCAAATTTTAATCACCGCTACAGCCTAAACGGCTTGATCGATTTTAATGAAAATTTTTTCAACTTTTAGAAACATTCAACTTAATTTCCTAGATAGGTCTCTTATTTTTTATGTGCATAGCTTCTGTACAAAAAAATTTTAACTTTTGAAAATTTTAATTAAAACAATAAATTGAAACAATAGATCTTAGTCATCCTAGAAATATAAGACGAAAAACGCTATGTAATGACACATTTGACATGTAAATTTGAACCTTTAAATGGAAATATTTATGAAATGAGGACAATTTGAAAGAAGTTTAATTCATAATAATAAATTATGAGAATGGGCAATTATATCCGCACAGGTAAAAAAGGTGTAAAACATTGTAATTATACATTTTAAATTTTGACGGTTTATATGCACTTGGAAAGTGTTGCCAAACATTGCATAAGTAACTAGGTAAAAAACAAATATTCCTAACTAGACTAATGTGAAGTCCGTACACAAGTGTATTTTCTACTCCGCAAAATGTGAAAAAAATGACGATCGTGAACTTGTCCGCACCCATTTAAAAAATTGTTTATTTAAAGGTGGCATTCGTTTGTTTATCGTTTGTTTAGGATTGTTTAGATAATTTTTTCGTTTGTTTAGGTTTATTATGTCTTATTTTTTTTTAAATTGTTTGGGCGCGGACAACTCCACATATCCGCGCCCATTTAAAAAACTGTTTATTTAAAAGTGGTATTCGTTTGTTTGTCGTTTGTTTAGATTTGTTTAGACAATTTTTTCGTTTGTTTAGGTTTATTAAGTCTAATTTTTAAAAATTAGTGTGGGCGCGGACAACTTCACATATCCGCGCCCATTTATAAAACTATTTATTTAAAGGTGGCATTCGTTTGTTTATCGTTTGTTTGGGTTTGTTTAGACAATTTTTTCGTTTGTTTAGGTTTATTAAGTCTAATTTTTAAAAATTTGTGTGGGCGCGAACAACTTCACATATCCGCGCCCATTTATAAAATTGTTTATCTAAATATGCCATTCGTGTATTTATCGTTTTTTTTTTTAGGTTTGTTTAGACAATTTTATTGTTTGCCAAAATAAATATTTCATTAACTTTTAATTTTGTAATTCTGTATTATTTTATGTGTGTATTATTTTATGTGGCGCGGCTTCACAAATGCCTAAGGAATTTGCAAAACGTTTGTTTAATGACAAGAATTACTTCTCGGTTCATATAGGTTTGTTTTGATCAGTAATAACAATATTTGTTTATCGCTACTAGTTTATAAGTTAAGTATTAGGTACTATACTTACAAATTCTCACAAAAACGATATTAGTCTAAGTACTAGTAAAAATTAAGTCACATTTTTCATCATATTACCATAATTAGAGCTATATATTTTTAATAAAATTCTTTATACCAATAATTGAAAAGAAAAAAATATATTCAATGTCTGTAATTCCGTATTGTTCAAACCACCATCTAAGTACAAAAGGAGCATGATCCCATAATATGATCCATGAACATGTTTTTGTATTTACACTTTTGTTTTACACTAATAAGACAGAAATGATAGGCAAATGACACTTTTCAAGTCAAGTGCACCCGACAAAATAATTCGTCGGATGCAAAAGTACCTATAGATTTGCACCTGACAAAATTTTTATCCAGTTAAACATTTTACGTATATCATATTTATATTATTGTTATTCGTCTGATCCGACACCCTATAAAGGCTGAATATTAATGATCTGTGAAGAAGTTATTTTTTTTTTTTTTCGTTACTAATTGATTAGGATCATTTTACATCAAAAAGTGACATTTAATTTTGCCACCAATTTTTAAACTATATAGATCTAAAAATAATAATAGAGAAACTAGCTATGTATTTGTCCTTATTTTTTACAAGTATATTGTCTAATAGGGTGGTGACCGGCATGACATAGTCGAACATAAATCTATAACATGTAAAATAAAACTTTCGTAATTTGTTTATTATTTTGTCTCAATTCATCGTTATTTCTCAGGAGATTTTCGAAATTTTCATACCTAATTTCTGTCGTTATAAAGCATACAAAATTAATTCAAATGCAGAATTTTATGTTCTACAATTTTTATTTGAAGCTTTCTTTTCTAAAATAATTAGAGAAGCAGGAATTGTTTGTCTTATATTTAAATGTTTGTTCGGTGAGTGCACCCGACAAAATTTTCCAAAGGCTGCGCCTATGTAAACAAGTATTGTTATTACTGATCAAAACAAACCTAAATAAACCGAGAATTAATTTTTATTATTAAACAAACGTTTAGCAAAATCCTCGGGCATGTGTGCAGCCGACTATTGGATTTTCGTGTGGGGGCTAAAAGTAGGCAACCAACTAAAAACTTAATGTCTTAAAATTGGTACATAAATAAATAAAATTGGGTACCTAATTTTTATAAAAAAATCTTGACTTTTTTAAAAATTAACAGCGAAACATAATACAGATAGAAGATAAATTTCAATTGTATGTGTTTAATATATATATATATATATATATATATATATATATATATATATATATATATATATATATATATATATATATATATATATATATATATATATATACAGGGTGGTGGCGGTTAGGGGTGAACATAGGAATTTAACATGGGATTTTAGTTTTTTGCAATTTCCTGCTCTCCTGTTCATTTTACGGCAAAAACTGTAGAGTACAAAATTGTTCAGAATTAAAAATTGCATACAAAAATTATTATATTTTTGGTTGCTTCACAATTTTAAAAAAGAAATTTCAAAATTTATTTTGTAGCAATAGCCATGGAATTTTTTTTCTGGTTGTCAAAAATTGTTTATAAACGTCAACCATGCGTTAATCTAACTTAAAAATTAAATAAAAACAAACAACTTTTAATTTTAATACGCATTTTTTATTAGGTTAATAATAAACCAATTCCAAATGTATCAACAGTTTCATAAATAGTTAAAAAATTGAGATCACAACTAATGTAAGGTGAAAGAAATTAACGAAAATAATAATGATAATAGAAATCGTCCTAACAAAGAGAATGAAGACAATAATTATAACGTAATTTTTTGTAACAAAATACAGAAAGAAAATAATTAAGAAATTACAATAAATATTCAAATAAACCACCACTTTTTAAAATAAAAACTCGTTCCTCATTCGAATAAACATTCATTATTAAATTAACTTTTTATTGGAGAAAATTTCGAAAATTTGACAGAAATTGAATGACCTTATGTTTAAACATTTGAGTTATAAGTCATGGCTATTGCTACAAATTAACAGAAATTTTGAAATTTCTTTTTAAAATTGAGAAGAAACCAAAAACATAATAATAAATGTAAATACATTTTTGTATGCAATTTTTAATTCTGAACAATTTTGTACTCTACAGTTTTTGCGGTAAAATGAACAGGAGAGCAGTAAATTGCAAAAAACTAAAATCCCATGTTATATCCCTATGTTCACCCCTAACCGCCAGCACCTTGTATATATATATATATATATATATATATATATATATATATATATATATATATATATATATATATATATATATATAATTTATTTAACAGGAGTTTGCAAAATTTATCTTAATTTTCACAAAAATCTGATAATTTTATTATTAATACTATTTGCTAGTCCGCACGCGCTACATATACAGTATTTTAGTTAATACAAAATAAAATACTCTCCACGCATGATACAAATATGTCATCATCATTACCGAAATCTGTGTACAAAGCAGATTGGCACACCCAGTAATGGGTAATATGCCGTGATGATATATTTATTTATTTTAAAAGTTGGAAATCTTATAAAACAAATAATAGAATAGATATACATTGTTTGTATAAGTAATTGATGTATTAAAAATATTTCAAAATAAGTGTACTTTTTATGGGTAAAAATAATTTGTGTGTGGAGGCAGAACCCCTTAGTTTTTTCCGTGTGGGGAAAGAGCCCCCTCAGATTTTTCCGTGTGGGGGCTTGAGCCCCGAAGCTCCCACGTAGTCGGCGCCTATGGTGTGAAGCCGCGCAACATAAAATAATACAGAATTACACAATTAAAAGTTAATTAAATATTTATTGTGGCTACGCAAAAGTAAATAACCGATGAACATACAACTGTTACTTTTAAATAATAAACAATTTTTGAAATGGGCGCGGATGAATGAAGGTTTTCGCACCCAAACAATTTTCTAAAGATGCTTCATAATAAACCCAAACAAATAAAAAAAATGTGTAAACAATCCTAAACAAACGAATTCCAACTTTAAATAAACCATATTTTAAATGGGCGCGGATTAGAGGTGGACGCGTGAGTAACTTTTTGTTCACGATCACGCACGCTCACGGAACTAAAAATGTAATCACGACCAATCACGCACGACTTTTTATGTTTGATTCACGCTCACTCACGCTCGCGATTTTATTTTGGCACTCACGCCCGGCGGGTCACGTTCGTGTCACGTAATTGTTTCTATGTACACAATCATAAGTTGTTATCAAATTAGGTAACAAATTGGTAATAAGTTAGGTAACAGATTAGTTTCATTGGAAACGAATGTTTATGGACAAATAGGTTGTTCTATTCCATGACAAATATCATTATAAATTTGGTAACAAATTTGTTAACAAACTTATGATCGTGTCAAACGGGCTTGAAGATTTGTATATCTTTAGTGAAATCGGAGCAACTGTGTATACAATTTTGGGTACAACAATAACACTATGTTTATGCAAAAAAAATACTGTTGATAACATATATGGACATAAAAATAATAACAAGAATGTAAAGTAAAAGATGGAAATTGATATTTTTTAAAATAAAAAATAGAAGAAAACTTGTATTCACGCCCGATTAAATTTCAATCACGCCTGATCAAGCACGATAATTTTTAGTGTCTCACGCTCACGTCCAATCACGACACAAAATTTAAATTATATTCACGATCACGCGGGTCACGTCGTGACCCATCGTGACTCGACAAAATCACGGCCCGCGCCCACCTCTGGCGCGGATCATGTGAAGTTGCCCGCGCCCAAACAATTTTTTTAAAAATAAAGACATAATAAACCTAAACAAACGAAAAAATTGTCTAAACGAACGATAAACAAACGAATGCCATATTTAAATAAACAATTTCATAAATGAGCGCGAATATGTGAAGTTGTTCGCGCCCACACAAATTTTCAAAAATTGGACTTAACAAACCTAAACAAACGAAAAAATTGTCTAAACAAACCTAAACAAACAATAAACAAACGAATGCCACCTTTAAATAAATAGTTTTATAAATGGGCGCGGATATGTGAAGTTGTCCGCGCCCACACAAATTTTTAAAAATTAGACTTAATAAATCTAAACAAACGAAAAAAATGTCTAAACAAACCTAAACAAACGATAAACAAACAAATACCATCTTTAAATTAACAGTTTTTTAAATGGGCGCGGATATGTGAAGTTGTCCGCGCCCAAACAATTTTTAAAAAAATAAGACATAATAAACCTAAACAAACGAAAAAATTATCTAAACAATTCTAAACAAACGATAAACAAACGAATACCACATTTAAATAAACAATTTTTTAAATGGGCGCGGACAAGTTCACGGGCATAAAAAAATGACCCGATAAATTATAGAGCAATAGTACCTCCCGTCAATTGAAAATTAGGATCCTTGAAAAATTTAAGACGAAGAACGTTATGTAATGACATACTTGACATATCAATTTGAACCTTTAAATGGATTTTTTTTTGGATTATTAAGAATTATAAAGAATTTATTATCATTTAAATGAACTGCAATCATGAGACAATAAATTAAACAAGTTGTAAGTATTCAAAAATAATGTATATAAAATGAAATATTTTTGAAATTTTACATTTATCTTGCAGGTTATTTATAAATATATTATAGTAAATATGAATACCTATCGTAATCTGTACAACTAATATGTACCTATAATTATTAGATATCCACATATTTTAGAGATATTTAGCATAATTTTCACCTCGCAAAATATGAAACAAAATGACCGAAGATGACGAATCGGAGGCCGACAAAAAGATTTCAAATTTGCGGTGAAAGTAATGTTTAAGTATTTCGTGCACCCCATTATATTTATTAATAAAAGTTAGTATAACGGTCAATTATAGTGTCGTGAATTCATTTTTAAAGTCGAAAATAAGACATTTATATCCGTATACGACATAATTTACAGTAAAACACAAGCATTATACTATATGCTGTAAATAATAAAAGGTAGCAAAATATAATAAATGTCTGTAGAATTTAGTTTTTAAGTTAAACAGCTGTAAATTTAACTATTAGTGAGTTCAATAAACTATTTTAAATCAGCCAGGTGTCAGGTAACCTAAGCCTGGACACGAAAAACGCGGGACAATGTACTTAGGTACTTGCAAAGAATCCATAACAAAGGTAAGTGATCATTGAATAGCAATATAAAATTTAAATAATTCATTAGGTAAATAACAATTAAAATGTTTCGTTTAAAATGTTGTGGTTTAAAAACAATGTATTTTACATATTGATCATGTAAAATGTCTTGATTACAACAATGCTTTATAACAATATAATCACAACTCGGCATAAAAAACATGTGTTGATACAACAATAATATAGAAGCTCATTCATATTTAAACCCCATACATCACCATTTCTTTGTTAATTTGAAGATATTTCAAACAGTTCAGGAGTTATGAGCTCCCAAAAATTCATGTACTCTTGATTAGTTTCGGCTAAAAATGTGAGATTAAAATAGATTCAATCTAATGATTTCTGTTGCAAATAGTGTTTATTCTTGCAAAAATGAATTTTAGAGGGTTGATTTGTATATTTCCGGTATAAAAGTGTTTAAATATCGGATTAGGAACACCTAGTACCCGGGTTAAAAAAATGGGTTGAATTATGTATATATTTAAAATTTGGTAGCTGCAATATTATTCTTTACTTTTATTTTCCCCATTTTGAAATTATGAATTTCTAAAAAGAGATCTATCATTTAAAATCAAATATTTGTATTGACTAACAAAAAAATCAAAACTGTTACTTTGACAGGGGTGGTTAAAAAATAAATATTAATAAAATAAAAATTATAAATAATTCTTTTACCGCTTAGTCAAATTTACACTGTTTATTCAAAAAGTACTATGTTTTGGTATAAAAATTATCTGTGCTCTGATTATGTAATTTTGAAATCTATCAGATTTCAATTAATAAACAAATAAGAAAACACAGTGAACTAGCGAGCGACATTCGAAATCTGACATATATTACCAAAATAGCAAGCCAATCAAGTCACCCATGTTTCAACAATATCTTTGATTCAAAAAGGGGGAAAAATATCTTGTTCAGACGAATACACAGGGGAATGATTGAAGTATATTTGAGACAAATTTTTAATGGATTGGATAAAGGGTGCAAATTTGTAAACGGAATAAATATTAATAAAATAAAAATTATAAATAATTCTTTTACCGCTTAGTCAAATTTACACTGATAAATTCCAACGACAAGTTTTTAACCAATCATGATGCAAAACACTTGAAAATTCAACCAATGGGAACAGTATTATACTGATAAAACTCCGTTACCCCGATAATTTTCCGCTACCAAGTAAATAAACTGTTGTTATTGTTTATAACTGTCAGTGTGACAGTTAATTAATATTTCAAGTTTAAAATTAAAATATTAATAATTAAATTGTTTCATTTTGCGTTGTCTTTGGAATTTATCTCACCAAATACCACACGACCTCTCTGATTTTCTCAGATAAACTTTTATTTTTAAACACTCATTCTTTTTGCTTTTAAGCAAAATCACTCAAGCAAATTGACATTAGGTAAAACCCCTCCTCCTTCGGAGTCGGGATTTACCATGCAGTTTGCTTTCGTCTTTGTTGCTAAGCAAAAAAATTCGTGCAAAATAAAAATTTATCGATAAAATCAGAAGGTCTTGTGATATTACTTCTGATATTCAAAAAGTACTATGTTTTGGTATAAACATTATCTAGGGTCTGATTACGTAATTTTGAAATCTATCAGATTTCAATTAAAAAACAAATAAGAAAACACAGTGAACTTAGCAAGCGACATTCGAAATCTGACATATTACCAAAATAGTACTCCAACCAAATCACCCATGTTTCAACCATATCTTTGATACAAAAACGGGGAAAAATATCCCCAATCTTGTTCAGACGAATACACAGGGGAATGATTGAAGCATATTTGAGACAATATTTTAATGGATTGGATAAAGGGTGCAAATTTGTAAACGGAATAAATATTAATGAAATAAAAATTATATACTTACAATTTCTTTACCGCTTAGCCAAATTTACACCGTTTGTTCAAAAGGTACTATCTTTTATCTATCTGATTTTGTACCTTTGAAATCTACTGTAGATTAAAATCTACCAGATTTCTATTAAAAACAGACAAGACAACACAGTGAAGTTAGCGAGCAACTTTTGAAATCTGACATATATTACGAAAATAGCAAACCAACCGAGTCATCTATGTTTCAACCATATATTTGATCCTCTGTACTCAACAACATCTATACAAAACCATTCAGTTTACCAAAACCATATCCTTAAAATTCTCAACTCTATTAACCACAGTATACCTAATACTCACAAAAATCTTTCCAAATTACCGCCCATAATCCATTGAAATACCTAACATAAATTTAGATCTCAGTCAATAGAAAAAAAGAAGAAACAAATCATTTAACAATCAACAATCACTTTAGAACAATTCAAAAAGACTGGCTTAAATTTAAGGGTCAGCGGTGCAACTGAGCATAAGAGATGAAACATTGTATATTTTATAAATTATAAAATGAATTTAAAAAAATCTGATGTGGCCAGCACATTGCCTTCCGTCAGTTCTGAATATTTTGTACAAATTGCATACAGAAAGTTTCTTGCAAATGATTCTTTATTTTCACTGCATTACCTTCTGTTAGTTCTATGTATTTTGTACAAATTCCATAGTCTTTGATACGGACATCTGTGAATCAGAATTTTCTTAATATAGTACCTAGCTGTATCCATAGTTATAGCATATTTGGCTGCTTTATGAAATTTAATTCCTTTATATTTTTTTAACTCTATATTCAATGAATATAGAGAATAGAATTATCTCTAATGCTTACAATAACATTAAATGTGAAAAATGATATTTAACAGCATTTTTTCAAGAAGTTTGGATGAGCATGTTGCGTGGGCAGGTTATGTGAACAGTTTCAGTGGGCATCTTGCGTTGGCAATTTGGGTGGGTATGTTACGTGGGCATGTTGCCTGGGCAGTTTGGGTGGGCAGATTGCGTGGGCATATTGAGTGGGCAGTTTGGGTAAACCGGTTGCGTGGGCAATTTGGGTAGGTATGTTGCGTGAGCAGTTTGAGTGGGGATGTTGCGTGGGCAGTTTGGGTGGGCATGTTGCGTGGGCAGTTTGGGTGGGCATGTTGCGTGGGCAGTTTGGGTGGGCATGTTGCGTGGGCAGTTTGGGTGGGCATGTTGCGTGGGCAGTTTGGGTGGGCATGTTGCGTGGGCAGTTTGGGTGGGCAGTTTGGGGGGGCATGTTGCGTGGGCAGTTTGGGTGGGCATGTTGCGTGGGCAGTTCGGGTGGGCATGTTGCGTGGGCAATTTGGGTTGGCATATTGCGTGGGCATGTTGCGTGGGCAATTTGAGTGGGCATGTTGCGTGGGCAGTTTGAGTGGGCATATTGCGTTGACAGTTTGGGTGGGATGCTGCGTGGGCAGTTTGGGTGGGCATGTTGCGTGGGCAATTTGGGTGGGCATATTGCGTGGGCAGTTTGGGTGGACAAGTTGCGTGGGCAGTTTGGACGAGTATGTTGCGTGAGCAATTTGGGTGGGCATATTACGTGAGCAGTTTGAGTAAGCATGCTGCGTGGGCAGCTTTGGTGGTCAGGACAGAATTTGAAAGACTGTAAGCGGCAGCACTTTGGGTTTAAAGTGTGTTTAGACGGGTTAGATCTACGTATAGACTATTATAAAACACTATCGGCGGAGCCCTAGGGGAAGCTCGGCGTAGCCGAGTTTTCGCTAGTCCTAATACTAAAAGGTCAAGCCCCCCAAAATTCATCACGACGATCGGGAAATTTTTGAACAAAGCTACAACTGAAACGGTTTCAGCGATTTGGATGGAATTTGCTTTAAATAGTAGAGAATAAATCAACTTAGTGCCTTTTATATGTCTCTTATTTTTACTGTGCATAGTTTTTGTGTAAAAAATTATTAACTGGTCAAAATTCTTACATTAAAACAATAGATCAAAGTTCTCTGTATTCATATCAAATATACAAAATCAGAGAATACAGGCTAATTATTTGAATTGAGTATGCGTGAAAATTTTTAAGAAGACAGTCTAAGAAATTATGTGTCATGTTGAATCCATTTTAAATGCATTAAATTTATTGTATTTGATTATTTGAAATAAAAATTATTTATTTTTGTACCTCTCTGCTTATTATTATTTATTATTATTATTATTATTATTATTATTATTATTATTATTATTATTATTATTTTTATAAATATTTACCTATATCTGACTTCATTCATTTCACATTAATTACGTATTTTATAATAAAATTACATTTTTTTAACAATAAAATTAATTTATTATTATTTTTTATCTCTATTTATCATATTACATAGTTTTAAACAATATTACACAATTTTGTATGAATAAAATTTAAACTGTTCCACACATTTGGAATATATCGCCAGTATGACTTATTATACATCAAAACGGACTACTTTTTTCCTATCTATGACTTGAAACGATTATCATATTTTTTAAATCACGCATTTGCGACTTAAAAAGCCGTTTTATATCCTAATACTAAAAGGTCAAGCCCCCCAAAATTCATCACGACGATCGGGAAATTTTTGAACAAAGCTACAACTGAAACGGTTTCAGCGATTTGGATGGAATTTGTTTTAAATAGTAGAAAATAAATCAACTTAGTGCCTTTTATATGTCTCTTATTTTTACTGTGCATAGTTTTTGTGTAAAAAATTATTAACTGGTCAAAATTCTTACATTAAAACAATAGATCGCAGTTTTCTGTATTGATGTCAAGGTATATACATAGGTATACAAAAAAAAGTGCACAAAAATTCACTGTTGCCTACTTCACACTGTATATACATTTTCCAATTTATACTAAATCTTAGTCGAAATCGTAGGTGCTGATTGACTTTATAAATAATAGATTAATTTCATGTACAATAATTAAAAATTAAAAAACAAACGTCGCATCATCTCTGACGGAAGGTATACAATGTTTCACTGTCACTGCAGCTACACTCATTTCACAAGTCCCAACATTCAAACACTCTTAATATTGAGTAATAAATTCTATTTTTTAAGAACATAATCTAAATAATTGTTTCATGACTTTACATATACAAATTTCATCTGAAAACACCTTGTGTCGGAGAATAACATATTCTAGGGAAATACCCAAATCTTAAAGACATCAATTTAAAATTCTATTTGTATTTCATCAATTATATTACATCATGAAATAAGCATAATACGTGTTTTCATAATTTATTTCAATTTAATTAAGTTTATTTTCATACATTACATTTTACACAATAAATTACCACCCCAAATATTACTTGTCTAGAACACACTTACCTGGAGTGTACAATTCGCTTAGTGATACTGATATAACCATCTTTAGCTCCATCTTTTGTTACTCTGGGAAATATTTTAACGTGACAATTTTCTAAATTAATTCAATATTCTGCTACAATACTAGTACTTATTATAATAATTACCCTATACTGAGAATATAACTATTATGTATTTTGCGTTTCTCTACTCTAATGTGAATATGTAATTTTTTATAATTTCCTAATAAATTTTAAATTTCACTCAGATGGCACTGCCATCTGTCGGTAGTATAATAATTTACATATAAACTTTGATTTATTAATGAAATTTCTATATTTTCTATTATATTATAAGATAATATTGATAAAATAAGTGTTTAACAATTTGTTCAGATTTATTTATAAAAGTCAAATTGGAAATGTCAAATGTAATTTATTGTATTGTTAAACTTAAGAATAACAACATGCTATAAATACGGAAATCATGTAGTACAATAATATGTATAAAGGTGTGCAACGAATGCGAAACATGGGAGTTTAATTAGAATACTTGTAGTACTAGATACTTAGAAAATAAAATATGACATTATCGCCAAATATAATATGGCTATAAAAATAAAATAAAAAACAGAGGAAAATATCAATTAAGATCATACTATTTGAATATTTATTTCTGAATTATAACAATGTAGACACAATGATTACAACAATTAACATCAATAACACTGAACTGTCAAAATGAGATCTTGTTTTATTTCCACGGATAGGATATCTGATTTTTGAAGAAATTTTTTTTTCTATATATCTAGTGCAACAGATATTCTATTGTATTAAATAAAGATTTTTTAGAAGTAAATATTAATTTTATTTGTAAATTTTTGCTATAAAATATACAGGACAACAAATTTTCGCACAATTTAATACCCATGTTAAACTTCTATATGTTCCATCTTGTCGGTCTGTATTATTGTAAATATATTGTTTAAATGTAAGAATGTTAAATCATATTCTAAGATGGCAAATTTTAATAGCTCGATCGGCTTTTGTTTTTTGACAAAATTCAACTTTTTTTGAGAGAAGAGATCTATGATATCTGAGAAAAATGTCAATGTTAGCACTATTCGTGAATTGTGTGTACAAGTAAACAACTAATATATATATATATATATATATATATATATATATATATATATATATATATATATATATAAAAGCCCTAGGGGAAACTCGAAGGTTAGAGTAGCTTCCTGTAGTTCATGGTATGATAAAGAGAACTGAAAGAAATTATAATCTGGAACAATCTGAAACATATTTTGCATAATTTGTCAAGTTGTAAAAGTTGTAATACTGTAAAGTCGACCAATTACGTACCAACTAAATCTGAATATCAATTTATTCTAGAGAACAATATTTTTCGGTTGTCATAAATGACGTTTAACTTGCAAAATGTGGAATATCACTTAGATATTTAGATATGCATGTTGCTTTCACTAATCAAGTATATGACATGCATTTAATTTACACAGAAGTCCGCCAAACAGTTGCCATTAGTAAAAAATGTTTTATCCATGTTCTGTCTCTGACTTCAAACCTTCAAAAATGACAAGTGTTGTCTTCACTCAAACTACTCAAATTTTTAAATTTTTGTTCAAATAAATAATTTTTATTAGTCCATCTAGATCTACTTTTACAACTGCAACACCAACAAGAACATTAAAAAAGAAATTATTGCAGATTACGACAGTTTGAGTCGGCAGTATGAGTAGGCAGTTTAAGCGGATAGTTTGGGTGTGCTGTTTGAGTGGGCAGTATGGGTAGGCAGTTTGAGTGGGCAGTATGAATAGGTAGTTTGAATGGCAGTTTGGAG
Source organism: Harpalus rubripes (assembly GCA_963082715.1). Classification (NCBI taxonomy): domain Eukaryota; kingdom Metazoa; phylum Arthropoda; class Insecta; order Coleoptera; family Carabidae; genus Harpalus; species Harpalus rubripes. Next base: position 15,200,685 of record OY720465.1, read on the forward strand.
TGGGCAATTTAGGTAGGCAGTTTCAGTGGGCAGTTTTGGTGGGCATGCTGCGTGAGCAGTTTGGGTGAGCATGTAGCTGGAGCTGTTTGGGTGGGCAGGTTGCAGGGGCAAGCGAGAAAAAAAAATGGTTTTACATTGTGCGTAGACGGGTTGGATGCACGTAAAGACTATTATAAAACACTGTCGGCGGAGCCCTAGGGGAAGCTCGGCGTAGCCGAGTTTTCGCTAGTCATAATACTAAAAGGTTAGAATCACTATCTATAGTTATATATATATATATATATATATATATATATATATATATATATATATATATATATATATATATATATATTTGAATTCATCAGGACGATCGCCCAACTTTAGACAAGGCTACAGCTTAAACGGTGCGACCGATTTTCATGAAATTTGTATCAAATTGTAGGAAATGATTGACTTCAGGGCCCTTCTAATGGGACGAATTTCTGTAGGATGCATAGTTTGCGAATAAAAAATTATTAAAGATTGAAAATTGGGACAGAAACAATATTTTTCACAGTAACGATCACAGTTTTCCTTGAAAATTTAAGACGAAGAACGCCATGTTTTACATATCATTTCAAACCTTTAAATGGAAATATTTATGAAATGGAGACAATTTGAAAGAAGTTTAATTCATAATCATAAATTTTGAGAATAGGCAACTATACAATCCATCTCTCTAATACCAAATTTTACGTGTGCTGTGTTTATATCGCGCCCTCTTCTGCTCCAGATATCTACACAGATCATCTAAACAAACTTTGTGAAATAACATCAAAATATCCCAACAATAACTTCTAATATAAAATAGCAGGCGACTACAATCTACCCCACATAGACTGGACCCCTAAACACAATTAGTTGGAACCATTTAACACTATAAGAAACGACACATATTTTGAATTTATGAATATCATTAATCTATGTAATTTGTTTCAGGTTAATGGTATCAATAATAATAACAAAATTTTAGATTTAGTATTATGTTCCAAAGTTTGTAATGTTAACTTGAGCCTTTCGCCCATAAGTACAGTAGACAAATATCATCCACCACTTGAAATTACGTATGAATTACAAAATTATAAACCACTTTCTTGTGATAACATTATCAAATATAATTTTTATGATTGTAATTATGAGGATTTAATTTATAAATTATCAAATATTAAATGGAATGAGAAACTTAATGATTCTGATATAAATGTAAATATAGAAACTTTTTACAGTATTTTGTATACTTTAATGAACGAATTTGTTCCAGTAAAAATAATAAAAAAAAGTAGTCACCCGAGATGGTTTACTAGATCATTGATTAAGTTAATCAAAGAGAAACATAAATATCATCGTAAATGGAAAACTTACGGAAATCTTTCGGACTACTCTACGTTTTCTAAATTACGATATGACATAAAACGTAAAATGAAAGACGATTTCAAAATGTATACATACACAATTGAAAAAAATATTAAAAAAGATCCCAAAAAATTTTGGAGTTACGCAAAGACTCTGAAAAAAAAATGCAGGAATACCCAATATTGTTTACTACAATGAGCACGAAGCTAAAAATGGTTCTGAAATATGTAACCTTTTTGCAAAAATTTTTGAATCAGTTTTTATTGAAAATAAAAACACTATAACAAATAATGAGAATTACAATCCAACTCACATAAATTTAAGTAATGTAAATTTAAATTATAATGATATTTTTGAGTATTTGCAAAAAATTAATGTAAATAAGGGTTGTGGACCAGATCGAATACCTGCTAAATTTATAAGAACATGCTCGGTTTATCTAACTGAACCATTATATATTTTATTTAATCAGTCTCTACGAACAGCTACCTTTCCAGATATGTGGAAACTATCATTCATTACGCCTATTCACAAATCAAGAGATATTAATAATGTTACTAACTACAGACCCATCTCAATATTATCAACGTTTGGAAAAATTTTCGAGGCCTTGGAAACTAACAAACTCAGAATGTCTTTAGAGAATGTAATAATTGAAGTGCAACATGGATTCTGCTCGGGAAAATCTGTCAGTTCTAATCTAATTCCATTCACAGAATTTCTTAGCTCACATATGGACAAAAAATTGCAAATTGATGTAATATATACGGACTTCAGTAAGGCCTTTGATCGGGTCCACCATCCCACTCTAATTCATAAGCTTCATTTATTGGGTATCCATGATTCATTATTAAGATGGATTCAGTCTTACATATCTAACAGAACACAGTTAGTATCCTGCAATGGATTTAAATCACGCTTAATATACGTAACATCTGGTGTTCCTCAAGGGTCACACCTTGGACCCTTGTTATTTAACCTGTTCATTAACGACATCAAATCATGTTTTAAGAATTCTTTTATTTTATTATACGCCGACGACCTCTAATTTTATAACATTATTAGATCAGAATCTGATTCCTTGAAGTTGCAAAATGATTTAAACGAGTTACAAACATATTGTACTAATAACTACCTATCTCTTAATGTTTCAAAATGTCATGTAGTAAATTTTACAAGAAAAGCAGAATCATTTAATTTCCCATATAATATTTGTGATGTAGTTTTAGAGAACAAAGATGTTACCAAAGATTTAGGTATTACATATGATGGTAAATTGAATTTTAATCCTCACACTGAAACGATAGTAAAACAATCATCATTAGGATTTATATTACGAAGCTGAAAACACTTTAGTGATTCAAAAACCTTAATATATTTATTTAATTCACTAGTTCGTTCCAAATTGGAATATATCTCCACTATTTGGAATCCAAAGTATACTAAAAATATAAAATTAATTGAAAGCGTATAAAAAAAATATGTATATATTTTAAGAAAAAAATTTAATTTAGATCATTCGAATTATTTAATTAGACGGAAATATTTCAATATGATTTCCTTAGAAAATAGAAGAACACTCAATGACATGCTTACTCTGCATAAAATATTTAATAATCAATTGTTTTCGATTAGTATCATTCCTTATTTCAACATTTACACTTCAAACAGAAACACACGATCAGATAATTTATTTCAGGTTCCATTTTGTAATACTAATAACCATATTAACTCTCCAGTAAATAGAATAATGAATACATACAACCGCAGATTTTGTGACCTTGATATATTTCACCTCTCATTAAATCAATCTAAATGTGCTGTTTTATATTATATTAGAATAAGTAGTAGGTATAAACTTATCTTCATCTTATACTTTGTTTATTATAAATGCATGTAATTAAGCTGTGTGAACCTATTATTGGTATTTTTGTACTGTTGGTTTACCGTATATATAAATAAATAAAATATATATATATATATATATATATATATATATATATATATATATATATATATATATATATATATATATATATATATATATATGTTTGTATTCACGGACTTAGGAGCGAAAACGTCTCCGGTTCACAGGCTTGTGAATCACATAAAGATTTACGAAACTGTCTCGTAAGTATAATTAAAAATGCCTGTAACTTCGAATAGCAAGCTGAAATACGAAATATAATTATTTTTAAGGAAAGTGTACATGGAATTCTTTAATATTTGTAAATAACTTTACAATCTAAGTTATAGATTCAAAGTAAATTTGATTTTTATATTTGGTTCCGTATGGCTGTGAACATCACATTTTGCCCTAGTGTGAATTTCACTAACTAAAATATAACTGAAAAGTCTTTCAACAGATGGAGTATACGGCTTAAAACTATGAGTTATACAGTACTGTGAAGAACAATTTAAGTGTTCTGCGCGTGGTGGTACTCTACTGTATATATTGACAACCTTACGAAACCACAGACATATGAGAACACTGATTTATACTGTATGTAAAATCATTACAGAATGTAAATTCTTGTAAATCATATTAAATACATACGAGCCCAAACTAATATTAGTTTTTTACATTTTCAACAAATTATAAAATCTATACAAATGGTTAGAAAATTCTACATAATTCTTTCGGCTACTTTAAATATTGACTTAAAACTTTTAAAAAACTGTGGGGCGAATGACTGGTGATAATAGTTCGACCGGTATTTTAAGGGTCATCTTGTACTTGTAGGCCGGATTTAGCTTCTACCGAGACCTTGTAAATTTGGCACAGTGAAAACCAACTTCGTAAAAATTCAATTCGTACAGTAAAACCCATCTTGCAAGACATATGGGACAATATGACTGAAAAATGTGCAAGACTTCAGAGTCCAATGCCTAATAGAATTAAGCTGGTATTACTAATAAAGGCGATGTAACCTAACATTAAATGGTATGTTGTGTAATAGTGATCCAAGAAGAATTCGTGATTTGGATGAGTGGCAGTAGGATCAGTTAGAGAAAATTTATTTTTTTATAATTTATTTGCAAGGACGTTTCGATGCTGGTCCAGCATCATCTTCTGCTTCTACAATAGTATTGTTAATAATAAAAATGTTACAAATAATGAAGTTATCTTACCAAACTATATTATATATACACTTAAAATGTTGAAAAATACATTATAATAATAAATTATAAAAAAATAAATTTTCTCTAACTGATCCTATTGCCACTCATCTAAATCACTAATATTAAATGGCGGAATACTTGAATAACAAATTCAGTTTTTGTAAGTTTAAAATCTATTTTTTAAACTAGTCGAAAGAAACTTGTAGAAGTTTCCCACCATTTGCGTAGGTTTTATAATTTGTTTGTTGAAAATATCAACCGGCCCAACTAATATGAGTTTGGGCTCGTATGTGTCGATACCATTTCTGAAGTAAAATATTAAACAGCAATAAAAATTGAGTGAGAGAATGGACTCTTACATACATGACGTATATTTTTTGTCCAAAATTAATTCATTTAATTCTAAAATTAAATACCATTATTACATACAATAGACTTAAAATAGTCATGTGTTTCAAAATAGTCCCACGCAAATAATTTTATACCATTCTATTCAAAACCATGAACCAATTTTCAACAGCTCTCAAATATATGAAACCTACTTATGAGATCGCTCATTACTACTGATTATAATTACCAGTGGCGTGTATTGAATATTTTTGTAGGGTAAGCAGTTTGACAAGGCAGAAGTATATACATATTTGTTTATATAATTTGTTTCATTATCCTGAAGATGGTAGCGCCACTCTGACGAAAGGTTTATTTAAGAAATATGAACTGAGGCTGAAATAATGTTTTATTTAATTAAAAATATTTTAAATGTGCAATACATATTTATCCAACATTTATTTACTTATATTTGAATTAACATTACATCGTCGCGCATAGGTTATATGCATTATATGACTTTTATATTCAATGGAAGATATTTTAAATGACGAATACATATTTATCCATCACTTATTTACTTATATTTGAATTTACATTAAGATATCGTAGACGTTAACCTTAATACAGCAATAACAGTTGAGAGTGCTTTCGCGGTTTCGCGCATAGATTGTATTCATTATATGACTTTTAATTTTAATGAAAGACATTTTAAATGACCAATACATATTTCTCCATCATTTGTTTACTTATATTTGAATTAACATTAAAATATATTAAATACCAGCCTTAATAGAGCAATACAAGTTTAAGTTTTCGCGCGCATGGATTTTCGTATAGTAGATGCTCACAGCTATATGAAATCAAACATCAACAGCTCACAGACTTACGAGATCGCACCTTACTATTGATTATAAATACATTATATGACTTTTATATTTAATGTGAGATATTTTAAATGAGCAATACATATTTATTCATCATTTGTTTACTTATATTGAATTTACATTAAAATATCGTAGATAGTCTACTTAATGTAGCAAAAATAGTTGAGAGTGCTGTCGCAGTTTCGCGCTTGGGTTGTATTCATTATATAAATTTTATTTTTAATGAAAGACATTTTAAATGACTAATACATATTTCCCCATCGTTTATGTACTTATATTTGAATTAACATTAAGATATATTAAATACCAGCCTTAATAGTGCAATAAAAGTTTGAGTTTTCGCGCGCATGTATTTTCGTATAGTAGATGCTCGCAGCTATATGAAATCATATATAAACTGCTCACAGACTTACGAGATCGCACCTTACTATTGATTATAAATACATTATATGACTTTTATATTTAATGTAAGATATTTTAAATGAGCAATACATATTTATTCATCATTTATTTACTTATCATTGAAATTACATTAAAATATCGTAGATATTCTACTTAATATAGCAAAAACAGTTGAGAGTGCTGTCGCAGTTTCGCGCTTGGCTTGTATTCATTATATAAATTTTATTTTTAATGAAAGACATTTTAAATGACTAATACATATTTCCTTATCGTTTATGTAATTATATTTGAATTAACATTAAGATATATTAAATACCAGCCTTAATAGAGCAATAAAAGTTTGAGTTTTCGCGCGCATGTATTTACGTACAGTAGATGCTCGCAGCTATATGAAATCATATATAAACTGCTCACAGACTTACGAGATCGCACCTTACTATTGATTATAAATACATTATATGACTTTTATATTTAATGTAAGATATTTTAAATGAGCAATACATATTTATTCATCATTTATTTACTTATCATTGAAATTACATTAAAATATCGTAGATATTCTACTTAATATAGCAAAAACAGTTGAGAGTGCTGTCGCAGTTTCGCGCTTGGCTTGTATTCATTATATAAATTTTATTTTTAATGAAAGACATTTTAAATGACTAATACATATTTCCCCATCGTTTATGTACTTATATTTGAATTAACATTAAGATATATTAAATACCAGCCTTAATAGAGCAATAAAAGTTTGAGTTTTCGCGCGCATGTATTTTCGTATAGTAGATGCTCGCAGCTATATGAAATCATATATAAACTGCTCACAGACTTACGAGATCGCACCTTACTATTGATTATAAATACATTATATGACTTTTATATTTAATGTAAGATATTTTAAATGAGCAATACATATTTATTCATCATTTATTTACTTATCATTGAAATTACATTAAAATATTGTAGATATTCTACTTAATATAGCAAAAACAATTGAGAGTGCTGTCGCAGTTTCGCGCTTGGGTTGTATTCATTATATAAATTTTATTTTTAATGAAAGACATTTTAAATGACTAATACATATTTCCCCATCGTTTATGTACTTATATTTGAATTAACATTAAGATATATTAAATACCAGCCTTAATAGTGCAATAAAAGTTTGAGTTTTCGCGCGCATGTATTTTCGTACAGTAGATGCTCGCAGCTATATGAAATCATATATAAACTGCTCACAGACTTACGAGATCGCACCTTACTATTGATTATAAATACATTATATGACTTTTATATTTAATGTAAGATATTTTAAATGAGGAATACATATTTATTCATCATTTATTTACTTATATTGAATTTACATTAAAATATTGTAGATATTCTACTTAATATAGCAAAAACAATTGAGAGTGCTGTCGCAGTTTCGCGCTTGGGTTGTATTCATTATATAAATTTTATTTTTAATGAAAGACATTTTAAATGACTAATACATATTTCCCCATCGTTTATGTACTTATATTTGAATTAACATTAAGATATATTAAATACCAGCCTTAATAGTGCAATAAAAGTTTGAGTTTTCGCGCGCATGTATTTTCGTACAGTAGATGCTCGCAGCTATATGAAATCATATATAAACTGCTCACAGACTTACGAGATCGCACCTTACTATTGATTATAAATACATTATATGACTTTTATATTTAATGTAAGATATTTTAAATGAGGAATACATATTTATTCATCATTTATTTACTTATATTGAATTTACATTAAAATATTGTAGATATTCTACTTAATATAGCAAAAACAATTGAGAGTGCTGTCGCAGTTTCGCGCTTGGGTTGTATTCATTATATAAATTTTATTTTTAATGAAAGACATTTTAAATGACTAATACATATTTCCCCATCGTTTATGTACTTATATTTGAATTAACATTAAGATATATTAAATACCAGCCTTAATAGTGCAATAAAAGTTTGAGTTTTCGCGCGCATGTATTTTCGTATAGTAGATGCTCGCAGCTATATGAAATCATATATAAACTGCTCACAGACTTACGAGATCGCACCTTACTATTGATTATAAATACATTATATGACTTTTATATTTAATGTAAGATATTTTAAATGAGCAATACATATTTATTCATCATTTATTTACTTATCATTGAAATTACATTAAAATATTGTAGATATTCTACTTAATATAGCAAAAACAATTGAGAGTGCTGTCGCAGTTTCGCGCTTGGGTTGTATTCATTATATAAATTTTATTTTTAATGAAAGACATTTTAAATGACTAATACATATTTCCCCATCGTTTATGTACTTATATTTGAATTAACATTAAGATATATTAAATACCAGCCTTAATAGTGTAATAAAAGTTTGAGTTTTCGCGCGCATGTATTTTCGTACAGTAGATGCTCGCAGCTATATGAAATCATATATAAACTGCTCACAGACTTACGAGATCGCACCTTACTATTGATTATAAATACATTATATGACTTTTATATTTAATGTAAGATATTTTAAATGAGGAATACATATTTATTCATCATTTATTTACTTATATTGAATTTACATTAAAATATTGTAGATATTCTACTTAATATAGCAAAAACAATTGAGAGTGCTGTCGCAGTTTCGCGCTTGGGTTGTATTCATTATATAAATTTTATTTTTAATGAAAGACATTTTAAATGACTAATACATATTTCCCCATCGTTTATGTACTTATATTTGAATTAACATTAAGATATATTAAATACCAGCCTTAATAGTGTAATAAAAGTTTGAGTTTTCGCGCGCATGTATTTTCGTACAGTAGATGCTCGCAGCTATATGAAATCATATATAAACTGCTCACAGACTTACGAGATCGCACCTTACTATTGATTATAAATACATTATATGACTTTTATATTTAATGTAAGATATTTTAAATGAGGAATACATATTTATTCATCATTTATTTACTTATATTGAATTTACATTAAAATATTGTAGATATTCTACTTAATATAGCAAAAACAATTGAGAGTGCTGTCGCAGTTTCGCGCTTGGGTTGTATTCATTATATAAATTTTATTTTTAATGAAAGACATTTTAAATGACTAATACATATTTCCCCATCGTTTATGTACTTATATTTGAATTAACATTAAGATATATTAAATACCAGCCTTAATAGTGCAATAAAAGTTTGAGTTTTCGCGCGCATGTATTTTCGTATAGTAGATGCTCGCAGCTATATGAAATCATATATAAACTGCTCACAGACTTACGAGATCGCACCTTACTATTGATTATAAATACATTATATGACTTTTATATTTAATGTAAGATATTTTAAATGAGCAATACATATTTATTCATCATTTATTTACTTATCATTGAAATTACATTAAAATATTGTAGATATTCTACTTAATATAGCAAAAACAATTGAGAGTGCTGTCGCAGTTTCGCGCTTGGGTTGTATTCATTATATAAATTTTATTTTTAATGAAAGACATTTTAAATGACTAATACATATTTCCCCATCGTTTATGTACTTATATTTGAATTAACATTAAGATATATTAAATACCAGCCTTAATAGTGTAATAAAAGTTTGAGTTTTCGCGCGCATGTATTTTCGTACAGTAGATGCTCGCAGCTATATGAAATCATATATAAACTGCTCACAGACTTACGAGATCGCACCTTACTATTGATTATAAATACATTATATGACTTTTATATTTAATGTAAGATATTTTAAATGAGGAATACATATTTATTCATCATTTATTTACTTATATTGAATTTACATTAAAATATTGTAGATATTCTACTTAATATAGCAAAAACAATTGAGAGTGCTGTCGCAGTTTCGCGCTTGGGTTGTATTCATTATATAAATTTTATTTTTAATGAAAGACATTTTAAATGACTAATACATATTTCCCCATCGTTTATGTACTTATATTTGAATTAACATTAAGATATATTAAATACCAGCCTTAATAGTGTAATAAAAGTTTGAGTTTTCGCGCGCATGTATTTTCGTACAGTAGATGCTCGCAGCTATATGAAATCATATATAAACTGCTCACAGACTTACGAGATCGCACCTTACTATTGATTATAAATACATTATATGACTTTTATATTTAATGTAAGATATTTTAAATGAGGAATACATATTTATTCATCATTTATTTACTTATATTGAATTTACATTAAAATATTGTAGATATTCTACTTAATATAGCAAAAACAATTGAGAGTGCTGTCGCAGTTTCGCGCTTGGGTTGTATTCATTATATAAATTTTATTTTTAATGAAAGACATTTTAAATGACTAATACATATTTCCCCATCGTTTATGTACTTATATTTGAATTAACATTAAGATATATTAAATACCAGCCTTAATAGTGTAATAAAAGTTTGAGTTTTCGCGCGCATGTATTTTCGTACAGTAGATGCTCGCAGCTATATGAAATCATATATAAACTGCTCACAGACTTACGAGATCGCACCTTACTATTGATTATAAATACATTATATGACTTTTATATTTAATGTAAGATATTTTAAATGAGGAATACATATTTATTCATCATTTATTTACTTATATTGAATTTACATTAAAATATTGTAGATATTCTACTTAATATAGCAAAAACAATTGAGAGTGCTGTCGCAGTTTCGCGCTTGGGTTGTATTCATTATATAAATTTTATTTTTAATGAAAGACATTTTAAATGACTAATACATATTTCCCCATCGTTTATGTACTTATATTTGAATTAACATTAAGATATATTAAATACCAGCCTTAATAGTGCAATAAAAGTTTGAGTTTTCGCGCGCATGTATTTTCGTATAGTAGATGCTCGCAGCTATATGAAATCATATATAAACTGCTCACAGACTTACGAGATCGCACCTTACTATTGATTATAAATACATTATATGACTTTTATATTTAATGTAAGATATTTTAAATGAGCAATACATATTTATTCATCATTTATTTACTTATCATTGAAATTACATTAAAATATTGTAGATATTCTACTTAATATAGCAAAAACAATTGAGAGTGCTGTCGCAGTTTCGCGCTTGGGTTGTATTCATTATATAAATTTTATTTTTAATGAAAGACATTTTAAATGACTAATACATATTTCCCCATCGTTTATGTACTTATATTTGAATTAACATTAAGATATATTAAATACCAGCCTTAATAGTGTAATAAAAGTTTGAGTTTTCGCGCGCATGTATTTTCGTATAGTAGATGCTCGCAGCTATATGAAATCATATATAAACTGCTCACAGACTTACGAGATCGCACCTTACTATTGATTATAAATACATTATATGACTTTTATATTTAATGTAAGATATTTTAAATGAGCAATACATATTTATTCATCATTTATTTACTTATCATTGAAATTACATTAAAATATTGTAGATATTCTACTTAATATAGCAAAAACAATTGAGAGTGCTGTCGCAGTTTCGCGCTTGGGTTGTATTCATTATATAAATTTTATTTTTAATGAAAGACATTTTAAATGACTAATACATATTTCCCCATCGTTTATGTACTTATATTTGAATTAACATTAAGATATATTAAATACCAGCCTTAATAGAGCAATAAAAGTTTGAGTTTTCGCGCGCATGTATTTACGTACAGTAGATGCTCGCAGCTATATGAAATCATATATAAACTGCTCACAGACTTACGAGATCGCACCTTACTATTGATTATAAATACATTATATGACTTTTATATTTAATGTAAGATATTTTAAATGAGCAATACATATTTATTCATCATTTATTTACTTATCATTGAAATTACATTAAAATATTGTAGATATTCTACTTAATATAGCAAAAACAATTGAGAGTGCTGTCGCAGTTTCGCGCTTGGGTTGTATTCATTATATAAATTTTATTTTTAATGAAAGACATTTTAAATGACTAATACATATTTCCCCATCGTTTATGTACTTATATTTGAATTAACATTAAGATATATTAAATACCAGCCTTAATAGTGCAATAAAAGTTTGAGTTTTCGCGCGCATGTATTTTCGTATAGTAGATGCTCGCAGCTATATGAAATCATATATAAACTGCTCACAGACTTACGAGATCGCACCTTACTATTGATTATAAATACATTATATGACTTTTATATTTAATGTAAGATATTTTAAATGAGCAATACATATTTATTCATCATTTATTTACTTATCATTGAAATTACATTAAAATATTGTAGATATTCTACTTAATATAGCAAAAACAATTGAGAGTGCTGTCGCAGTTTCGCGCTTGGGTTGTATTCATTATATAAATTTTATTTTTAATGAAAGACATTTTAAATGACTAATACATATTTCCCCATCGTTTATGTACTTATATTTGAATTAACATTAAGATATATTAAATACCAGCCTTAATAGTGTAATAAAAGTTTGAGTTTTCGCGCGCATGTATTTTCGTACAGTAGATGCTCGCAGCTATATGAAATCATATATAAACTGCTCACAGACTTACGAGATCGCACCTTACTATTGATTATAAATACATTATATGACTTTTATATTTAATGTAAGATATTTTAAATGAGGAATACATATTTATTCATCATTTATTTACTTATATTGAATTTACATTAAAATATTGTAGATATTCTACTTAATATAGCAAAAACAATTGAGAGTGCTGTCGCAGTTTCGCGCTTGGGTTGTATTCATTATATAAATTTTATTTTTAATGAAAGACATTTTAAATGACTAATACATATTTCCCCATCGTTTATGTACTTATATTTGAATTAACATTAAGATATATTAAATACCAGCCTTAATAGTGTAATAAAAGTTTGAGTTTTCGCGCGCATGTATTTTCGTACAGTAGATGCTCGCAGCTATATGAAATCATATATAAACTGCTCACAGACTTACGAGATCGCACCTTACTATTGATTATAAATACATTATATGACTTTTATATTTAATGTAAGATATTTTAAATGAGGAATACATATTTATTCATCATTTATTTACTTATATTGAATTTACATTAAAATATTGTAGATATTCTACTTAATATAGCAAAAACAATTGAGAGTGCTGTCGCAGTTTCGCGCTTGGGTTGTATTCATTATATAAATTTTATTTTTAATGAAAGACATTTTAAATGACTAATACATATTTCCCCATCGTTTATGTACTTATATTTGAATTAACATTAAGATATATTAAATACCAGCCTTAATAGTGCAATAAAAGTTTGAGTTTTCGCGCGCATGTATTTTCGTATAGTAGATGCTCGCAGCTATATGAAATCATATATAAACTGCTCACAGACTTACGAGATCGCACCTTACTATTGATTATAAATACATTATATGACTTTTATATTTAATGTAAGATATTTTAAATGAGCAATACATATTTATTCATCATTTATTTACTTATCATTGAAATTACATTAAAATATTGTAGATATTCTACTTAATATAGCAAAAACAATTGAGAGTGCTGTCGCAGTTTCGCGCTTGGGTTGTATTCATTATATAAATTTTATTTTTAATGAAAGACATTTTAAATGACTAATTCATATTTCCCCATTGTTTATGTACTTATATTTGAATTAACATTAAGATATATTAAATACCAGCCTTAATAGAGCAATAAAAGTTTGAGTTTTCGCGCGCATGGAGTTTCGTATGGTAGATGCTCGCAGCTATATGAAATCATATATCAACAGCTCACAAACTTACGAGATCGCACCTTACTATTGATTATAAATACATTATATGACTTTTATATTTAATGTAAGATATTTTAAATGAGCAATTAATATTTATTCATCATTTATTACTTATCATTGAAATTACATTAAAATATCGTAGATATTCTACTTAATACAGCAAAAACAGTTGATAGTGCTGTCGCAGTTTCGCGCTTGAGTTGTATTCATTATATGACTTTTATATTTAATGTAAGATATTTTAAATGAGCAATACATATTTCCCCATCGTTTATGTACTTATATTTGAATTAACATTAAGATATATTAAATACCGGCAAGATAAGATATTTTAGATTCTAGCAAGATGTAAAAGTGTAAAACTGACCAGTGGCCTAACTAACTAATTTTGTTAATACTACGAAATTTTGAATTTAATCTTTTTTTTGTAGCAACGTACCAATTTATTTAGTTTTTTATTTTTTAAATGTCAATTTCTAAAAATAATATTGGCTAAGGGGCCCCTTATCCGCTATGCAATATCATGCTTTTTATTTTCTATCTCATTTCGGCCGGTAGAATTTCGATTTCTTAGCAAATATTTTCCTGCAACTGTTCTAGAGTTATCCTTTAAAATAATCCCATGAAAAGAAATCTGGGGCTGTCAAATCAGGACACCTCGCGGCCAATGTGTTTTACTAAAACGAGGGATTAAATAACGATACGAGAATAATTTTCGCAAAATTGCTACTATTTAAACTGTATGATACTGATCCATCTTGCTAATACCATATTTTGTCCAAGTTCTTTCATTTGGAAAACCAAAAATGTATGAATCAATTCCTTTTAACTTTCACCAATGGCCTGTGCCACCAATTTCATATTTAAAAAAAATACGGGCCAATCCCATTTTTATAGTAAAAACAACTCAGATGAAAATGAGCCTAGTCACAATTTCCACAAGTTCTTGTGGTGTGTAGTTCCTCATAATAAACGCTACAGTTAAAACGGGCCCCAAAAACTTTTAGCGGGCGGGCCTCCGAACTCTTATTTACGCCACTGAAACTGACTATCTCGAGGCACGTACTGCTCATGGCTTATATTCACAATCCCAACTACGGTCTCAACAGTGGAATAACCAGTAAAATACATCGTAAAGAAATTGTCTCCAAAAGCGTCGTCAAACTCACAAAAATGGGGGGCGCAAAACCCTATAATTCCCCGCTTCTACGCCCATTATTCACAAATAGTGAACATTTGCAGTTCTGTGAATTCAACGCTGTTTCACCCTGTGTTGAGGCGCGCCCAGCCGCCCAGCTACGAGCAGGTAATGTAGCCTTGAATTCCCCTTCTGTTGGGCGCGTTCGGCTACTGGAAGGGTGATCTATCCTTAAGCCTAATTGTGTAAGTGTGTGAGAGTACAAATAATGTAGAATGAAAAAATTAGGATAACAAATATCTGAAAAGAAAAATTAACAAATAATAAAGTGTGGTCATTACAGAAAGATATTTTAATGACCAATACATATTTATCCATCATTTATTTATTTATATTTGAATTCACCATTGGCAACTTGTGCACCAAAACTTGGTGAGGCAAGACTTCGTAAGATTATAAATACATTATATGACTTTTATATTTAATGAAAGATATTTTATATGACCAATACATATTTATCAATCATTTATATACTTATAAATAAATTTACATTAAGATATCGTAGACGTTAACTTTAATATAGCAATAACAGTTGAGATTGCTTTCGCGGTTTCGTGCTTGGGTTGTATTCATTGTATGACTTTGATTTTTTATGAAAAACATTTTAAATGACCCATACATATTTCTCCATCATTTGTTTACTTACATTTCAATTAACATTAAGATATCTTAAATATTAGCCTTAATAAAACAATAAAAGTTTGAGTTTTCGCGCGCATGGTTTTTCGTATAGTAGATGCACGCAGCTATATGAAATCGAACATGAACAGCTCACACACTTACGAGATCGCACCTTACTACTGATTATAAATACATTATATGACTTCTATATTTAATGGAAGATATTTTAAATGAGCAATACATATTTATTCATCATTTATTTACTTATAATTGAAATTACATTAAGATATCGTAGATAGTTTACTTAATGTAGCAAAAATAGTTGAGAGTGCTTGTATTCATTATATGACTTTTATTTTTAATGAAAGACATTTTAAATGACAAATACATATTTCCCCATCGTTCATGTACTTATATTTGAATTAACATTAAGATATCTTAAATACCAGCCTTAATCGAGCAATACAAGTTTGAGTTTTCGCGCTCATGGATATTCATACTGTTTATAGATGTCCACAGTAATATGGAGTCAAACATGAAGAGCTCACACACTTATGAGACACTTGGTTTCTACTGATTATAAATACATTATATAACTTTTATATTTAGGGCCGATATTTCCATCTTCGGATAAAGTGCTGGATAACTTATCTGTCGGATAAATGAACAATATCGCATCAAAAAATGACATTCAATATAATTTACATCATTTATGCATTTATTTCGATGCGATATTTTATCATTTATCTGACGGATAGTTATCCTGAACTTTATTCGGAGATGGAAATACCGACCCTTAATGGAAGATATTTTAAATGAGCAATACATATTTATTCATCAATTATTTACTTATAATTTATCCATAAAATATATAGAAAAAGTATTAATGCAAATCTATAGAAAATTTGATAATCTTTAATTTGTATAATAACATTAATCTCGAAAAAATAACATTTAAAGGTATTTTTCGAAGAAAAACTATTTTGAGCTTCTAGTAAAGTGCCATTTCCTGCTATCCGATTTTCACTAAAATCTAATGGGCTCTTTCCATTACAGAAAAAGTTCGAAATATAAGGTTTCAAAATTTTCTAAATGATAGTATTTGAGTTAGAGTGGAGGATCCACACACACACATACACATGACATCGTCGTGAAAATGTTAAAATTGGATTCTAGGGACCTTAAAACGTGGTCATTTACCAAAATCTCGATATGCGATTTTTAGCACGATTCCTATACCTCCCTTACCAAGGGTAGCGGGAGGTAAAAAGAGCAAAGATCACTCTGTCCCTTGGCAGGGTCGTCGCACCTTTCTCCACTCTGGTAATTGGGGATTCCCAGTTCTCTTTTGTTCTCTTATCGCTCACAGCCACACTATCGCAGCAGCTGTTGTTTATGTCACGACACAGACCACACACGATGAACCAAAATCGCATTCACTATTTTCTTATCCTAACATTTTACAATATTCAATTTAGGTCATCACAAGAGGCGTTTTTTGGCGTTAAACCAGTTTCGTAATGTTTTCAAAACTATTTCGTACATAACGTCATAAATGTGAGGATCGCTAAAATACTGTGTTAAATCTGTCAAATGTTAATTAGACGTTTGAGTGAGTTTGAATTTGTGGTGTACATAAAAACTATTCAAAACAGTGATTAAAACAGATTCCTTGGCTGCACTCTATTGTTATTTTCTAAAAAATAAAATATATGTATTTTAATATTTATTTATACGCGTACAGACGTTTTATTCTCACAGATAATAATGAATAACCCAGATTTATAATTTTTTTAACTAATATGTAATCATTTAGAAACCGGTGTTCCGTGTTCTTGACGTTTACCCCCGCTACTACGAAATAATTCAAAACTGTTTCAAACCAGCCCAGTGGATCGGTTTGAAAACATACGAAACTGTTTCAACCAATTTTGTCTAACGTCACCGTTGCGTTGCCAAAATATATTGTTTTGAAACACTACGAATTAATTTCAAACCAATGTATCGCTAAAAAACGCCTAAGGAATTTTTTGAATAAACGTCAAACATGTGCACGATCAGGGATTCATATTTTATAATCCTCAATAAATAGAAAATATACTTCATGGCTGAAACACGGTGTTGATGACCAGCGCAATACCTTCCGTCAATTCTATGTAGGTATTTTGTACAAATTCCATACAGAAAGTTTCTTGAAAAAGATTATATACAAGATGTAAACGAAACTAGGAAACGCGATTTTTCTCGGAAGTTTTAGAGTTACAAAAAAATACTATGAAATAAAGTTATAGGAGACCAAGGGGCACATTCCATTACAAAGGAAAATATTTTTTAAGCCAATGGTTCTCAAGTTACAACACAAAGTTATATTTGCTTAAATAGGATGTCATATATTCTTTAGGCCCATTCGATAGTGTATTTTTTTCTGAATTCAACCATGTAATCGTTTTATATCCTTACATAATAAAAATATTGCGAAAAATTTAATTAAAATTTAAACATATTTTATTTTTATAGATATTTTACAGTAGGCCATGTACGAAAAACAAATCCTGGTATTTGTCAATTTGAATTGTTTAGTGCATGATAATTCCTATTGTTGCGGATAGAACACTATTTATAAAGTAATTAACAATTATTTGTTTCACTTTAAATTAAGCTCAATTGTTTTACATACATAGCTTTACTGAAAAATAATTATAAAAATAAAATTTATTTAAATTTCAATTGAATTTTTCTCAATATTTTTATTATGTAAGGATATAAAATGATTACATGGTTGAATTCAGAGAAAAATAGGTACTATATCAAATGGGCTTAAAAAATATATGCCATTCCATTTAAGAAAATATAACTTTGTGCTGTAACTTGGGGACCACTGGTATAAAAAAATATTTGCTTCTGTAATGGGATGTCCTCCTTGGTGTCGTACAACTTTGTTGTATAGTATTTTTTTGTATATCTAATAACTTCTGAGGAAATTCGCGTTTCTCAGTTTCGTTTACACCCTGTATATATCCAGAATAATTATTGTACTTCACACTGACAATAATAATAATAATAATAATAATAATAATAATAAAAATAATAATAATAATGATAATAATAAACAATTGAGTTATATACTAACACTCTTATTATATGTGTATGCCATTCTTTTTACATATGCTGTGTTTATAGAAATGATTACAGAATTTGTTTAAAAATTTATATATAGTTTTACAAAATACGTAGAAATCGGTTTTGAACAATAACAATAACCACCCAGCTATAGTAAAAATATCTACCGAAGATGAAATTTTCATATACCGGGAATTGATGCACCAGCTGCCGGTATTAGGTTCACGGCCGGGCTTGTCATATAATAGAGAAAAAAAAATTTCATTTATGCAAATTATTTTATAGTAAAATGGTTTATTAACAACAATTAGTACAAATCACTCAGACATAACTTTTAACTAACAATCATGCCTACTGTAACTAAGTACTTAATTTTTAACAACTGTTTATAGTACATTATCCAATGAGCATGTAATGCATGCAATTACTCATGAGAATGAAGTTTGCGTCACGAGCCGGAAGGCGTGGGATGTAAATCATTCGAATGAGTAATAGCCATTACGTGCGAATAGAATACTATACTTTATCCACAATTGTCAAATAATAAAATATATGTGACATATTTCTATTGAAAATAAGTAGAATTTTTTCACTGACAAAAGAAATCTAGTTATTGTTGTAAGAATATTATGAAGTGATTTGACATTTAACAGAAAATCTTAAAACCGACTAGGTATTCATCTACAGTTTAAGCTTAAGAAGAATATAAAATGACAAAACTACTTTAATTTTGTTTTTTTATGTGGAAAGAATTACTTATTAAAAGTAATTTTGTTTGTAGGTACTCTTTGAAATGAAGAATTTGAACTTGATATAACGATTGAATAATATTATTCTATCGAACTGTCAATATTATTTAATTAACAGTAACAATGGTCATTAATTGATAAAAATCGGATGAATTATAGGTATATTATTTGACAGTTGTGGATAAAATAGTCATATGCAGGCATACAATTTAGCGGACTAGAACATTATACCTAATTCATAGATTCATCGAATTTAACATTATTTATTACAAATCTCAGCGATACATGAACGTCTGAGAAAATAACCATTTGTTAATATTTATTGTACAATAACATTTCAAGGCCGGGCTTAATACTTGTAATATGGACTATATTACCATATTACATGGTAGATATTTAGTATTATTTCTAATATAATACCAAGTGCCAATTGTTAATACATAATTACTTTGTTACTAAATCATACTTAATATCTAACTTTTCTGTCATAACCGCGCTCTGCACACCGTTTTTTTCTCACTATTTTATGAAAACTAATCGATCAATTTTTTGAAAAATTTCTGATTCTGGTTAAAAGGACATGTACAAAGCGTGATTGGGCAATAAAAATAACCGTATTTTAATATTTATATTATTTTTACAACGACTGTGATTTTATAATATTATTTCGTGGTCCTCATATGCTGGTAATTTTTGTTAACTAATTTATAGCAATAAATTAGATTTATAGTTGTCACATCACAATCTACTGGATAATTTTTTTTACCGGTTTCAGGATATTAATCCATTGTTTACATGTACAAAAGTAGGCTGGTAACTATGTAAAGGTGGCTTTAGGTTAATAGCTATTACTCGTAGCTACCAAATTTTGTTTTCAATATCTGCGGCATGTAGTACCTCTGGTTTAGTAGCACTAAAATTTTGAAACTTGGTATGAGGATACTTTTTATTTAGTTGCGTATTTGTATACTTTCTTTTGTTTTTGTTTCTCAACCACAAGCGTCTTACGTCTCATATGGCCGTATGGGGAAGCCATGGACGTTTTTTATCGTTATTTTTTTACGTATTTTTCATATTTACTTATAACATTATGTACAATAAAAAAAAACACACAAAGTACCCTTGTTAGAACTAAATAAATTCAGTATTTTTTGAGATATTTTCAGTTTTAGAAAAAATCAAGTATAAAAAAATAGCCAGCAATTAGGAAACAATGAAATTTATATAAATTCATTTTTGGATATCTACGTCAATATTCTTTGGACATACGACAATCATTACCCTTACAATATCCATAAATAAATGCCATATCTGCATATTCACCAGTACTAAACTTTTCCACATTTTTAAATAACCAAAAAAATAATTCAAAAAAGATGTATCTTATTATTTATATAATTATTACTGTTAAGATGTATCTTATTATTTCATAATCACATAAACAAAAAAAAAACGCAACAACACAGTTCTAGAACGAACGCACCTGGTTTGGACGGTGCCCAGGAGAGGGGGTAAAGTTGCATAATAACACTCTCATACTCATACATTGCAAGCAACAGCAACAGTCCAACAGTGACAGTGGAGGAGTGGAGACGAACAGGACCACCAGACCACAAGCACCCACAAATATGCATTTGCGCAGTAAATAGTGCAGCGCTGAGTACCATTTTTGCTGTTTCATTATAGTTTAGTTGTTTTTCATTCACTCGCACACCAGTCCAGTTCAGCAACAATCAACAAATACTAAAAATAAGGTAATTAACAGACTTTGTTTCGTTGTTATATTTTGTTCTATTTCTTATGATAAGTTGACTGATTTTTAATTGTTAACTAAATATTTTGGATAATTGATCTTTCTAAAATATCTCTAAACCTACTGCGTTTATCAAGTTTTAGCAAGAGTATATTTTTGTGCATTTTCGCATTGTATGTAATAAGTACCATAAAATGGGGTGAATAGGATCAAATTTCTGGGGAAAAAACCATAATTACTTGATTTATAAATAAAACTCAAATAGTTACGGCAATGCAAAGAAGAATTACTATATTGTAAACATTCTAGAAAGTTTCTGCGTAGCTACACTATTGTTGGTAGCTATCATTTACTGCGTACTATGGGTGGGGGAATCACATGGTTCACAAAACTTCTCTTGCAACACAACTACTGTCCGTATTAAAAATATAGCGATTTTTGTAATTTAGTGAAGATTTTATGACGGATGAACGAACTTTTATAGATTTGGTAAGTCTCGGTTATATATTTGTTAATTTAAATTTTGAGATGAGATGAGGCAAATGATAAAAAGAACGCTTATAAACATCAAGAGAGGACAATACAAATTCCTTCTTGATTCCACGTATTTGAAGTAATACGACGACAATAACTTTATAATAATTTATTTATTTTTGTATTTTACTTTTTCGTTTCTAAATAAAAACTTTAATGAACATGATACTGTGTTATTTTTTAAGTATATTATATCAATTATTTTTGTTTCAGTTTTTATTATAAAAAATTGTGATTCTACGCATCCTACATAAAGTTTTTTAGGGTAAATGTTGAAAAATAAATGCATGATCCGATTCATCACATTTTCCGGGCCAATAGGATCAGCTATTAAAAAAAATATTAATTAATTAATTCAGTGTTAGTGGTATACTTAAAATAAAAGATTGATTAAAAAGTAGATATTAAGACTCAAAAAATTGTTTTTGTTTGGTCTTTCTACTACAATTTGTCTCCGCGCAATTACCATTTGAATCGGAGAATTGATCCTATTCACGCCATTTTACGGTAAAGTTGAAAAGATGGTAGGGTAAAAAATAACGATGAAAAATGTCCATGACCCCCATATGCGACGCCTCTGGTCGAAATACAGAAACAAAAATATAAATATGCAACTAAATATGTAGTATCCTAATAACAAGTTTCAAAATTTAAAAAAAAAATAGTTAAAGGGTAAGTCAGATACTCGGTCAGATACGGACCATAGATTTCTTACTTGCGCCATTTTATAATTGTTATCGGTTTGTAAACTTATGCGAGCAAATTTATTTTGAACACAGATTGAGCATAAAAATTAGAAATCTATGTGCATCATACTATAGCACGTTAATTTGAAATGATATCAACTTTGGGTCTTGCTTGTTTACGAACTCTACATACATAGGTAGTATTTCAAAATATATTAATCACTGAAGATTAATCATTTATAATTTTGCCAAGAATAGTGGAAAAATATTTATTTAAACTATATTATATTCAGTTTCAGTGATGGCATACAAACTTGTAAGATTTGTCGAAGACCTCATTTGGCATATTTGCCCAAAATCAGAAGTAAAGGAATACAATAAAAATGATTATACGGTATTGGCAAAATATGGGGAACAATATTATCCAGCCTTGTTTATAAATGAAGGATGTAATAAATAAGGATACTAATTTATAAATTATTAGCAGTAATAAGATATTTTTATTTCATTTTAGCTAAAAATGAACTTCTAACCTTGAAACAAAGATTTATTAAACAAGATAAAGTTTTGCAAAAATATTTTAAAAATATTCCTGTTGAGAACAGCCGAGACAACAGTCATGTAATGAAAGGTAATTTAATTTTATGGAAAATAATTTGTTTTAGTTAAGATAAGTTCCATAAAAAATTTCTGCTACTAAAATAGAAAAATTAATATTTATTTTTTAAACATAGATCATTTCTAATGAAATTTTCCAGTGGTATAAATGATTATATGTATAGCGTAAATGTAATATGAAATAAATTTAGTACAAATTTGATTTTTTAAATGGGCTTGATAGGTAACATGACAGGGTTGTAACAAAATATTTGAAATCCAGCACACGAAGTATTTGTGTGGAATTTAATGTTTCACTTGAATTTTAAGAAATACAGAACAAAGAATTTAACATTACACCAAATTTTCACAAATTTCGCTAACCCTCCCCTGACGCGTAGGATCATATATACTATGCTGTTTTGCGGTGTACTTCGTCATTACGAAGGCAGGTAGATTTGCAAATATCCTGAAACACACCATATCTTTACTTATTTCATATTATCGAATTTGAATAATTATCGGGTATATCATGTAGCACATCGCTTATATTAAACAACGTAGCTAAATATTTTGACAAATAGAAACAGATGTAACAAGACACATTACGTTTTTTTCATCACAGTCGCATATTTTGATTGGATAACAATCAATGTTAGATACGTCGTTTATTATAAGCGATGTGCTGTATGATACAAATGGTCGATATTTTCATTTTAAAATTACTTCAAAACTATAAGTAATCGAGAATAATGTTTTAAATAATAAAACATATTTTTATTGTCTATCCAGTGGCGTACGAATATTATTTTTCTATCGGTAAATTTTCGAGATATAATACAAACTTACATTTTTTACATGGAATCCATATTTAACTTTTAAATAAATAAATATATCATCACGGCTTATTACCCATTGCTGGGTGTGCCAATCTGCTTGCACACAGATATCGGTAATGATGAAATATTTGCACCGTGCGGGCGCTTACCAGACGTCACAATCTTAGATTTTTCATTATTTTTCACGAAATTCTTATTTTTTGTCACACTGTTTAATTTATGCCCACCATTAAGAGCAATCTGTATGTTGTGTTGAACGTATCTTATATATGGTATTTTTTTAGCAATTAATATTAAAAATGTCGAAGTACAAACTATACAAAATAATGTAGATGAGGCTTCGCAGACTGACTTTGGTAACGCTGTGACTGTATGGTAAAACATATCATTATTTTTTGTTATAGTTTTAGTGAGTCGTGTTATTAAAAATGTGGAAACGCAGACTACGACAGTACAGAACAATGCAAGTGAAGCCACTCAAACTGATTATATTTTACTTAATACTGTGACAAAACCCAGTTTTGAATTCGGTAAATATTTTGCTGTACAGCATTTTAGCATAGTTTATTAATTAGTTAGACTTTTTTTCGTTAGAAATACCGAAGGTTAAAAATATGGACACGCACACACAAACTACATTTATGGATATCTCCATGGACATATATATAAATCAGGGTACCCAGACAGATCCTGATTCTATTTGTTCCAGTTTCCAAATAGGTCCTGATTCTGTTTGTTCCAGTTTTCAAACAGATCCTTGCAATAAAGGTAATTATTGTTTTATCAGTTAACTCAAGTGGAATTGGAGGAAATGCTATTCAGAAGTTTAATTATTATTGTGTCTAACTTGCTTAAAAAGTGACTTTTTTCCTGCCTGTTTTGCGGGCGCAAAGTAGTTCATTTCTTAACAGTTCGACAGGCCGTGCGTAAAGTGCAATTTTTGACACCAAAAACTGTGCGCACGGCCTATTCGCTTTGTTAAAAAATGAACAACACTCAAAAGGTCACTTTTTGAGCAAGTTGGACACAAAATGTGTGTGTCACGTGCGCAAAGCGATTAGCGCTCGGCTGAGTTGCAAGCCTCGCCGAATGAGATCCTCGACAAGCCTCGGGCCGCTCGGCTCGTGCTGCAACTTGAATCGGGAAAATCGCTTACTTTGCGCACTTGTGACACAAATAACTATTGTAGTACAACTTATTATTTTATAATTTTAATACTAATTCATTTTAGTATATACCGGGTGGCATGCTTAAGACGATACACCCTTAATAACTTTTATTTATGAATATTATTTAATTTTCTTTATATATTTGTAAACTAGGCTTACGGGCTCACAAATCATGGTATTTAGAAGGCTGGTAACGTTTCGAATTTAACCGAAAGTGACATTAACTTTCACATTTCAAATGGGACACCTATATATTTTTATATATTTGGAATCTACGTAAAATTACGAATTCAACGATATGCTTGAAGTGCATTTTTATTGATGAAATAAATCACAAAAATGTAAGAAAAAATTAAGAAAAATGATGAATTTGTTATCACAGCCAACCTGTTATGGTTCAACATGTTAATTAGTCATAATTTTCTCTTACGTTTTTGTAATTTATTTCTTTAATAAAAATGCACTTCAAGCATATCGTTTAATTCGTAATTCTACGTAGATTTCAAATATATAAAAATATATAGGTGTCCCATTTGAAATATGAAAGTCAATGTCACTTTCGGTTAAATTGAAAGCACTACCATCCTGCCAAATACCATGATTTGTGAGCCCCTAAGCCTAGTATACATACAGGTGTCCGTTTTTCGAGGCGCACCATTGGGATCTCGGAAACTATAAGAGATATGAAGTCTGTTAAATTGGGGCAAAGTTGGGGCGTTAGTAGGCCATTTTAAAGTTGTATTTGTTTTTCCTGAAAAATCCATAGGTTACTGCCACAACC
Organism: Harpalus rubripes; assembly: GCA_963082715.1. Lineage (NCBI taxonomy): Eukaryota > Metazoa > Arthropoda > Insecta > Coleoptera > Carabidae > Harpalus > Harpalus rubripes. The sequence continues at coordinate 15,226,646 of OY720465.1, forward strand.
ATTGTTTTTACCCTATAAAATTAATAATTTTTGCATTTTTGCTGTTTTCAAACAAATGAACATCAAAAAATTATACATCGTTGGAAAGCTAAAAAATTCTATTTTTAATGGTGTAACTTTCCAATATGGCGTCCATACAAAAATCGTAACTTTGACCTCATAACTCGAAATCTAACAGGGATAAAATAATTTGAGCATAGTCGTTCGAAAGAAAATAAAAAAGTGTCTTAAAGAAGTGCAAACCAAAATTCCATATTATTTCATATTTAGAAGTTATTTGTTAAAATAGAAATCAGCAAAATTTGAATTTTTGTATTTATCTAGTGACCTATGAATTTTTCGAGAAAAACAAATACATTTTTAAAATGGCCTACTAACGGTGTAACTTTGCCCCAATTTAACCGACTTCGTATCTCTTACAGTTTCTGAAATCCCAATGGTGACCTGTATACAGGTGAGTCACAATTGCAATAATGGACAGTAGTTTGCATTATCCAATAAATAAAACAGTTTATTATAAATATTAGTGCGATTAGGTATTAATAGTTCTTCTTGCGAAATATTCATATAAATAATTTATAAATTATTTTATTCCTCCTTGTGTAGACGAATAAATTCTGTTGCTAAATTTATGCTGTGATTTGTATTTAATATGTATTTTTTTTATACGTACCTATATTTTCAAAGAGGAACAAAAATAACAAACATGATATAATTTGCAGATTATTCGCCAAATAGGCCACATTGTACAATTAACAGTGACGTAAGAAATGACAAAAATTTGGAAGAAATGATTATCGATTTATCTATTTTTAATACTGAAAGAAATGGTAAGTTAAAAATTTTCTTTCATTTATTATGAAATATAATATAAAAAATTATCATATATTCAAATAATCATGTGCTGGCCACATCTGATTTTTTGGAATATTTTTTGCAGAATATTTACCGAGCAGCACAGTATGCTTTGCAGATCTACCAGATAACACATTCGCCAGTACTATAAATAGTAAGTACCTATTATATTATTTCTCGTTAAGGTAAAGGTTAAATGTTACCCCTTTCCGCGAAATTCAATGTCAGTATAAATAATATATAAAATATAATTTCCTATTTTTTATTTTAGCTCAAGATGAAAATATATCTAATGAGACAATCACAAAAAATACCGTAAATGTCGAATCTGCATATAAATGTGGAACTAAAAAACTAAATTTTTGTATGTTTTGTAAAACAAAAGTTAAATATTTTGCCAGGCATTTGGAATCTAAGCATAAGAATGAAAAAAAAGTTAATGAGTTTTTGAAACTTCCCAAAGGAGATGCACAACGACTAACCATTATAAAAGAAATTAGAAGTTTGGGAACATTTATGTTTAATACTGATCCATCAAATAAGGACCAAGAAATTATTGTCGCTAGGCGTTCACTACCAATCTCCACAAATGAAAATTACATACCTTGTCCAACATGTAAAAACTTTTTTAGAAAGACATTATTATATCGACATTTTAGACGTTGTGAAAACATGACAACAGGGATAGTAAACAATTCCGCTCCAAGGAATTTGCAGGCACTTTCTAGAGCAACATTATCTGAAGGATCTTCAACTGTTTATAAAAAACTGGAATACAAAATTTTGCCCGGTATGCTAGATGATGAAGTATCTAAAGTTGTTAAACAAGATAATTTGATATTATTGTACGGAAATTATTTGTGTGAGAAACATGAAGGTGATGACCATTTATATAATATGATACGTCAGAAGCTACGACAGTTGTCGAAATTTCTAATAGCTATGAGAACTATTGAACCATGTGTTGATAATCTTGAGTCTACATTTCGACCACATTTATATAATAAATTTGTGGACTCTATTCGTAAATGTGCTGGCTACGATGAATTGCATGGTACATATAGAGCTCCCTCTCTTGTCTGTTCCCTTGGACAATTACTGAAGGAGTGTGCAGAAAAATTATTAATTGAATGCATCAAACGAAAAGATGAAACTTTGCGCTTGGATGTGGAAAGTTGGCTCAAGATTTATAAAAATGAATTTCCAGTGTTAAGTAGAAGAGCAAATACAATTATTATTCGAAGAAAATGGAATAAGCCCCGTCTATTGCCATTAACATCAGACATTTTAAAATTAAATACTTATTTAAAATCAAAATGGCAAAAATCATTTGAAATTCTAAATCAAGGTTTTGATATGTATAGTTGGAATGAACTTTCAAGAAGTACATTACTTTTGATATTAATTTTCAACAGAAAAAGGGTTGGTGAAATGGAAAAGCTTCTCATAAGTGATTACAAAAAGAAGCATAATATTCAAAAAAATTCTGAAACATATAAAAATCTAAAACCAAGTGAACAGATATTTTCACAAAGATATGTCCGTGTAGAAATCAGAGGAAAACTAGGAAGAGCAGTTTCTATAATGATTAGTGCCCAGGAAGTGTCTGCAATTGATTTAATTTTAAAATATCGCACAATGGCAAATGTGCATCATGAGAATCCTTATGTTTTTGGTCGTGGTGTGGATAAATATTTTGAGGGTAAGTTTGTACGAAATTTATTGCCCAAATTTTCTATAAAATAAAACTATTTTTATAATAGTTAGCTCTATAAAAAGATAGAAAAATTAAAAAAATGTATATACTTATTTTAGTTAAAATGTTTTTTTTTTTTTTTGTTAAATATAGTTTAGTGCGTAAAGCACGAAACGTAGATTTTCCTGATATCAGTTCTCAAAACTTATTGACTTGACTATACCGCAAACTGGAACTTGTACGAACGCCATTGATGTTCATTCACCTGATGTGTGTGATTTGCCTGTTTTGATATTTTAACTTTTAAATACACGTCAAAATAAAACAATAAACAACTAAGATAACTAATATGTGTTGTGTGTTATTTTACTTGTTTTGAAATAGTTGACTGGTACCACAAGCCTTATTTAACTAATGCTAAAACGCTGTTTTAAAAACTGTCAAATTAAAATTTTAATGTTTAATTTCATCTTTATGTTTAAATAACGATTTTTAAATAAATATTTGTTTGAATACAAACTATGTTCTGCATTAAAATCATATTTTGACAAATTTGATATTTATTATTAATATTAAATAATAAAATTTGACATTTCTTAAAACCACGTTTTAGTTAAAACAAGGCTTGTGTTACCAGCCAAGGCTCGTACCACGATCACTGTTTTAACAAAAACGCTGTTTTAAGAAACGTCAAATTTCATTATTTAATAATAATAATAATAATAATAATAATAATAATAATAATAATAATACTAATAAATAATATCAAATTTATCAAAATATGATTTTAAAGCAGAAAATAGTTTGTATTCATACAATTATTTTAAAAAAAGTTCTTTAAACACACTGAAATTTAAATTTTGAAACCGGGATCGTTGTACGATCCATAAAAATAAAATTATGAACAATTAAGATAACTAATATGATCTTGAAACATCAACAAAATAAGAATAAGATTTTTATTATTTGTACTGTCACAAGCGATGATGTTTTAGGTGCGCGGTGTTTAAGAGAAGCAACTACTAACTGCAAAACAGATCAACCAGCTTTGTTACGGGGTACTAAGTTGCGAAAGCATATAGCAACGGTTTCACAAGCTCTAAATTTGTCCGAAAATGAATTATCTATATTAGCAGATTATATGGGTCATAATATAGACATTCACAGGCATTTCTACAGACTTCCTAGTGAAGCTATTCACCTCGCCAAAGTATCTCAATTGCTATTTGCTCTTGATACAGATAAAATAGATAAGTACAAAGGTAAAAGCCTTGATGAAATTAATTTTGAGGAGGACATGGTCTCTGAAAGTGAATCAGAGAAAGAGGAAGAATATGTTGAACAAAATAGTTCAGAAAATATTGAAACGGAAGGTACGTTATTTATATTGAGGTATTGTAAATTTCTGATTATTTGTGCACATTTATTTTATGAAATGTGATGCATATGTTATTCTTTCAAATTAACTTAAATTGTGATTCAATATCTTGTTTCTGCATTTAAAGTTATTTATCTTTAGCAATTGTTGTCCAGTTTCACTGTTAGATATCGTAAAATACTGTTAAGAAAATATTGAACTTTATTACCTGCCTAAACCGTATATTTATTTTTAGGCAGCACTTCACTATTAGTTGTAGCTGAAGAGGATGATTGTGAGCCAGTTGTTAAAATATCTAAAAAGGAAATTTTACAAAATATCAATGTTAGGTCCGATAAATCAGGTAATTTTTCATGTATATTTATATTCCTCATATATCCTGATTCATACATCCAAAAGTACTACTTTCGTGTCGTTCATATTCATACAAGTCCTTTTATTCTTTCCTCTCAGAAACATTCAGTCTTCTAACTTACTATCACTAATCATCACATTCGTATAATGGGGTCCTCCACCATAACAAAAAATAATACCTACAAAAGTCATATTGTGTCCACCTCGACTTTTAAAATCCTACGAATGGTTTCAATGTTAAGCCAAGGTTCTTGTAAAATAATAGAAAAATGAGTGTCGAGGACCCCATTATGCGCCTCATGCCCACGCACATATACACGCTTCACAATCCGTATGGATGACCAATCCATTACAATTGAACTGTTCTCACTCATTCAACAACGTTCTTCCGAACCATACATTCTTCAAACACAAAGTTATTCCTCATGATTCCGCCTAATGTTTCCACATACAGTCAGTAGATACATATTTTGTTCACCAAATTTATCAGTTGCAGCCAAAGTCTAATAAATATGTATCATTGATATAAAATTCTTAAATCATTTTTGATTATATTTTAATATACCTAGTGATAACATATAAAGTATTGTTTTTGAACTTAATTATTTTATTATACTCAATATATACAATAAATAAAGTTTAATTACAGAAAACGAAGGTGAGTCAAGTTGGACTCCCAACAGGAAACGAAGAAAGGCTTCACGTATATGTCTTCAAAGATGTCCGTGGATATCACCCGAGAAATATGCCATGAGATCGTTTTTCAGAAGACACTTATCCATTGGGCAGTTACCAACACTAACAGAATGTGACCGTGCTATGCAGAATCATAGCGCTTTAAAAAATAGGTCAAGACAACAAATAAAGTTATGGGTCTCAAATGAAATTAAACGAATACTTAAAACAAAATCATGTGTTAGGCGGCTGTTTAAATGAAATTTACATTTTGTTTTATTTTGGTTCATATCGGTTTGCATATTTAAAACCCTAATTATTATTAATTCTTTGACATTAAATTTTGTTAATCGACGATCGTAGTTCTGCTTAACTGCGCAGTAGTAGAAGATTCAAGACATTGAATCACATCGAGTCAACCAAAATTACCAGCAGTTGTCTCCAGGAATTTCTTCACAGTAAATTGTGCATTGCACCATTTCCGTCTTGTGCTGTACTGGCGTTTTCACTGGAGCTCTGTAAAAGAGCTCTCAATTTTGGTTCTATTTTCTAAATTTTCCCAAGCTACCTACCTTTTCGGCAACAGTAATTGACGTAAATAACAACATCGAGACAACGTTGAAATAGTCCAATAAGTCGAACTCAAGGCTTTGGCCAGACGCAAGTCTGTACTGCGCAGCAGTAGAAGATTCAAGTAATTGAATCGCGAGTTCCAATCGAATCAAACAAATTTACCAGCAGTTGTTTCCATGAATTTCTACACTGTAAATTGTGCATTGTTCCATTTCCGTCTTGTGCTGTACTAGCGTTTTCACTGCAGCTCCGTAAAAGAGCTCTCAATTTTGGTTCTATTTTCTAAATTTTCCCAAGCTACCTACCTTTCCGGCATCAGTAATTGACGTAAATAACAACATCGTGACAACGTTGAAATAGTCCAATAAGTCGAACTCAAGGTTTTGGCCAGACGCAAGTTTGTACTGCGGGGCAGTAGAAGATTCAAACGAATCGCGAGTTCCACGCCGTTCTTAACGGAACTCAGGGCATTGGCCAGACGCAAGTCTGTACTGCGGGGCAGTAGAAGATTCAAGTAATTGAATCGCGAGTTCCAATCGAATCAAACAAATTTACCAGCAGTTGTTTCCATGAATTTCTACACTGTAAATTGTGCATTGTTCCATTTCCGTCTTGTGCTGTACTAGCGTTTTCACTGCAGCTCCGTAAAAGAGCTCTCAATTTTGGTTCTATTTTCTAAATTTTCCCAAGCTACCTACCTTTCCGGCATCAGTAATTGACGTAAATAACAACATCGTGACAACGTTGAAATAGTCCAATAAGTCGAACTCAAGGTTTTGGCCAGACGCAAGTTTGTACTGCGGGGCAGTAGAAGATTCAAACGAATCGCGAGTTCCACGCCGTTCTTAACGGAACTCAGGGCATTGGCCAGACGCAAGTCTGTACTGCGGGGCAGTAGAAGATTCAAATGAATCGCGAGTTCGACGCCGTTCTTAACGTAACTCAGGGCTTTGGCCAGACGCAAGTCTGTACTGCGGGGTAGTAGAAGATTTAAACGAATCGCGAGTTCGACGCCGTTCTTAGCGGAACTCAGGGCTTTGGCCAGACGCAAGTCTGTACTGCGCAGATTATAGTGCAGAAAAACAGGGTTCTTGTATCCGTCAATTTCTCAAGTTGGATAATTATATACGCTGCTCAAGACGGACGACCCACTGAAGAATTTGTACAAATTGTGTGTCGTCTTGGACCAAGAATGGACATTGATATTAACCAACCTCGACATCTTATATGTCAATCTCTGTGCATAATCGGGTTTTATCTTAGAGCAATCATGCAAAACAACATACTGCGTAGGAGTAAGAAGTGCGAATAAGAAATTGTTATTCCTACGCATTATGTTGTTTTGCAAGCTAAAAGCCAAATAAAATTTATACGCAGTCCAGCGTGCAGTCGCGTAGCTAAATTTATACCCTTATAGATACGTTGCAGTAGGTAGCACAGTATTTCATAGGTTGCTAGGCCATTACTGCATTACTCTATTGTTATTAAGTTTGGGTCCTTACATTCATGTCTACATTGCATTAATTCTTAAGAAATAAAGGAACGAGTTTTCCACAGTTTCTTTTAACACATAACAACTATTATATGACATTTTTAATATAATCTTCGGAGGGGTTTTCGTTAGTCTTCGGGGGGGGGGGGCACCCGATTATGTACAGAGGTTGACACAAGATATGCCATATGTGTTACAATTGGACAGGCACGGTCCGGGTATCAGCTCCATGTCAATACGCCCATAAACTGGCTTACTTGATTGGTCGGAATGTTCGAACGATCAAGCAAATAAGTTATCACATTCTTTGTTGTACGTGTAATTCGTTTCTTATAAATTTTTTGACGAATAAGACTTAATTTTATAATGTAAGTTTCATTTCTATCATCAGCTACACATATTAATCGAGGTTGGTTAATATCAATGCCCATTCTTGGTTCAAGACGACACATAATTTGTAGAAATTCTTCAGTGGGTCGTCCGTCTTGAACAGCGTGTATAATTATCCAACTTGAGAAATTGACGGATACAAGAACCCTGTTTTTCTGCACTAGTCCAGTCCGTTTGAGGAGAGCACCACAAAAAATTCTAAAATTGGAACTGCCCAGGACAAATTGGTTGAAGAAAAAGTTACATCGCAAAAAATCCCTAAATTGAAACTTAAAAATGGTGATTAATGCAAAATAATCCATGAGACAAGATGTAAATAGAGCAAGTCACAATTTACCGCGATGAAATTCTTAGTGATAGGTAACTGCTGATAAATCTGGTTGATCCAATGTGCAATTTGCGATTCGATTTCTTGAATTTTCTGCTACTGCGCTGTACAGTCTTCCGCTTACTAAAGACTTAACTCATTGTAGTGGACTATACTTAATTTAATGTAAGAAAATAGTGTTCAGAAGATAGGTGCAGTTTGATCTTGTTTTTTGATTGGATAATATAAGGATATTATCCAAACAAAAAGATCAAACTGCACCTATCTTCCCATCGCTATTTTCTTACGTGAAACGAAATATAGTTCAACCTAACCTACCGTTTCGGCGTTATATGTACCACGAGCTTTATCAAGATTATAGTACCCGGGAAAATTAAAGATCTCCGGTACGCGTCGAGCTTTAAACATTCCCCCCGTGTTACAATATTTTAATTATGCGCTTAATAAATAAATAACTATTAAAATTATACCACATAATTACTTGTGTGTGTGTTTTTATAATAAATATCTGTACTTTAGTTTAAGTGGCTTTAATTTAACTGACCTTTTCTTCCCTTTCCAAAGTTTGGCATCCTCTTGGAAATTGTACTCTTTTTTGTAGATTCGCAATGAAATTGTATTATAATTTTACCTATTATTTTTTTATTAATTATATTTTGTTATATTATTATAAATCATCTTCCTTTATTATTATTATTATTATTATTATTATTATTATTATTATCTGTAGAAATGGAAAATTCCATCTTTACACAGAAAGAAAACGCTATCTTTGAAACTGCATGAGATATTTTGCATTACATTAAAAAATAAATTGTATTGGATATTGATTTTAGGTTTAAAATGGAGCGCAAGAATCAAGACATCTAAATACTGAATAAACTCGCCAAATATTTACTTTGTTATTAATTTTTAATCTCGTTTTTAATAATAAAGCCTGATTTATAGATTGCATAAAATAGGATGGAATAAAATAGAATAAGGAATGGAATAGAATAGGAATAGATAAATTTCTATAATAAATGTTTATAATATATTTACAAGAAAAAGTGTAATCTTTAATAAAAATGTAATAGCAGAATCACAAAATAATTCTTTATATTTAAAACTAGTGATCTATGGTATTAGTGACTTATGGATGGTTCATAAGTCACTAATGACTGACATGACCCTCCTTATTTGTTTAAAATCAACATAATTATACCGTTATAAATAGCAGGTGTTGCATAAATATAATTTGCCACTTTTGGAGGGAAATTTTGCAATGAATTGTTATGATAATTTAATTTGTATTGCCTTTTTTCATGCAGTTAGTAACTAAAGAAAAAAAATAAAATATATTTGTCATTGGAATCTATTTTCATTCTATCATTTTACTAAATTATACTTTCTTCCTTTCACCGGTAATCCTCTGCAGGCTAACCATCGTTTAAATCGTGTACATTATTATCAAAGGAAGTGGAATATTTTTATTTTGCCCATTCAACAACATTTTCGTCTATAAACATTTTAACTACTCTTCATTATACAATCAAATGTTAAATATTTCAAATTTGTACTATTACTGGCGCCACCAGTGGATATTTTTGCAACTGTTACGAATATAGCTCATTTTACGGAACGTAACTAAAGTTTCCTACATTACCGACTGGTTTTGTCTCGTATGGTCGTGTACAAGTATGTAACAAATTTTTAATGCATTGTGAAATATATTATAATAAACAGGTCGTAAATGCAAATGTTTATCGTATTTCACTATGCTAGCTTGAGGAAAATCATAGTATTTACAGAAAAGTAAGAAAAACTGCATTGTTTCATAAGGTCGTGAACAGTAAGGTCGTAGCCCTGTATATATATATATATATATATATATATATATATATATATATATATATATATATATATATATATCAAAATAAGCTTAACATTTCTAATTCGGTTTTTTAAAAAAAAGACTTTTGTTTACAACAAAGAAATGCTTCATTGAGTAAAAAGAGTTGAATTCTAATAAAGAAAATGACCAATCACACGAAATAAACAGATTATAATAATTATCATTGTATATTTTTATTCCAACCAGAGCATTATGTTGCAGGTAATTTAATGAAAATATTTCCTACTGATTATTTCCCTTCAGGGATTTGCAAAAAAAAACATTTTTAATTACAACAATGAAATGGCTGTTTATAGTAAAGAAAATATGATTCCAATAAAGAAAATTACTAATCACATAAAATTGATTATAATAATTGTTATTGTGCTAACCCACTAAGTGGGAAATGCGTGATTTTATGTATGTATGTATGTTATTGTATGTTTTTATTCTGATTCGGACGTACCTATATGTGTATCAAGAATGAGTAATTTAATAAAAATACGTTTCTCTAATTATATTTCTACAGGATTTAAAAAAATATTTTTAATTACAACAATTAAATACTTAATTTCAACAAAGAATATTCGATTACAGTAATAAAAATGACTAATATGAAGGTAAATAATCATAATTCAAAGTTTTAAATAAACCACACTTATATTCAATAGTAGGTTACAAAGTTGTAAAATTTCGTATAATTTATTACTAAACCTGCTATGAAATACTCGTAAGTGCCAGATTATATGATAGGGGTGCATGGTGCAACGTTTTAAACATTATTTCCACGTACAATAATCGTTATAACAATATATTCATAACAGAATTGCATATTTCTATGTAATTTGCAATAAATATTTAAATAAAACTGGTTTCAGACAGAATACCATAATAAACATGGCTCATGGCATCATTGAAAATGGTGCAACTTTCTACTCTTCCGATATCCCTAATATAAAACATATATGTATGGTATTTGTGATTTATTATTTTAAATGATAATTATAAGTTTTCCCTGAAATATGAAGCGGTATGCCATTAAGCACCGCCCCCACTTTAAACGGCCGACGAAATCGCAAGAGTTCTGTGACCCGTATATACAAGTAGGGTGTCTGGCCATAATTTTTTTGTGTCTTGTAGGGTAAAAATTGTCAGTTGCAGTTGACTAAAGCCCGGATGGAATAGCATGAACAATTTTTGACCGCCTCCCGTAACGTTTGAAAATGTCTGGCATTGATTATCGGCTAACATTTACATATACTTAATTTCATTTTATTCAAGTCCCATACAGAATACCTAGATTCTAAAATGTTATTTTTTTGAACATTTTTGGGTCATGACCCACAGCTGAATCCGTTGCTGATGCAGTCTATATGATGCCTTGGCAAGACATTCCAGAAAAAGATATTCGTTTGAGTTTAGTTTTAATTGTTCAAAGATCGCAAAAGTGTGTAAATCTGACCATGGGGGGATTCTTCATACTTTGTCTTGAAACATACGTCGTTTCAAAATGAGCTGGAGTAATACATTAAAATTTTAAAGAATAGTGTTGGATTTTTGCCATAGAATGCTGCCCGCTTTATACCTGCAAGTTAAATAACAAAAGAACGACCCAATAAACGTTTCGATACAGCTTTTAACGTCCGACTGGTATGTTATTATTATCATAACAACCCTGCTTTCAGGATTGTTATGTACCAAACAACACCCAAGGGCGTCTAATGGGTTTTTGCTATAATAATGTTGTCAAGAAATTGTTGTTGATACTGAGATAAAGCGATAGGCGCCGAAAGCATGGGTGCTCTGGCACCCATACAAATTACTGTTATTGATGTTTTTTTTTTATTCAAAATAACTATTTAAACGCAATTTTTGAGTTAAAAATGAAAAAAAAAACAAATACCAATTGTTATTTTTAAACCTTACAATGACCATGTGCATTATTTGTTACGAATTTGCAATAACCCCTATTTAGTCTATTTAGCCTATCAATTACCGCGCGTTGCGCCACGTCAGCGGAACTCAGTTTGCTATTAAAATAAATGACGTTTGGACATAGACATTTAGTTGCACCATTGAGTAAAGTAACAACATTGAGTCACAGTCACTCAATTTCTTTTAACCACCAAGTGAGAAGCGAAGAACATAACAAACCAAAATTGCCGAAATGCGCAAAAAGAGTTACCAATCGTCACTCTCGCGTCTCGCAATTATTCAAAATATGAAGGCAAAGCAAAATTTTTAAGTGTGGGTCAAGTTAGCGCTGTTGAGGTAAATGTAAAAAGTAAGAAGGGAGTTGGTAGACCGTAGATGAGTTAGGAGTTTTGGAGTTTGGGGATTCCCAGAGTTTGTTTATTTATTGCCAGGGTTGCGATTGGCGAAGCTGAAATTGTACTAAAATCACTTGAATATTTTTTACATGTTCTAACAAAAAAAAAGAAATAAATTATATTATACATATAAAATATACAAAAACTAAACGGCACCTATAGCATGGACCACATTGGCTATACCCTAGTTTTGGGTTGCGGTACTAGATTTATTAGATATGATGAAACGCGAGCTCGGCCTGCCAGTTCAATCCGAGAAAGACGACCGTAAGAGACTTTAACACATGTTTTCATGCTGCAAGAAACATATCTGTCTTTATCTAACACATGCTATCCATATAACTAAAGCCAACAGGAAATCTTCAAAAATAAAAAGTTAAAACAACGCATGATTATTAGTGTGTTTCAGCAATGTCTCCTTATGTGTTTAATACAACCGAATTTGTTAAACACGTCAAGAAACAAACTGTTTTATACAACCACAAAATACAAATTATGAAAATTATTTAAACATTTCTAAAAATTAGATTTTATCACAAAACGAAATTACTATCGGAAAAAGATGATTATATTACAAATAAGTATCATTGAATTTGGCTATTTAGAAATTAATAAATATTTTATAAATTATTTCTTATAATCTTCTTTACCTTACTGTCAGCTAAATAAATTAATCCTGACCAGATTGTATTCCTATTATTTTTACAATACAACAAAGCAAATTATTTAATACAAATTTAACACTATATTTCATTGTTATTTATTATTAAGATAAATAGGTACATTACTTAATTGCTCAAATTTAAATTTAAAATTTCTTGCACTAATCGTCAATATTCAAGTCATATTAGCCGTGTTCCTTCGGGCTGTGATTCGCAATCTAAATGATAAAGGTGATCATGATGCGCATAATTCCTGGTTGGGTGTTTGTGTGAGATAGACTTATGCAGCAATGATATTTCCATTTCACAGTGTTGGCTTCAAGAAAAGCAAAGGATCAGCAATTAGTTAATAGGTGTATGATGCTATCTCTCTCGGAGTGTTTCTTTTCTATTTAGTACTCAGTACGCACGGAACACAGCCACATCACCGCGAACGCCAGCTATCATATTTTCGTGAAACTAACTCTGTAATATATTAATATGAAATAAATGTCTATAATTAGAAAAAAATACGAAATTATTAAATTGTACTAGATTTCGGAGAGAGGTACTGATGTACTAAAATTCTGAAAATTGTACTAAATGTAGTTCACATGGCCTTAGGCGGTTTTCTTCTAACCCCCACCCCACAGCATTATTGCAAAATTACTTTTATATAATTATCTACGCCATTGGCTAGAGCACCCATACATATTTTCAAAAGCCGGCGCATATGGATAAAGCCTAAAAAACAAGCAGAAGCATTCATAGCCTACCTACTACGTAAATCTTATTAAAACTTTCTGATCCGTAATCCGTAGAATATTAAAAAATTATATACGGACGTTAAACGTTGAACGCACCACGGGAGTTAAACGGACAATAATGCCTTCGGTCAAAGTACACACCTCGGGTCAGAGACCTTTGGAAAGTAGACTGTTGACCTCAGGCGTTATTGTCCTTATAACACCCTTGATATGTTAATTACTATTAAAGAGTTACATACCGGGTGTTTACTTTTTTTGACCTATAGGAAATAAAATGTTAATTTTTTTTATTTCGCCATAAGTTTTGACCTATTAATTTTACAATGAAAGTGTAAATACAAAAGATGTTCAGAATGAAAAACTGCATCGAACGAGTCTTTATTTATTATTATTAAACGTACCGTTCACGAAATAAACGTAAATTAAAATTGACATTTCCAACCTGTTTACAGAGTGCCATGAAAACTGTTTACTCTTTTGTCCATGTTGTTTGAAGTCATTGACATATTACATAAATGGACCCAACGTAGAGAGAGAGGAATTGACGCTCACCTTGAAAATGAAATATAGATAAGCGGGGCAACATCACTGGTACGACACTACCCTATACGTGTGTATTTGAATTTGGTGACCTTCAACAGGCTCGCTTTACGCGCTAGCATAGGCGTACGTAAGATGTCTGCCTAGGTATCTAAGAGGAAAGATTATTTATTTTGATATCAATAAAAATATAATAATTGTTCTAAATTAATAAAACCTCTTCAAAATTACATATAAGTTTTAGTGTAATCATAATATACTGAGGCGGTCGATAGAAATGTAAAATAAAATAAATATAATATTTTTCTGGGTCAATCGGTAATCTAAAAAAGCTTTTTACTTTTTTTATCTTTATTAATAATAATATTTTATTCATTCGAAGATCAAATACATGACGTAGAATAAGTCAGAAAAAAAATTACATACAAAATGAAAGAAGATTAAGACATATTTTATCTATTTAAATACTCCTGTACACTATAATAACATTTTTCTATCAAATAAAGTTTTAATTTTAATTTAAATTCCTTAACACTAGTAATATTATTAAATCTACTAACTAACTTATTATACAATTTAACGCCGATTTAGTTAGGATTATTTTCAAATTGTTATTATTATTTGGACAGCCTTTACACAACAATATATTATACCACCCGACATTATGTCTAGTAGTCTAGTGAGGTAGTCGTAATATTCTTGCGCTGAACCGCCCTACACACGAACGCCGTCACTCCGTCACTGGCAAAACCTGGCGTACTGGAGTACGCCCAATCTCCTTACGTTACCCCTCTCTGGTCCAAGTTCACGCACACATCACATAGCCATAAGCACACGGACAGCAATACATACGGCGCTTCTGTTGACGTTAGTCATGTATATATTCTGTGGCAACGTCAAACAAGAACATTGTTGCGGTCTGTTGTTTTGTTTGCTGGTCTGACAGTAGTGACAGCTAGTAAAAGTGCAATATATTTCCTCAGAATATTAGTAAAAATAATATTCATATCTCTAACTAAGAGTTAGTTACAATACAAAGTGAGTAATTTTGATTAATGTGAAATATAAATAATTTGAATGTAGTTTGCTGGTAATTCAGGTTATGTTCTGTCATTCATGCTATGCATATAAGTGTGATTTCATTTATATTTCAGAATTCTTTTAAAATGGTAATGTCATGTAGTGCAAATGGATGCACAGTTCATTTTTAAAAAGACAGATAAAATTTCACAAGTAAATCTTTCTTTTTCGAAGTAAACTAAATTGTCATATCTTATATGAATGTTTTTCGAGTAGATTTCCGAAAGATGAACTGTGAACAAACTGGCTTATTGCAGTTAGAAGAAACAATTTCAAGCCATCCAAACATTCTGCGATGCAGAAATCATTTTCAATCGACGGACTATACCTAAAATGTATGTAAAAATAATTTAAATAAATATTATTAGCTAAAGCAAAAGTACTTTTCTATATTTGTTATTTTTACAAATAATTTAATATACGAATGAAATATTTTATGTTAAATCGAATATGAACTATATTTTACATTGTCATTTATTATGAATGATATGAATATTCCGAAGCACTCTGTTATTTTTCATCTTTTGACTTTGCCCCTAACTTAGTTCTTTCCTTTTCTAAGGTGTGCGTCAATGCTTATACAGTAAAGCAGTACGTACGTTGCGTCCATTTATATAATACGTCAATGTTTGAAGTATTCAAACTGTTAAGTTTGTGTAATTTAATTATTAAATTATTGTTATACCTTGATTCATTGTTATTAAAATGGACAGACTAACAACAAATGAAAACGTTTATTGTATAAAATGGTATTTTGCTGGAAATTCGACAGCATAAGTAGTAGATTTATTCGGCGGTAATTATGAAAGTCGTCCCATAAGTGCCGTAAAACTGTGTAATACCTGCAGTAATATAATCGCAAAACATCAGGAAGTGCATTTGGGTCATAATAGATTTAATGAAAACAAATTAAATATCCTTTTATGTGTAACAAAAAATCCAAATTTAAGTGTGCGTTATTTAGAAATAAAATATCGTTACAATAATAATCCTGCTTTTCTGTTTTCTTTATCCATGCAAAAATACATTCTAATTTAAAGTTACACTTTATAATAATTAATTGAAGTATTTATGTATTGTTTTGTCAAATATGATTTAGTTCTCATGCGACTCTGTAAACAGGTTAGTAATGTCAATTATAATTTACGCTTATTTCGTGAATAGAACGTTTAATATCAATAAATAAATGCTCGTGGGATGTAGTTTTTAATTATGAACATCTTTTGTATTTACATTTGCACTGTAAAATCAATAAGTCTAAACATAGAGCGAAATAAAAAAATAACATTTTATTTCCAATAGATCAAAGAAAAGTAGATACCCAGTATGCGTAAAAGGATCTGTTTATGTATTTATATAGCAGGATTACATGGAGCTAAAGGACTGAGGCATAATCGGTCGATTGTACTCAGGACTTATACGACAGTATTCTATGCAGAATTGTATGCAATTTTAACCTGCGCCAAATTACTACTAGACAGCCACTATAGAAACAGAAAAATCTCTATAGTAACAGACAGCCAAGCTGCACTAAAAGCACTAGAATCTTGTGAGACAGAATATGGACTTATTCTAGAGTGCATCCGCAAATTAAATGCACTAGGAGCGAAAAACAAATTGAAATTAATGTGGGCATTCAGAGATCGAAGGAAACCAGGTAACTGATAGTCTGGCTAAGAAGGGGACAAGTTTTCCTTTCACAGGACCAGAACTGGCTTTCGGAATCTCAGAGCGGAGACAGTTAAGCTGAAAATAAAAACATTGCTGAATCAATGGCACAAGAATCACTGGTTGGAGTCATCAGAGCAGAGACACTCTCAAAGCTCTTTCTAAATGAACCATCCAAGAAAAGAACGGAACGTTTCCTCCTAATGAGCAAACAAGACGTTAGATTAATAACAGCACACTGTCTACTAAACAAACACCTGCACACGATGGGACTAACAAAAGAACCAACATACAGGGGGTGTGGTGAAGAGGAAGAAACCCCTGAGCATCTTATATGTTACTGTGAAGCCTTTATGAGCAGCAGATATAATATCCTGGGGGCAGAAAAGATCCAGCAGGATATGCTATAAGATTTAGATCTGAAGAAAACCCTGGAGTTTATTAAACAAACAGGACTGCTAGAATAGGAGTAAATCTGGAGGGTACAATAAATCTACAGTTCGCAGTACGGGGATCCATAGTAGACCACCTCTTGTAATATAATAATGTATTTATATTATCTGCAAACTGAAAACGGTCGATCTCTATCGAATTCAGACTTTTCGAATATCCCTTTGTAATACGAGGGGGTCTCCTAAGCTGATGATGATACTAATGCACACTCCAACGATGATACACTTTATACTAACTGGTAATAAGGAAGAACACACACACTTAAACTTTCCACTTGATGAACACTACGGACATGGTTAAATACTTCGAGATTTTCTGAATAAATAACTAAACTTTTTAACTAAATGATTACATTTATTATTAATTAAACATAGCCTAACATGTTACATTCCGTAATCCAGCGGGCGGCGTTTAGCAGGCGCCCCAAAACTAAAAACACTACATGTTCCGACAACAAAATGTCTGCACGACTCAACGAACTAATCTAGACTCTTTCGTGTTTACTCCATGAGTAACTAATGTCGACTATTTAAAACAAAGCGCTATCTTCAGGACAGGATTATCTTAGGGGTACAGGGTGCATAGGCTAGAGCATTCAAAGTCACGCACGTATTTATAATAATTTCTAGATTTAATGATCAACAAATAAATGTCGTGACTATCATAATACGATAAGAATTTCTAAACTGAATTTTGACATTTATAACTAAAATAGATAAACAGAGTTGAAATATGATTATGGAAACTATAATTTAGAAAAGTTTATAAAAGTTATTTATCTGTTATTGCTCTTACTCTAGTCTTATTACACCTTAACAAACAATTATTGACCCGCCATTGGAATATCTTTGACGGACTGATTTGTTAAGTACTTTAGCTCATTTTGAAACGTAGTATAATAAAATTTGGGACACATGATTTGTGGCCTTTATATTTTGAAGGAGAAGAAGAAAACAACAACATTAACATCCGACGAACGAACATGGTCTACTGGGCGATAGCCAAATGGGGACAGGCCATCTGGGCGATAAAATAGTATATAGATATGTAGAATTCCATAATTCTGCATTAGGTTAGTATGCTTAGCAAAATAAGAGCACCACTTTTAGTTATTTTTCCAATTGCAAAAATCCACCATATTTAACTGTATGCAAAAAATTTAGTTACTGTCGCCCAAATGACCGCCGCTCACTTAATCATTGCCCACTTGACTATGGCCCAGTTAACTATCGTCCAATGTAACTCGCCCAGTTGTCGCGTACCAAAGAAGACGATATTTTGCAGAAAAATTGGATCTTAAATCACATGTGTCAAATTTTGATCTTACTCTATAGACATTGTATGTATAATTCATAATACTTTCTTTAAGGTTTCAAAGATGATGTTCTCTCTTCTAACATTTATGATGAATTTTGATATTGGTAAATCATAAAGTTTATGATAGGTACTGCACATCATATTCGTAAAAACGTATGTTAAATATTTATGTCGATATAGAATGCATTAAGTTTGAATTTTAATGTAAAATAAATATTAAATGCAAAGAATAAAATTTATTGTAGCATATAGATGTTTATTTATATATATTTTTGACGATCGGGTTTTTAAAAAAAATATATACCGATATAGTTTCCAAGGCAGTAGGTTTTATTTACAAATTACTGATCGGTAAGTGATGTGAATCACTTGTAACATTGAGAAATGTTACGAAATACAGAAAGACGCAATTCAACTTAGGCGAGACTTAAAAGAGTTTTAGTCGAGTCAGCATTAATCGCTTAGGAACTCTCTCGCCGAAGTCTGAAGCTTTAGTACGCATTTATGCGGCTCCCAAGCGAGGCTGCACTCGCTTGTGTAATGAACAAGTATATATAAACGCTAAACATCATTGTTCGTTGTTATAATCGCCAAACAGTATTTGAATGTTTAACTAAATTGTAATTGTATTTCAACATGTTTAGTTATATTTTAATATATTTAACCTTAAATTAAATGGTGGTAATATTAATTAAAACAAACCCTAAATAACAATGAAAACTAGTGGAGTCCAATGTAGTGACTAAGGGGGTATCAGTTAACAATCATAGCAGTTAGTGATGTCAACTGGCACGAATAGTAAGTACCCATATTCCTATGTAAAATCGCTCTCAAATGGCGACATATGTCCTGCATATACGTGATTAGGGGTGTGTAAACATCTGCCTGTTTACATACCCTCGGAAAAAGGGATTCGAATCATTTGGAACTTTCGATTAAAGGTTATATATCAATTGACATACACGTTATTAGGGTTTCACGGGCTTGGCTTGAAGCTTGAAAGCTTGGCTTGGCTTGAAAAAGCTTGAAAAATCAAGCCAAGCCTGCCGTTCAAAAAAGCTTGACTTTTCAAGCCAAGCCAAGCTTCTGTTCCACCAAGCCCAAGCCAAACCAAGCCTAACATTTAAAAAAGCTTGAATTTTCAAGCCAAGCCAAGCCTTTGACTGTCAAGTAGCTTGGTTGAAAACAAGCTTTTTCAAGCTTTTCTTAAGAAATGTTGTCGAGGCCGACAAAACCGTAATTTTATGGTGATAACGTACTTTCTCACTGCTTCGGCACATTTTTGCGAACTTCTAAGAATTGGAGTTTCCAAAAGGACCAGCCTTCATTACCTGCCAGTCCAGTATGCTACAAAACTTTGAAAATAGGACACTATACCCTTCATCATTCTTATTATGTAAAGACCACTTATTTTCTCAATCTGAACCAACTATCTGTTTTAACTATAGAGTGATGGGAAGATAGGTGCAGTTTGATCTTTTTGTTTGATTGGATAATATCAGAATATTATCCAATCAAAATAGATATAGATACAATATAATCAATATTCATTTAAATTTTAACTAACTTAATTTTAAATACCAAGCATCAAGCTTCAACACATAATATTTATTACTCGTATTTATTGCAATGCTACAAATAGATAATTTTGCTGCAGAATAAAAATTATAAGAAATAATAATATACTCTACACCGTAAGGTAAATTGAGTGACAGACTACATAAATCATGATAATTATTGCATTTTAAAGTTTCATTTTGTACAATGTTTTGTTATTCTGGTATTTCCGAATCATAGAGACGAGACAATTTCTGTTTGTGTATATGAATATATTTATATTCGAAGATTTTCAGTGCTATTTTTAGCTCAACCCCTAATGTACCCCTAATAAACCGTGACAGGTATAATAGACAATAACAATGTATCGACAAAGAGAGCATTCTCTTTTAAATATTACCTTGATACAAGTTTTCATTGATCCAAAAATATGTGTTAATAAATAAGCAAATAAATATATAATCTCGGCTTATTACCTAGTTCTGGACGTTTTTAATTTGCCTTTATTCATAAATTTCAGTAATAACGACATATTCGTATCGTTAAGCATATTAACTTTTGTATTATTTGAATTTGCTCATGATTACTTTAATTATATTTATGTATTTAACTTACATGATTCTGTACTCAAAAATCAGTAGAAATTTCATAAGAAGAGGCGAACAAACAAAATTTCGGGGAAATTTCCGTCTGTAGGGTTTTATGATTTCCAGATGTATTTCAAGTAGGTATAAAAGGTCAGTCTCAGGTCATTTCCATCCCATTGTACATTCCAAAATATTTATGTATTTATTTGAACACTGTTATTGCGTA
This sequence comes from Harpalus rubripes, assembly GCA_963082715.1. Lineage (NCBI taxonomy): Eukaryota > Metazoa > Arthropoda > Insecta > Coleoptera > Carabidae > Harpalus > Harpalus rubripes. Next base: position 15,247,426 of record OY720465.1, read on the forward strand.
TTTGGTGTCTTGAGTTTTTTTTTTTTTTTTGTTTATATAGGGTGCATATGAACTAAATAGTATGACAAACTTTAACAGTTGGGAGGACATTTCGAGTTTTTAATTAAAATACAATACAATAAAGTCCAACTAACGCATATGCCTACTTGAATAAATGCAGTCAACGAAAATAATAAAAGAAACATGAAAATTAAAGGGTAAATTTTTAATAAAAGATAATAAATTTATGCTGATTGTTTACTCTTAAAAATAAAATAAATGAATAAAATATACATTTCAATATTTTTATATTTTAATAATTACAAAGAAAAAACACTTGGTGTAAGTTTAATAAATTTTATTTTATCGTTTTGTTTATCTTTACGCATAAGAAGATATTTTTCAATTGTACCACAATAAATTTATGTAAAACAAAACGTGATTTGTACATTATTACGATACAATGAAACATCGACATAACATCGATATATTGATACATCAATATTCCAATACATCGATATATCGGTATATCGATATATTTAATTAAATTCACATCGAATATTTATATTAAAATCTTGTACCGAACAACTACTACTGGTTTTCAAGACCTATATACCTACTGTGCGCATGAGCATTTATAAAGCTTGAAAGCTTGAAAAAGCTTGAAATAGCTTGAAAAGGCTTGAAAAAGCTTGATAAAGCTTGAAAATCAAGCCAAGCCTAAAATAATTAAAGCTTGAAGTTTTCAAGCCAAGCCAAGCTCTGTTTCCATCAAGCCCAAGCCAAGCCAAGCCTAACATTAAAAAAAGCTTGAAGTTTCAAGCCAAGCCAAGCTTTTTTATTTCAAGCCAAGTAGCTTGGCTTGGTGAATCCCTACACGTTATATCAATGGCGGTGTGTGAATTTAGAGTGAGGTAAGGCCAAAAATTAGGGTTATCAGATATATAATATCACAATATGGGACATATCGATGGATTAAAAATTTGTGTGAAAAAAATTGAAAGTTTTCAAGGTCAAACGTGTTTTAATGCAAAGTAAGATAATATAGAGTTCTTTACAATGAAACAAATTTAACAAATTCTTAGCAATATATTGTTTAATTATTTATAAATGTTTATTTTAAATAATTGAGACAAGTAACAGTAGGTACAATTAAAATAGAAATAAATAACAGTTTGAAATTTATGAAAACATAAAAAAATAACAACAGTAACAATAAATAGTAATTATTTAATCGTTTTTACAGAAACTAATTGAAAATAATACAAATGTACTTATTTGAAGCAAGTATTTTCTGTTGTAAGCGCTTACGTGCGCTCCGCTCTGAACAAAAGAGGCCAAGTCATCGCTTGGCGCATCTGCATCTGCAGTAGTGTAGAGCGTAGAGAGGGTAAAATCGTGCCGTCTCACTCGCACTTATGTATTGCCCTATTCTTGTCCATGGGGACATTATAATTTGGTCTCTTTGTGTAAATTCGCGTGAAAATAACAGTATTTGCATGGTTATTTGGCATATTATAGTAACAATAATTGTTTGCTAAGATTCGATCCCTACGTGTTACACACTTACCGATCAGGAGGCGAGACTTTATTGTATATTAAGTATTAAGAACGGTAAGGACAGTTTACGGATCGAAGACAATGTTTGGGGACTGAGCGAATACAAAAGATTTGCGAGTGGCAGTGTTCAAATTTGTCGTTTGTCAAATTAATTGCGTTTGCTGACATTTATCCATAAACAAAAATTTGGATTTATATTTGAACAGCTGTTCCTTAGCAACTATATAGGCCCTCTGGGGACAAAAGCCAAATTGCGCCGCTTTTGAGAGCGAATAAACAAGTGAAAGATTCCAAAATAAAATAAATATATTTAAAAACTACAAAATTTACTTTGCCCTAATTCATAGTATAAAATATTTGTTGCAATTAGAAAACTTTAATCACCATTCTTCATTAATAAGTGAATCAAGTCTTAAGAAAGAGTAATTAAAACTTTTGTTTATCTACTACATTTGTTGTGTAATTAATGAGAGAACAAACACACGTGAATGTGTGAAGTAAAATCTGTTTTTCAATATCATTTCAATTTAATTTCTATCACAAAAGTGTCACAGTCAACATCGCAAAATGGCAGAAGAGGCGGTAAGAATAATAATTTATAAATACAGAATATCTTAAGAAGTGACGCTTGTGCTCTAGGAATTTGATTCAGATAGCTAAAATAAAACGAAATTAAGAGTAGGCAATTTTCTGATTGTCCTTCGATATCAACTTATTGATGAAAAACAAATATCACCATTTCAACTTTATTAAAAATAAATAATATTAAAAAATAATAGACATTTATACACCAAGTGAGTTAGGGCAATGTTAATTCATGAAAAGAAAGTTACACTGGTATTCATAGTCATTCGCCCAGCGAATCGCTAACGAGCCGCCCGCCAGCGCTTCGCTGGCAAATCGCCGACGAATTTACTTTCATAGTAAATAGCCAACGGATCGCCAGTGGGCGGCAGATACAGATATTGTACCTACTACTCTTTATAAAAACATTCGACGATTTTTATTCATTTAACCAGATTGTAGCTGACTATATCGTCTAATACAGTGCAAAATCGTCTATAATAGTAGGGTGTACACTAATCGGCTGTCACTTCGAATCAAATTGTCAATCAAGACAAAAAATATGGCAGTGTCATACGACGGAGGATAAGGAAATTTTAATTTAATTAAAAAATTGCGGTTATTGAAAGTAAAGATACTAATGCCAGTACCATTAAAAAGAAAAACGAATGTTGGGAAAAATTGACGAAGGAATATAACGCATGTAGAAATGGTTGGTAATGTATAATTATATTATCTTTCTATAAGAAATTTATTAACATATTGGCGGTTATTCCGATTTTCTGCATCTGTAGTAGGATTTAATAAAGGTGTCATTAAATAAGGTAAACAGGGATAACCACTGTCGCCAAGTAAATATCCCGGTAAATTTCGTCTTTCAAATTTTGTTTGAACGCCACTAGTTATATATCATATTGTCGTGCTCCCTGCCTGGCCATCGGGCAACAATATCATATATTTCTAAATTTGGGCCACCGACAACTTGAACATTTATAGAAAAAGTATGTTTTCTTTTACGATATACTTTTACCAAATTATCGCCTGGACTTTTTATTGGAACGTGAGTGCAGTCTATACAACCTGAGACTTGAGGAAAGTTCGCAATATCGTAAAATTGTTGCATAGTTCTTTGCAAATCTTGATTTTCAGGAAATTTGATTACTTGGCGAGCCAATGAAACAATAGTATGTGAAATATTTTTAATGCATCGAGATACTGTGGGTTGCGAATCTGGGGAATCGGGTTCAATTCCAACCGACGCCAAAAATTTAGAATTTTAAATGGCACAAAACTGACCCCTGTGATGCACTCTCCACGCCAGCAATGAGTGCCCGTGAGGTGACGCCTGGTAAGCGCCCGCACGGTGCAAATATTTCATCATTACCGATATCTGCGCACAAAGCAGATTGGCATACCCAGAAATGGGTAATAAGCCGGATGATATATTTATTATTTTTATTTATTTAATTAGCGTTGATTCCATTCAGTGCATTTTTCATTGAATTTATGAATCAAAGCTATAAAATTACAAATACTTTTTATTTCTCGCTTCTCGCAGTTGTTATATCGATCTCGCCTCGAATTTTAAATTGCAATCTCGCTCTCGTTCTCGTCTCGCATAATGCAACGAGACGAGACGAGATGCAAAAGTACTCTCGCCTCATCGTGCATCACTAGAGCGAACTACAATGTGCGATTATTTGCTTCAGATTGAGAAAATAAGTGGTCTTTGCATAATAAGAATGATGAAGGATATAGTTTCCTATTTACAAATTTTTGAAGATTACTAGCCTGGCAGGCAATGAAGGATGGTCCTTTTGGGAACTCCAATTCTTAGAAGTTCGCAAAAATGTGCCGAAGTAATGAGAACGTACGTTACCACCATAAAATTACGGTTTTGTCGGCCTCGTCAACATTTCTTAAGAAAAGCTTGAAAAAGCTTGTTTTCAACCAAGCTACTTGACAGTCAAAGGCTTGGTTTAGCTTGAAAATTCCAGCTTTTTTGAAAGGCAGGCTTGGCTTGATTTTTCAAGCTTTTTAAAACAAGCCCGTGAATCTCTAATAACAACTATTCATTTTTTCTATTCGTGGCACTCTTATTATAGTGATATTTTAATCATATCGATGTATAACTTATAGTATATTCCGTAACTTAACCGCGGTGATCAAGGTTCTGGTTATGCGTTCCGTAATATAACCAAAACATAATTGCAGGATCGCGGTTCAATTTCGGAATGTGGTTCCTGAAAGTTTTGGTTACTTTTTCATGACCACGACGACCACAAATTTATTGTGGTTGTTGTGGTCATATTCTTATTTCTTATAATATAATAAATAATATTGTATAAACGTATAATTACTATATACTATATACTGATATGTATAATATTTACGTCAGTATAAGGATTGACAAAAGTTATGTTTTCACTTATTTCTAATGACGCGGTGGTTCTCTACGTTACCGACACAAATTAACCAAGATGTTCCGAATCACAACCACTTTTCATTGACCATAACCTGACCACTTGAACCATAACCACGGTCTTGGTTAAGTTACGGAATATACTATTATTATGCATATATCTAAAAAAAAAAAAAATGTGAGACTATGAAAATATGAAATCACTGTTGAAATGGGTTTACATGCAATATCAATGTTGAGTTTATTCTTTAACATTCCATTTAAATTCGGCACCAGACATTCTAACGTTTGGTATGGCGTAAAACTTTTTCATCAAAAACTTGATAACGAAGGACAATCAGAAAATTTTCCATTCTTAATTTTCAATTTATTCTAGCCCCCTAAATCAAATTCCAAAAACAAAGACGTCACTTTTGAGGCACCTTTGTACGCCAATCATTCTTTTTAAGTATCTTTTGGCCCTCTTTTGCCAAGAACTTTGCTGTTTCATTTGACTTTTTCTCCGTAGGAAGTAACTCCAATGTCTTTAATAAACTACCATCTTCGTCGCATGAATTATGCTGGGTACAATCCAAGAATTAGAACAAAACCAAAAATTATTCTTGGCTTTATTTTGTTCTTATTAACGTTTTTGACCTTTTCTCTACAAGTTATATTTTTGTTCACTCACGATTACAATGATTCACGATTTTTAATTATGGATACGGTAATTTTAGGTGGATTTTGGGTAGTAAGTATGACATAGTAAAAGTATAGTTTAATAGACGATATAGATAAGTACTTGTGGTTAGCAAGGGCGCCGCAGGAATTTTCGTAAGATGGAGCTCAAAACCTAAGGTGGGGGTAAAATAGTTATTTACGTATAGAAGGTCGAAAGAAAAGGTTTACGCCTGCGGATGAAATTTGAAGCTCGATGTGTAGCAGACTACTTTCATTCGTCCAAGGGTGTAAACTTCTTTCGGCCTGAGGAATGTACAGGTGTCTCATTTTCGATGTTTGTTACCTCCCGCTACCCTTGGTAAGGGAGGTATAGGGATCGTGCTAAAAATCGCATATCGAGATTTTGGTAAATGACCACGTTTTAAGATCCCTAGAATCCAATTTTAACATTGTCACGATTATGTCTGTGTGTATGTGTGTGTGGATCCTCCACTCTAACGCAAATACTATCATTCAGAAAATTTTGAAATCTTGTATTTCGAACTTTTTCTACATTGGAAAGAGCCCTTTAGATTTTGGTGAAAATCGGATAACCGGAAATGGCACTTTACTAGAAGCTCAAAATAGTTTTTCTTCGAAAAATACTTTTAATGTTATTTTTCGAGATTAATGTTATTATAAAAATTAAAGACTATTAAATTTTCTATAGATTTGCATTAATACTTTTTAAATATATTTTATGGATAAATTTATAAAATTATCTATAATTTAAATCCCTGAGCCTACGCTTTAAACAAACAAAACGCAGTTAACTGACAGATAAATGTCACTATCAAAGAACTAATCATTTCAAAATAATATTAGTAACGTTTTAAAAAGGAAAAAGTAAATAGAACAATAGAAAAGGAATTCAATAAAATTTCCAGCATAAGTAAATTTGTAGGTATGTATTTAGATTAATAAAAATTAACGATTCACAAAAATATTTAAGCTAATCCTCATTTTTGGATTAGTGTATGAATATGAATAATTGGGATTTAATACTGTTGAGGGGTTTTAAAAAAAGGTAGTTACTTGGATTAGATTAGACCAGGGGTCTCCAAACTACGGCCCGCGGGCCAAATCCGGCCCGCCAGTGTCATCAACCCGGCCCGCGACAGCTAATGACCAATGTCACCAATCCGGCCCGCGACAGCTAATGGCTTATTGTTGTTATTGTTGCGGTGATAAGTTGGTTAAAAAAAACACAGAATGATAATAACTCGGTTTTATTTACTTGTTAGGTAAAGATTAATGACAAGTATAATACGCAGAAAATTTAACTTAAGCATAATAATTAACAAATAAGTGAAATGAATCCTACTAATATTATAAACTAGTGAACATCCCGCGGTTTCAACCTCGATAGTTATGTTGGTGTAAAGAGTATCGTATATGTATGTCTATCGATATTTGGAATGTATATACTTATTGTACCAATTATTAAAAAAAGATTTAAGATGCTCTTCGGTTAACTTAGATCTGTAAATATTCTTGGTGTACTTCATTTTGGAGAATGTTTTCTCACACAAGTAAGTAGTACCATGAACATATTCTAAGTTTGCTTTTTTTAACTGTATTGTAATTTTATTTTGCGGCAAATAATTATTGATATTTTTACGTATTAATATTATTAAATTATTTATAACTTTTTTCAGATGCGTATTTTTATTTATTCTGTCACATGAAAGGGGGTTAAAAAGTGCAGTTACGCGTTACGTATTCCAGAATAAATATTCAATTTAAAGATATTTGACCTTGAACTAAAAAAAAATCGCCTGCGGCGCATTTTTCCTTGCATTTTTTATTTTATTCAAATTTAGCACTGGTTTTGGCCCTCGGAACTTACTGGAGTAATAAGTATGGCCCTAAGGCTAGAAAGTTTGGCGGCCCCTGGATTAGACTATATTTTAAGAAATAAACTGTCAAAATTAGAGTAAAATTCGCTAATCCAAAAAACTTAATCTTTTTTGTGACTCGGACTGAAAATGGCGGGAGATATTGACTAAGTTTACACGTATAGCAAAAAAGTACTTTGACTTGACTTTGACTTTCAAAAGGCGACTTTTGCCGTTGTGTAAACACTCTCGACTATTACTTTTCTTCCTAAAGTCGAGTCCAAAATAAAATAGACTTGACTCATATAAGTGACTTTTAAAAAGTCGTGTGAACCAACGAACGAAACATACTTTACTTTACTAACAGTGACATCTAGTTTTCATCCACAAATTCCGAGATATTTAATTACACAATTTTATATCTGAATTTAAAATATTCTCGAATTGTAAAATATTTTATGCGATTATTTTTTAATCTACTTCGCATCCAATATTGTTGCTGCACAGTTATATTATTTAAAAATATCGCGCTTAAATTTAGTAACTGTAGTTTACTATCCATTTTTTCTACACGGAGAAAAATGTATACTTACGATAAAGATAATTATGTATATAATAACAATAAAATATCGTACGTATAGTGACAACGCTTTTATTACTTGCGATTACAATACAAATATTGCTAAAACTTGACAATTTATTATATATGCGACAACTATATATATTGCAGTCAAATCAATTAAAAATGTTTGCTGTAATAGCAAATTCAACTTGTATACGATAGCAGCAATATATTTTCACTTTAACAATACAAGTTGGATGTTGTTGGTAGTTCATATATTTAGGGTAGCAATTATTATTCTTATTTTATGTATTAAAAATTGATACCTTTAGCATTTTGAGAATGTTATTATAGGTATTATGATGTTTGCTCTAACAATATATGTTATTTGTAGTTAATAATTCATATATTTATGGCACCAATCTTTTAATTTGTACTTCTGACCTAGGAAGGTAGTATAAGACCAGAGTTTAAATAAACATTTATATTTAAAATCATAAATAACATTATGTTTAACATTATACAAATTTAACAAAAAATATATATCACACCAGCATTTTTTTAAAATCAATTAACACTGCAGTTTCCTGACATGGACTGGGAAATTTTAAGTGTAACAAAGATGGTCTACCTTGTGGTTACGTACGTGAAATTTGCACTGTTACTAACAGTATGTTATTGTGAAGTAGGTACATTTGTATATAATATATTACTCGTATTTTCGGTCTTCTATTGGAAAGATCACATTGTCCGTTTATTTTATTTTTTCATAATATTTTTTAAGCCCTGAAAAAAAGGAAAAGTAAAAAAATAATGTGGCCAATTAAAATATATTTACTCCTTGAAATAACATGTATATCATTATTTATAAAACTTACATCCAAATACGCCGATGGACACTTCGAATCCCCATTCTTTTAAAGCATCTTTTACGTAGACATCAGCCATGGGCTATGGCGATAGAAAATATATACAAAATATCACACGTTGTATTATTGTATTAGTTTTAATTCCAAAAGAATTGCAAACAAAGGTAGTGTTAACTGTTAACACAACGAAAACACCAGAAAGAACGCCTTCGTCTTGTCGTATCACAAGTCGTGTTTGTTGCACACGTTTGCACTAAAATGGATGTTACTAGAAGGACCCGCAGCTATACAGATTGATGTGCTGTAGCAATACCAGATAATGATAACAGATATAAATATGCTTGTAATACATATCTGTATACACCCCGAATTTAAAGCAATAATAGATACTTGATTGTATAATATTATATTGTTATAATATTTTTAGCAATATGTATTCCAAAAATAACGATACAAAATATTTAAAGTAACATTGCGGATACGTACGAAATTAACAATATTTATATTGTAAATTTACGTATCAAACATAATATCAGCTTGTTATTGTAATTTTCTATATTGTTAGTACAAATATAATTTACGTAGCAATAAATTTTTAACAATCCATTTTTCTCCGTGTATAAATAATTTATTCTTTTTATGATTATAGGCGATAGGAAATAAGCAATATGACATCTGGTGGCATTTTGAGGAACTATAGTTGACGGGATAATTTATACATGTGACATTTCTTTGACTGTATAAACACAAGTGTTATCTATTGTGAAGCAATGTGGCTGAAGCCACAAATGTGTGGTTGGCCTCCTGGCGGTGGCCCGTTTGTTTGAATTTGTTGTTTACCACCTCAGTCATTCTACATCTTTGGCTGTGCTGTACTGATGAGCTCTAACAGAGCGAAACACGTGTCTACAGCTGCTTTATTCACATGGCTGATTTACCCGTTATCTATTATGTTCCTAATATTTGCGTTTAGATATATAATATCTCTTAATATTACACATGTAATGCATAAATGAAATTAGTAAAACAATAGTTCCTTTAAAAGCCATTTTGGCGCTACGATCTTATTTTCCATCGCCTATATGATAATAGTTACATCACACGTATTATAACCAAACTTTACTTTGCTGTCAAAGTCAAAGTTGAGTGAAGGACAAGTAACAAACGTAAAGTGAAGTATATTTGACCTTATGTGTAAACGCACCATTAAATTGACTTTTCATAAGTCGCCTTTTAAAAGTCAAGTCAAAGTAAATTTTTCTCATACGTGTAAACGTAGTCATTATATTGGCCACACCAGATATCTCTGGTAATATTAACGATAGAGCAAAACAATTTGCACATTCCAGGGTCAACTTTTCGAGAAAAGTTTGACAGTCACCACAGGAATTTTCGATCTTATTTTGATTCTGAACTACTTACTAGCTTATTAATTATGATAGAGAAAAATTGTTATAACAAATTTTCAACTGTTTTTTAGGTAAAATAAAATGGTGTTATTAGATTTTTTTGAAAACTTAATAATTTCACACAAACTTATAATTTTTAAATGGGAACCTATGTTAAAAATAGTCTCGTCGTTTTGCTAATTTCTTAAGCTTTTCTATGATGTATAACTAGTGTATATTCAATTGTTTTTAACATGAATAAAAGATAAATTATTAATTTAGTGGGGTGAAAAAAATTTAAAAGTATTCAAAAACAAATGAAAAAATCAATTAAAAATCATCATTTGTTTATTTTGATTCTATAATTATTAGTTATGTTCCCAAATTATTCTTAACTAACTATTTTCGGGTTAGCTAAATTATTATTTATCGACGTTTCAGTTGGCTTTGAAAAAAATGGTTATAAGGTAAAGAAATTGAAAAAATGAGTAAAACGGAAACAAATAATATTAGAAATAAACAATTGACGATTTATAATTAATTTCTTTTATTTGTTTCTTAATAATTTTCAATTTTTTCACCCTAAAAAATAATAATTTATCTTTTATTCATGTTTAAAATAAAAACTGTAGACTTGTTTTATATCATTGAAAAGCTTACAATATAAGCAAAACGATGAGACTATTCTTAATATAGGTTCCCATTTAAAAAAATCATAAGTTTGTGTTATATCTCGAGAATTATTACGTTTTCAAAAAATCTAATTACGCCATTTTATTCTACCTAAAAAACAGTTGAAAGTTTGTTAATACAATTTTTCTCTTACTACCATAATAAATAAGATATGAGATATTTTCGAAATGAGCGAAAAACGAGTTTTTGCCTATAGCTCAGAAACAAAAGGAGATCGAAATTCGATGTGGTGACTATTCAACTTTTTTATCGAAAAGTTGACACTGGAATGTGCAAACTGTTTTGCTGTATCTTAAATATTACCCGAGATACCTTAAAAAAAACATTGAAAATGAGACGGTTTACGCACTAGTGCAATTAAATGAAATATTTTTGAATTATTACCTCACGTCATACCGTAGGTAAGGGAAGTAATAGTATCGGTTCAAATATTCGATGGTGAGTTTTCAGTGAATAAGCAATTAGGGTCCCCACAACACGTTCTTACTATTTTTATAATGATGTCTGTCTGCGCGTTTGCGCGTGCGTATGTGTGTAACGATTATTTCTTCCTCGATAACTCTTATAGCAAACTTCCAAAAATTTGTATTTTCCGTATTTGAGCTTCCTGCGTTCATATAAAGAGATGATTAAATATTGGGTAATACTAGACAACCGAAAGTGTACTTTACTTGAAGTCCATAACAGTTTTTAATAAAAAAGCTATATTAAAATATAATCCTAAACTTTTCAATTTTAGTATTAAGACTTTTATATCAATGGGAATAACATTAGATTTTGGCTAAAATTGTTAAACCCGAAGTGATACTTTACTTGAACAGATTTTCATGAAAAATATATTATGATAATATTCCACAACTTTTTAAATTTAGTATTAAGAATTTTATATGAAGGGGAACATCATATTAGATTTTGTATAAAGTTGATAAAACGGAAGCGATACTTTGCTTGAAGCTATGAACAGATTTTCGTGAAAAATATATTTAAAGATTCAAAAACTTTTCAAATTTGGTATTTAAGACTTTTGTATGAAGGGGAACAAGACAAGACATTAGAGTTTGACTAAAATTGATAAGCTGGCAGTGATACTTTATTTGAAGCTCTGAGCAGATTTTCGTGAAAAATGTACCTATTATAATATAGTAATCCAAAACTTTTCACATTTGGTACTTGAGACATTTAACGACATTTTAGATTTTTGCTGATAAACCGGAAGTGGTACTTTACTGAAAGCTCTAAACCGATATTCTTGAAAATATATATTAAAATATGTATGACTCAAAACTTTTCAAATTTGGTATTTAAAAATCGTATATAATTTGGATTTCCATATTATATTTTGACTATATATGATAAACCGGTAGTGATATTTTACTTAAAGCTATTTTAAGTATCTTAAGAGATTTCTATAAAAATACATTTAAAATTTGTTGCTATGTAAAAATATTGCGTACCCAGGTGGCCATGCCACAAAACATTAAGACGATGTTGCATTGTTAACTATTTGGTTATGCAATTTTTTAAATGTTAAGTTTGGAGGCAATTTTAGGCGGAATTCTTCAAGCAATTCTAATAAAAGCTAGTGAAGCTTTAGCGGAATTGATATCATTTTTAAAATAAGAGTGTTGATTAGATTTCCAATACTCTAATTGACATTATGTTTATCAGTCGCCGGGCGTTTGCTCTACTTTACCGCCCGCATGTGCTACTTTACCGGTCGCAGGGTGTAATCTTTCACTTTCCGCCACGGTATATAAACAATTTTAATGCAATTGTGCGTAAAATAATTTAGTGTCAAAACGGGTATAACCAAAGCATTTCACTACTGTCGTACATAAAAAAAACAAGGATGTTATTTTCATAGGCGTGCGCACGGTGGGTGCCATGGATGTCCCGGTAGTAGGGCTGGGGTAAAGATAAAAAAATCGGATTGATCTTTTATTTTGAAAAGATTGATCTATCGAAAAAATCGATTAATTGGAAAGATCGATTAATTGAAAAATCGATTTTTTCAAATAGATTAATTAGTTGAAAAATGATTTTTTCAAAAAGATCGATCAATTAAAAATACACACATATATATATATATATATATATATATATATATATATATATATATATATATATATACCGTGTGTCTATCTTAAAGGTGTACATAGGAGATTAACATGGGAAATCAGTTTTTTGCAATGTCCTGCTCGCCTAATTATTTTAAGCAAAAACGCGTCAAATAAAAGTTTTAGGGCATAAAATTCTGCATCTAAATCAATAAACAGAATTACCTTTGCATGTTTTGTACCGACAGAAATTAATTATGAAAATGTCGAAAATTACGTTGAAAATATCGACAGCCATGGAATTGAACAAAAAATAAATAAATGCTTGACTTTTTATCTGTCACAACCTAAGTTAACTTATTTGACGTTTCTGACAATTTGATAAAACGTCAAGCATTTATTTATTTTTTGTTCAATTCCATGGTTGTCGATATTTTCAACATAATTTTCGACATTTTTATAATTGATTTCTGTCGTTACAAAGCAAGTAAAGGTATTTCTGTTTATTGATTTTGATGCAGAATTTTATGCCCTAAAACTGTTATTTGACGCGTTTTTGCTTAAAATAATTAGGCGAGCAAGAAATTGCAAAAAACTGATTTCCCATGTTGATCTCCTATGTACACCTTTAAGACAGACACACGGTATATATATATATATATATATATATATATATATATATATATATATATATATATATATATCCGAATCCCGGCAAATCGATCTTTCTAAAAGATGTCCATCTTCTAGATTCTGAAAGCGTTTCACGTGTGTTGATTATTATTCGTGATTTGTTTCGTAATTTGATGTGCAAATGCGTAGTAGAAATTTCACTAATCACTAATAATCGATCTATTAATAAAATCGATCTTGCGATTTTTAAAATTAAAATCGATTTTTAATCTATTATTAAAATCGAAGTTTTGATTCTTTATTAAAATCGATTTTTGATCATTTATTAAACTCGATTTTTTATTTACTATTTCGATTTCATATTGAAAATTTTTTTTTTTTGCTATTGATCGATCAAATCGATCAATCGCGACAAATCGATTTTAGCAAAAGATCGAAAATCAATTTCAAATTTCTAAGATCGCACAGCCCTACACGGCACCCCCTAATACAGTATGTTCAAAAAAAATTCCTAACTCGTAGTAGGTTTTGAACAGAGAAACGTGTGTCTGATCATTATTCAATTCAAAAGTCCACCTGTCAAAATTGATCTTTAAATGTAATTTTAACGAGAAAAGAAAATAAAGAAGGATACAGTACATTGACATTCGCCGTATTCTAATTTGTTTCCATTTCTAAAATAAGATACAAGAAGAAAAGCTTACATATCTTTAGATAACATTTTTGACAATATCTCATGTCAAATTGACATTTAATTAAATATATTTAAATTGACATACGTTTCTTTGTTCATAGCATACTCCGAGTCAGGATTTTTTTTAACACACTGTATATTATTACGAGGGCTGTTCTCTTTCCATTGAGCCTATCTAGCAGGCTATGGTATTTTGAAACACATTTTGTTTCACATTTTAATCTAGTTGTTTACAAGGTTAATTATAGTGATGGTTGTTAAATATAATTGAATGTTGTTTAAATACATTATTTTTAAGTTATCCTTTCCCCAAGAAATCATTGAATTGAGCAAAGAGCATTATTGATCTGTGATTTTTTACAATTTCAAGCGTGGATTAAGAATATTTTGAGGAAATCCATCGAGTGTTTGGTGACAAGTCGTGTAGCGGAGGTACAATGAATTTCAGCGTGGCCGACTTTCCTTAAATGACAGTTTTCGAGCTCTTAAGCCAAAAATGGCAGTTACCGAAAAGAATATTGGTCTTGTTCAGAACATGATTAAAGAGGACCGGAATGTTACTGTCAGGAATATTCAAGCAACTTTAAAGATTGGTGTGAAAGCAATTGAAACCATTTTAGACCAACATTTGATGGTAAGTAAAACGTAAGCTTTGTTCTCGTTGGACTCCCCACAATTTACTCCAGTCAAAAAGACAACCGTTTGAGATTGTGCAGATCTACACTAGATCACTTTGACAATGGATCGTTTCGTTTGGTGTACTTCATTATAGGTGACGAAACATAGGTATACTGCTATGATCTCGAAAAAAAGCAACAGTCCGCAGTTTGGGTCTTTGAGAATGAGTCGGCTCAACAAAAGTTATTAGCAAAAAAAGCCGAAACAAAAAGATGCTCGCCACATTTTTTGGAATTATTGGACATGTTTACACTGTATCACTGGAGGATCTTCGTACAGTTGACGTTGAATGGTACACTATCGTTTGTTTGCCTCAAGTTCTCCAAAATGTTTGCGAAAAACGTCAACGGGGAAGGATTATATTGCATCAAAACAACACTCGGCCGCACACTGCTGCTCGAACGACTAATTATTTGAATGCCCAAAACATTGATATAATGGGTCATTCGCCGTATAGTCCAGACCTGGCACCCAATGATTTCTTTTTATTTCGACGGGTAAAGGATAAGTTACGGGGTTTAAAAATGAAATAAAGAAACAAACGCAGGAAGATTGGAGAAAATGCTTTGGAGATTGGTTTTCACGGATGCAAAAATGTATTGATTGTGGAGGGGAATGCCTTGAAAAATTATAAATAAATGTGTTTTGCAAGTAAATTGTGTATTACTTTACTAGGCTTAGCGGAAAGAGAAAAGCCTTCGTAATATTGAAAATATTAAGTTTTTATATTATTATTTTGTTCATGTTGCTATAATATATATTTTATTTATTATTTTTTCTCGATATTTTGAAGTAATAATGGTAAAATTAATGACTCCATTTACATTTATTACTTTATTTATAATAATAATTATACATATTCATTTTGGCACCCACAAATGTAAAGTTCTGCGCATGCCTATGCCTATGTTATTAAAATTTATTAGCATCGCAAAGGCCAGTTCGTTTAGCGTCCTGTTATGACTGGTTTATACACTGAGAAACCTTTTCATATCATCTGAACTCTGTCACAGGTGGTAGGGGTAACTTTAGCACATGTAACAACAGAGGAGGATGGCATTTAGGACTTGTACGATTATAATGCCTGATGCATTACTACGGATCAAATAATAAAGATTAAATTAAAACTTCGCTGAAAATATATTTCGATAACATAATTTGATGGATTTCTCGGCGGATATTGTCAGGAATTATATTTTAATTCATGTAATTGTTAATTTTATTTGAATTTCCCATATTTCGTTACTATTTTGTAACTTCATCAGGGAATACTAAAATACAATTACATTATTTTATCAATCAACAAGTATGGCATTAATTCCTTCTAATAAAATATATTTCGTTTCAGATAAGTATGAAATTATATACCCTGTTTACAAAACACGTACCTTTCCTAAAACTTATAGATACAGTAGAGTACAAATTTTGGAAATTGACTAATTTACCAGAATCTGATCGGTCTGGTATTCAGAATATCTACAAAATGGCAAAACTAGCTGCAAAAGTTTTTGATGTCGGCATACTGGTAACTTCAGTAGGGTTATATACAACTTCTTACTTCAGAGGCAAGGAGAACCTTCTCAATAATATCTGGATGCCTAAAGAACTAAGCGAATGGAACAGGTAAAGATGGGATAAATTTTAGCAATCTGTTGCAACTGATCCGCAGGATCATTTTATTGACATCGAATCCACGTCTATCTGTTCCTTTGTCTTTCAAAAATAAACTAGTTTAATTTAAGTTTACTTGAACATCCAAAGCGTAAATTAAAATTATATTGAAATTAAAAATACACAATTCTCTAAATCTTCATGTATAAATGTCTCTATATATTTTTACGGGACAGATAATATTTGAAAATACGAGCCTCAACAACTATATGTTCGGACACTAGGTGATTTATTATAAATAACTGTTTATGTTAATAATAATTCTATTCTATATGAATTGTTGTTAGATATATCTGAAGATAGGTTTGTAAAGAAGCTATTTTAGAAAGAAATAATAAATTTATCAACACAATTAACTTATAATCTAATTTGTAACAAAACACGTCAATATAACCTGACACCTTAATGTTCGGACTCCAAGTATTTAATATCATTTAAGTACGATAGACTGCGAAATAAGTCTATTAGTGGGCATGTGAAGACACTGTCAATGTAATTTGTCACTTATTAGCTTATTGTAATAATTTTGACGCGATAATTATAAATAAATATAACTCGAAGTAGAGCGACATATCTTGAAGGTTAATTAATAAGAAATACTGCTGAAAACAACGATTATGACTAGGTCTAGTATTGGAGATATTTTAGAAAAATATAAAAAACAGGCTGCATTAATATTGGTGGGAAAAGTCCCGGGCGATCCAAAGTAGTAATCCGAAAAAGAGTAGCGCCTTCGCGTTGAAATATGTAAAAGTGCAAGTTGATTCATAGTACGAGACATTAGCGCTCGTTGGAATAACGAAGCAGGCTTAAATATTTCTCGTGAAAGTTGTAGGAAATGGCTTCACAAGTCTAGACTTAGTTTTCACAAGGTAAAATGCTGTTTTATATTTTAATTTAATTTCTGATGGTGACTTTCTCTAGGCCAAAGGAAGAGCATTACATACTTACGTCTAAAAAAGAAACGGCTGGCTTGGCCAAAAGCAAGGGCTACCTGGACAATAGAAGACTGGAATAATATTATTTTCAGGGCTGAGTCCAAGTTTGATTTCTGTGTGGGAGATTATCACAGACGATTTATAAAAACTAAAACCGCGGCATGTCATGAAGATTGCAAGAAACATACAATTAAATATCGCAATGAGTAATGGTTTGGGGCTTTATGGCAGCAAAGGGACTTGGAAAACTATTTTTCACAGGTGGAACCGTCAATACTGAAAAATATCAAATAATTATCGAAACAAACTTGTTGCCTTTCGTCCAGGAATTGGTTTCAGGAATACAATTTTATTTTTCAGTAAGATTGCGCTTTTTCTCATACTGCCATAACTACTGAAAAATTATTTGAAAATCATGATATTAATGTACTAGATTAGTCTTCAAGCAGTCTAGACCTCAATATTATTGAAACAATATGATATAAGCCGAAACAGTGCCTGAGGAACAATCCACAATGCACAATACCAGAATTAGATATATGGAATACATTTGCATTCGATGAATTTCAAAAGCATGTTTTTAATATGCTTTTAAGAAATCACGCAGTCATAAAAGCAAAAGAATGTGTTATCCTTATTAAATTGCTGAAAAACTGTTTGTGTCCGAACATATATTTGTCAGTTGATTTTGAAGTTTGTTGTTACAAATAAGATTATAATTTAATTGTGTTGATAAATTTATTATTTCTTTTATAAATTGCTTCATTACAAATCTATCTTTAGATATATGTAACTATTGATATAGAATAATGTCATTATTAATATAAACAGATATTTATAATAAATCACATAGTGCTCGAACATATAGTTGTTGGGGCTCGTAGTACATTGTATAACAAGTGCGCGAATCGCTTTGCGCACGTTATATACACGGTATTTTTTGTCTTGCCCAAAAAGTGACTTTTTCAGTGCCTGTTTTGTGTGTGCAAAAGTGGTTCATTTCTTAACAGTGCGAACAGGGGCCTGTTTCTCAAAAAATACGGGACTAGTATTACTAGTCCTTACAATAGTAATATTAGTGAAGTTTACTAATTTTTGTTTCTGAAATATACAAGTGTAAAATACTAGTTACAAGTTGGGAACTAGTATTTACTAGTGTATTTAACAAAAAATATTAGTATTTTGTTTCTCAAAATACTTTTGTTGTCTGCCAGACTGTGTCCGGAACTTCCTGAGATACGTTTCCATTATTCGAACTGGTATTACTTGACTGGTTTTGACCAGTGATTTTCCTACAACTCCAGTACCAGTCTTCGCATCATCATTCTTTGGCTCAAGCATAACAATATTCCCTTCACAGAAACTACCATCTAATTGTGCTTGCACAATAGATTCACTTCGTTCTGGAAGGGTAACATCTTCTGCCATTAGTACGCGCACAGCTTTGTCTTCTCGTGGGTTTAAAACAAGCTCTTCTTCATTGACCATCATTACTCCATACTTCAGGTCAAGTTTAAAACCGTGCTTTTTCATTACGTCCATGCCGAGTATTTATTCATCTTCAACGTCAGCTACCAGCGCACGATGTTTAAAGGATATGTTTCCAATAGTGATGGTCATATCTATTTCTTCTAATGTGGTAGCTTGTTCTCCCGTTGCTGTACGTAATCGCCACTTGGTTGGTTGAAGATGCGTCTTGCCTGTGTTCTTTACTAAGTCGGGTCTAATTATAGTCTTCGTCGCACCCGTATCCAGTAACGTTTTTAATGGTCTTCTATCAACAGAGCCATTCACGTAGATGCTGCTGGCTTGATGATGAAGGGATGCGACTTAACTGATGGATTGTGGGGCTACTAGATTACGGGTCGACGGTTGCCCCTTCGCATCAACCCGACTTAGTTTTCCGACTCCTTTTCTTCTTTTACCGATTCTGTCTCTCCTTGCATTTTTTTGCAAAGTCTCTGCGGATGACCCTATTTACCGCAATACCAACAGACGAGTTTCTTTCTTCCGACAAACACTTCATTTACAATTCGTCGCATTTTCTCTTCTAGGTCTTCCGTGTCTTCTTTTCTCTCGGCATCAATATTTCGCACTCGAGGTTGATTACGTGAAGCTTGTTTGGCAGCTTCATGTTCTAGTGCATATGAGAGTGCGTCAATTAATGTTTTTGGGCGGGCCAATCGCAGTGCTTGCTGCGTTTCGCTATCTCGAACTCCGTAGATGAATGCTTGAACGGCCAAGCACTCCAAAACGCTGTCAGGAGCTGCAGGATATGCGAGACGAACCAAACGAGCTACGTCGACTTCAAATTCTTGAAGGCTTTCTTTTCAACTCTGATAGCGGTTCCTCAGTTGCGTCTGGTACACCTGCTCCAGATGCGCATTGCCGTACCGCATGTCCAACCACTTAACTAGTTGGTCGTAGTCCTCTTGTTCTTCTTCCTTCAGCGTTTGTAGGATGTCGATGGCTTCCCCACGCAATGAAACAGTCAACGCTGTAGCCTTCTCTTTGGACGTCCAGTTATGTGCTTTCGCAGCCACTTCAAATTGTTTTAAATAATTCGGCTACGAAGACTTTTCATCAAATTCCGGTGTTTTAATATGCATTGTTGTAGTAGTTTCAAGTTTTACTACTTTCCTTTTTTCTTGTAAATTTGCCTTCGCTACATCGAAATTTGACATTGGTGACAATGTAATTCTTGTGACCTCTTCTCGTAATTCTTCGATCTGCTTGTCATACTTATCTTCTAAATTCTTCAGGTCTTCTTCTAATTTGTGTTCTAAACTTCTAGAATGTTCCATTAATTCTTCTTTTAATAATCTGGAATTTTCTTCTGCTTTTCTAGAACTTTCCATTAATTTTTCTTCCAAACTTCTAGAATGTTCCATTAATTCATCTTTTAATGTTGTGGAATTTTTTGTTAATTTATGTTCTAATGTTCTAGAATTTTCTGCTATTTCCTGTTTTAAATATTCTTTTAATGTTTTGGAACTTTCTTCTGATTTTCTAGAACTTTCCTCAAATTTTTTCTACAAGTTTACGAATGTCACAATGAATTTCGAATAAGTAATCATCAGGATTTTCACCAGCATCGATTATTGCTTCTCTCAGTCTCTCTTGAAGGACTGACTTCTTTCCTGTTGTGTCCAAATCTCTTTCTTCCAACTCGGTCTTGAGATCACTTACTTTTAATTCATTTAGTTTTAATTGTTTAATCGCCATATTATTTATTTTTATTTAACACTTCACACTTTATTAACCCCACACCTGACACCAATTGTAACGTTTTTATTTATTTGGGTGAAGTGTAAATATTAGTCAATTATTATAAATGAAAATAAACGTTTATTTTAATGATAGATATTAAATATGATTAAAAGATGATAAATATAACGAACACTACGATTAAACAAATATTAAACACTAATTAAGACTAAGAATATTATAAAACACTTAAACACTAAGATACTTTATTTAAACAATATATAGATCACTTATTTATTTATACAACTGTATTTATTTATATTCACCACTTGTCTACTATCTGTTTATATCACCAACTGTTTAACACGCAACGCTTATTTATATCCGACTGTCCAATGCTTTCGCTAACGGTGCTTATATACCCTAGCAGAAAATTCGAGAACTCACTAGAACATTTCTAGATAAAACACAATAGGTTACATCAACCGCGTAATTAAGCAGGTTCAGACAGGTCCGTTGCCTCATCGCTAAAAATAGACACTCGCTCGTCCCTGCGACAGCGGCGGCGATAGCGACGGGGACAGCGGGTGTGACAGTGGCGGCGACACCGGGTACTGCACATTACAATATGTAATTCAATGGTTCTAAGTTAATATTAATTCAGTTTCATGTAGTGTCTGTTGTTGTCTTAATATATTTCTTAAAATAATATAATAATGTTGTCGAGTGACTCTGAGTCTAGTAATGAAGAAGTATTGCGTCGTCAAAACTAATTAAAGCAAGAATAAATTATGTCCATACAGAAACCACATATGAACAGAAAGCATGTGTTGTCCGTAGAAATACACCTTTTTAAAGTTTGGCCAAAATGTATCCTTGATATATGTGTAGTCTTTGTCTTGTCCACTCAACCCGAAGCGTGACAAGTTTGGCAGATTTTTGTCCATTCATTGACGTTAACTGCTTTAGACAATTTATTTAGAGAATGCTCCAAATAAAATACCTTTCGCATCTCGAATCATCCCCAAAATAGTTACTTTCGCATCCAGCGTAGGCATTTTTATTGAAAAATAATTTAATTTCAATAGGCATTTACGACGATACCGCATCTACCGATTGCGTTCGAAAACACGAGTGGTTAGTAGTTACCGTGTTCGAAAATTGTACCACATCTACCAGATCTATCTACCAGATCCATGATTTGCAGATCGAGTAATTCAGCCGGTAAATACGGTAAATGAAGAATCTAACCTCAAAAAAGGTAGTAATGCCAAGCAAAGCGCGCCCGTTAAAAGTGAAAATGTCTTCAATGTTGGAATCGGAAGTAGAACTATGCTCAGTTTGTTAACTACGTGAAATTTAAAATCTCTTTCAAACTTTCAAATATTTTTCATAGGTTAGAAATCTACCATGTTTACCACTTGCGTTCGTAAAATATCGATTCCGGTAGCTGTAATCTGGTAAACAGCTGTTTACCGATATATACCGGTAACACCTCACCGGCAGAATTTTCGTAAATGCCTAAAATAAAACACTTGAATGTGAAAGTCAGTCAGAAAACTTAAATACTAGTATTTTTAAGAAAAACTACTGAGTATTGAAAATGTTTCAGAAACACTATTTTACTTAACTAATAAAATTTCACTTGTAACATGTTAACTTGTAAACTAGTAACTTGTAAACTAGTAAAATACTTTTCAGAAACATTCTTTCAGAAACACAATTTACTACAAAGTACCGGAAACTAATACTTGAAGTACAAGTACCAAGTATTTTGATGTTTCTAAATGTACTTGAAGTACAAGTACTTTTTTAGTTTATAAAGTACTTGAAAGTACCAAGTACTTGAAAAAGTATGATTGATATTTTTCTGATTATAAGGACCTTAAAAGGTGATTATTGACAAAAATTTCAATATACGATATTTAATTCGTTATTTAAAACAAGAGTTCCTCGCTGGGACTGCCGTATCAACTAGCGATCTCATGACGTAAATTTGACGTCATGTGATCGCCAAGCGATACGAGAAGCTGTACCAAGATGTTAGAATGACGTCATTTTTACGTCATGCATTCGTCAGGCGATACGACAAAGTCCCAGTACTGTAGTTAGGTAATACAAACATTATATGGTATATTATTATACAGTATGCTGATTAGAATTAATTCATTTGCAAATATATCTTTACTTTCATATTATCGCTGAATATACAGGGTGTAAATAAAATAAGTGCATTAAATTTAACCAGTAATATAACTCGGCGAGAGCAACAATATTTCTTAATAACTTTTTCTCGAAATCCCATATTTTTTTAGCATTTTTACCACCCCGTAAATTGACGAGTCGTTCCAAATATTTTTGTGATAATTGAATGCAGTAGCAATATCTATGAAAAATTTTGTTTTAGCAATTGACATTCCTGTCAATTGTTGCAATTAAATTTTGACATTAGTAATAAACTTGTTTGTAAGGTAAAATTCTGTCAAAATGCGAGTACACAGACATTGTAATTACTTTTTATTTATTTATTTATTCTTTTACTCGTATCTGTACTACATTTTACTTGACATCACGGTTGACATAAATATAGTGTCATGGAGTTGCCAACGCATTTACACGGAGCGTTTCCAAATCATCACCAAATCATTCTGTTCTTAATTCGCACATTTGTTAATCTTGTACATCTTTATCACATCACAATACGGAGTATCACATATGACAAATTTAAAAAAAGCAACAGTTATATCCATAACATTTGCAAAAAGTTCTGTTTTCGGCACATAACAGACTTCAATTTTGGGAATGCATAATGTTCATTAATGAGACCGAATTTACTTGGGAAGGTGTATTTATTATGCACAATACACATCTCGACAGACGAAAATGCTTTAAAAATTTTCATTAAAAAATGTTTGGGGAACAATAAATGGACGACTAATTATTGGTACTCATGTACCTCTTTTAAATGGACAAAAGTTTGTACTTACATTTTTTGAATAACGTATTTAAACTATTATGATTTATCGACAATAAATAAACATCTCATAACCTAACAACTATGCTTTTGCTCTTCCTCGTCCCTCCTTGTCTTCCTCTATTCACACTACTCACAGGTGATTAAAACCTGGTTCAATACACAACTTTATACTTTTGTTATCCGAAATTTAAATTTATTTATTTTAAAAATTGTACTATTACGTATTAATTAATAATAATGTTATTTCCCTTGATTCGTTTATTAATTACTGTGACTGTAAGTGTAACCGATAACCGACAATTTTTGAGCTGTTTGTATCTCACTTGAATAAGGCAGCGCAGCCATTTGTTCTCTTTGTTCTCCATAGGCGGGTAACGATATATGCAGCAAATCTTTAAAGAATTTTAACTCAAAATCTAAAAGACAGAAAAAAAAGTTATTAAGAAATATTGTTGCTCTCGTCGAGTTACATTACTGGTTAAATTTAATGCACTTATTTCATTTACAGCCTGTATATATATATATATATATATATATATATATATATATATATATATATATATATATATATATATATATATATATAATGAAATTCACATGATTATGTACCACAGGAATAACACCACAACACTGCAAAAAAAACACTGACAGACAAACAATTCTCATAACATTGTTAACTTTTAAATTATTCATCGCACTTAAAGTACATTTAAAAATACCTCAAGTACTTTTCATTGTACTTCAAGTATTATTCCAAGTATTAAGTTCCACGTACATGTGAATAGACTTACTTTGTCAAGTACAAAGTACTATGAACAGAAAATACTTGCAAGTGTAATTAAGTACTTTTACAAGTACTGCCCAGCTCTGATTTACTAGTAATATTAAAAATTTCACTTGTAACTAGTAACTTGTAAACTAGTATTTTGGAGAAACAGGTTCCAGGCCGTACGCAAAGTAAAAGAGCCGTGCACACGGCTATCCACATTTTTAAGAAATGAACCACTTTGCACACGCAAAACAGGTACGAAAAAGGTCACTTTTTTGGCAAGTTGGGCAAAAAACTGTTTTCCCATGTTAAGAGCCTATGTCATGGATTCTTGTGTTCACTCTGTATACTCGTAAAACTATATAGGCTGATAAATAAGTATACGAGGTAGCTTCAAAAATTATCCGGAATTGTTACCTAGAGAAAAGCAGGTGATCGCTGGAAAGAAATTTCTTTTCCTTGGGTTGGCAGCCACCACTAGGGAAGGCATCGGGCCTCCCCGCACCCGTTTAAGTTCCTGTCCGCAAACATCAAATTCTGCTTTCTGCGAGACAAATCACCAGCTGAGACCCTTCAGATGGTAAAGAAAGCATACGGAAATGAGGCGATGAAAAAATCAACGGTGTACTAGTGGCACAAGCAAAAATTTTGCTTGGACAAAGCAAGGGCAAAGTAATTAGGAGGTGTTTTTTGATTACTATGACGTGATTCACCATGTACTCATTTCTTAAGACGAAACTTTATACAAGGTACTTTAGAGGAGATTATTGAAGGACTACGAGACGCAATCAGACAAAAACGTCGGTATGGTCTATCTCACCAAAAAGCAAAGGATCGCCATAAACCTTTGAAACGCCTCCCACTTAAGGTAATAAAGTAACCAAAATTTCGGCCGACTATGAATAAGGTCACTGCTTTGCACAGAATTGGACTGCTTCATAACAAAAATATTATGAGGTAAAACTTTTTTTTCCATATTACACGGCTTTTACATTAATATTTATTGACATGGTTATACAGTATATATTACACTTATTGTTGGCATATTGTGGTTTTATTACATGCAATAAAATGAAAAATATTAGCGGGACTGCAACTTTAAATAGTAAATTATTGTAAAAGATATTCACACAGAAATTTTATACAGTATTTATATCATACATATATGTATACAAAAAATACATATTTTAAAAGTTATTTACACAAGTAAATGGTATATATATACGTACAAACAATCTAAGAAATGTAATTAATCATCTGATTCGGTACTTGAATCATCGTTACTTAAATTAATAACAAACGACTGTTGATCAGTAAATCTAAACAATTCTTCGGTTTTTTAACATGATGTATACAGTTCTTCCACAGTTCCGGTGTAATTTGATCAACCTTCGTTCGAATTAATTTTAAAACATATTCAGACATGTTAGGTGGTAGAGTTGTTTTTCCTAATATTCTGTTTTAAATTTGACCATATTAATTCAATTGGGTTGAATATGCAGTGATACGGTGGCAACCTTAACACTTCATGTCCATATTTATTTGCTAGCAAGTCTGTAAAGTACTGTTTTTGAAAATTATGCTCCGTAATAATATTTAATAATTGGCTTTTCGAACTATTTTCGGAAAATGAAACGTTATGCGCATGTAAAAAATCAATAATTTCTTGTTTTTTGGTTGACGTACATGGAATTTTTATTGCTTGCAGAGAATGGTAAACCGCGTTATCCATAACTATAACCGATGATAGTGGAATATTAGGTAGTAATTGAATTTTAAACCAATTTTTAAATAGATTTGCGTTCATTCACAATGATATTCAGCACTAGCAGATGCAATGTTTTTGGCGGATAGTTGCAAGGAATTTTCAATAAATCCTTCCTCACATTCAGCATGCAAAATTATTATCCGTTTATCACGAGAAACAGGTGTATCAATATGCAGCGGCGCCGACTTTTTATATTTCTGTCGGGTGCTCGAAATCTAAAAAGAAGTATTCTAGGTATACAATGGCAGCTCGTGTACCAAAACTTTGGTAATGCAAGGTATCCAGGAAAAAAGGCGCGAAATTTGTTTTCCATTCAAGGTCAAATGCCTTATAATTGAAAGTTATATATTTTTAAGGGATGCGAAGCTGCATATTTTTTCCCTTTCATGTACAAAAATAAATTGTCAGATCTCAGAACATTTTAGAAAAGAGAATATATTTAACTGATTGTTGACTTATCTGGATACACTGTTTAAGCACAACACAATGTGCGACTATTATACATGGCCTAAGTTACATTATAATAAACGTGCTGGACAGGTTATGTTTATTTTCTAATGCAATATGCACTTATGTATTCTGTATCGTACCTATCATGTTCATTTTTACAGCCTGTTAAAATTTGTAGCCAGTAGAAACAAATGTATTATCACTTAAATTTTTTATTCGCTGTCTACCTATTATTATTAGTATTGAAAATTTGAAACAGGATGTTAAAATTAACATAGCGATTACAGATTACACCCCAAACATCTAATCTGGCTTGCTAAAATATACAGTAGATGTCGTGAACCATTCTTGTCTAGCACTCGGGCACGCGTCTACAAGCTCATGCGCGCACAGCAAGGGGTCCTGTCCACGCAAATATATAATGTTCCGGACATTTCCTGTGCGCCTTTTAGCGCTATATAGATATAGTTTAATAGGTATATTCGTATATATCGTTCTCTATCGTGTGTTCCTGACGGGTGCTCAAGCCCTGGAGCACCCACATAGTTGGCGCCACTGTCAATATGGCATTTTCCGGAATCGTTGACCCAAGCCTTCGTCACAACATCATGGATGTCGTACCGCGTTTCATCCAGATATACTATTGTTCTTTTTTCTTCTCTGAACTGTTTTATTTTTGTTAAAAATTCGTATCGCCATTTAGTAATACGAGGAGAATCCGTGATACTTTTTCTATTGTCCAACTTTTAAAATTTAAACCCAAGTGACTTTAAATATCTATGAAATGTGGATCTACTACAGTTCACTGGTATGCCATCTTCTTGTAAACTTTCCAGTATACAGTCAAGACTCGGTGATTTGTTAGCAGCAAAAAACTATACATTTTTCTTTTTACTACACCCTCAAAAAACGAATCAAATGTAGAAAAACTTTCTCGGCGTATTTAATTACGCACTTATTATACACATTTAACACAATCTGCTGCCCATGTTCGTGTGAATAAATTTTATCCAAATTAATTTCGTCGTCTTCATTGTGATGTTCCACTTCAGTCGTATCTTCTTCTAGTTCAGGTGCACACATTGAATTTTCTTGCGCAGAAACGTCCAGTTCGTTAACATTACCAGTTGCACATGATTTTTTTTTTAAATATTGTGAAGTTTGCTAGAACAGAAGTTGTAGCAAACTAAGTTTTTCTTATAATGAACCTACCTTTTATATGCGGAAAGTATGGTAGGGGATGATATAATCCGGGTTAGGTGCTAATTTAATTTGAAAACTTTTACCAGTTTCTGAAAAATTACGAAATTATAATATGTCGATAATATAATGATACTCAAAATTGGCTAAGTTAATCCAGGGTAATTTACTTAACTTCGAACCATAGCAATACAGCATTAATAATTTCTTATTTTTGTAATACGTATCTTTGCGTCTTTGGGTAAGATTATTACATAAGCGTATTGTCCCATAAGATATTTAAATTTTTGCTGTAATCTAACCCTGGGAATTGCAGGTATTATGACAAACCCAAGGTAGTTTGCGGTACACCGTACTAAACTGTTTCTTTGTATTTTTATAGTATATGGGCATTTAAGCGGTTTATGGCAAACCTTTGGGTTTTGGTGAGACAGAGTTTACATCGCTCTCTACTGTGGAACAACCCTCCTTATCTCCTAATCTTGCACCAGCCGATTTTTACCTGTTCCCACGTCTAAAAATGAAATTGAAAGGATAACGTTTTGCTAATCCAGCAGAAGTGATGAAAAATAAGATAAGGAAGCTGAAGCCACTTTCAAAAAATTGTTTTCAGAAGTGTTTCGAACAGTTATACGAACGATGGAACAAGTGTGTAAATTCAGGAGGGGTGTACTTTAAAGGAAATTAATGTAAAAATATTGCACCTTTATTCAATTAAATTGACCAATTCCGGGAAAATTTTGACTCTACCTTGTACAGCGGAAATTCCAGGTTAATAATTATTGCATTTTTTTTAGAACTATACTAGGGCACCATGTAATATTTTTCGTAGAGGTAGTAATAATGGGTTTCGCAACATACAGTGGTTTTAATATGTTAGATGGCATGTACATCATTTTGATTTCTTTCTCAATAGCGCAATTTAAGATTCTAAAGTGTAGATTTCTGGGTCTCAATCCAAATGATTCTGTGGAAAAGAACAAGAAGCAAATTGCTGAGTGCATCAACCATCATAATTTACTTTTCGAGTAAGTTAGAAAACGTGGTCCTCCATCGTAGTAAAAACAATGTCTTTTTTCTGAAACCAATAAACTATTGAACAAACCATGGACGTTATGAGTCATAACAAGCCTTACTCATAACAATCGTATAGAAAAATTTACTCTGTCTCTTCCAGCAATAAAACTATAAATATCGAATCATAACAAAGAGGCATATCACTCACAGCTTGCATTACAACATTGGATGTCAATGGTTCATTATTTGCGCCTCTCTATTTAAATGAAGACATGCATTGCATTAAATCTTTAGGGTACGCAACGGGAACATTACATGTTCTATGAGTGCTCTGTATATAGTAAAATGATCTTAATGTTCCTTTAACATAATAGCTATTTATGTTATAAGTACATAATGCATAGGTTTATTAGACGCGTCCTTGTTTAGGGCCGAGCGTGCCTGCGATCAAGGCTAATAAAAATGGCAAGTCCAATAAAGTGCATTATGTACGCGTGACGTACAAAGTTTTATATTTGACTTCTTTTTATTATCAATTCTTTCATTTTTATTGTAAAATTGTTAAGAATTTGTAGGAATTGAAAGGTGTGCGTTGCCTTTGCTTTTGTCATCATTCTTATAGTAACGTATATGTTTTTATTATTTTTGTTTACAGTTTAACAGTAAACATAGATACAGTTGCTGGACATTCGTCCATTCATTGCGTTCGGTAAACTTCGGCGCTCAGCGCTGTGCCTTGCTGAACGCGGCCATTAACACAAAAACCACATAAAGCATAAAAATATCTTACTTTGAGTAAAGAAAATGTCAATAATAAAGAACATTTGTTAAATAAGGTATGTTTGCTCTTAATGTATGGAAAAAAAGAAAAACTATGTGCAAACTGAATGGCCGCTGGTATGAATTACGGGTGATTAGCGAACATTTGATTAGCATTGGTTTTTCTCTGTCAATCGTTTATAGAATAATTTTGAGAAAAATACTTCAAATAAAAGATGCGTGTAATTAATTTTTCTATAATGCTAATTAAATGCTTGTTAATCATCCTTAATCAGTTGTTCATACTAACGGTCAATATGTTTAAATCGTATTGAATGAACTATGGATGGTACAAACACATGAGAGTTAATGCTCGGATTAAACACCGTGGATGAACATGACAAGATTCTATGGCTGGTTCACACCAATGGACTTGGCCAATATAACCAGGACAATATTATTTTGTGAAACAAACGAGCAGACGAACGAACGAACACAAACGAACGAACGAACACAAACGAACGAAGGATCAGTCTGTTTTACGAACTAACAACGTACTAAGCTTAATTGAAACAAAAATAACAACAACAAATGAAAATCAATTTAAGAGATATATGTTATAGCGTATTGAACACAAGGGACCCAAACTACAATCAACCAAATATACAATCAAGTACTATATGGTAGAAATTATCCAAGTCAATTAATAAGTATATGAACAAACAAATCTAGGTAAAGTAATATCAGGAACCCTAAATGAACCTAATAACGACCAAACCAAAATACAAGAATGAAGAAATGTATTTATACTACGACGCCACAACAATAGATGCAATACAATGATAATGAGTCAAACCCTAACAACGCGGATTTCCGTTAGAAATCAAGTTGTGTAACACGGTTTTACAACTGATCCCTGAGCAACTGTCGGAAGTATAAACGACGAAATAAGTTTCACGACCTAACACCAAGAACCAATTCAAATAAAGCTTGATTTATTTGACATAATTGACAAAACGAATGATAATTCTAATAACAAATAAACTACTAGTTGTGGTAAACAAGCAAAGTTAATTTTTAGTTAATTTTTAATTGCAAAATTACAACAACGACGCGAGATAGCGGGCAACGCGTATACTCTCTACGACAGCCAGACAGAGACTGAGTCTCACCGATCGATACGGCAGTTGGCGTCTACTTGGGTGTTTGAAGGGGGTTTGCGCGCGCACTTGAGCGTGTAACCAAATTATTATTTTTATTTTATATAATAGGACATCAAGTTTATGTTGTCCTCTACTATGAACTAACAACTGCCTTATCCAATATGTAAAAATGGTTACTACCTCAAAAGGGTTAACCATTTCAAATTCAGAAATTATTTAAGACCTTTTGGTCTTAAACACGCCGGCCAGCTTCGAGTCTCCCTAAAGACAAACTTAGGCCGTCGACAATGGACACAGTTTCGCTATAGGGCGAGTGATTTCACCTTTAGCTGTTTTTAATACGGCAACTCTATTGATTTTATCGGAACCGGGAATCAATTTGGTGACTCTACCCAAGCGCCATACAGTCGGTGGCATTGGATGATCGTTCACTAAGACAACAGTATCTATAGTCAATGGATTGGTATCCTCATTTTATTTGTACCGTTCTTGTAAGGTACGAATATACGTTTGTTAAAGTTGTTGTTGTAACTTGTAAAACATTTTTCAAGAAGACAAACGATTGGTGAGAGTCTCAGTGTGATCTAGGGAAGGCAATGTTACAGTGGGTTCTGTAACTAAGAAGTATCCTGGTGTCAAGGGTGTGAGATCAGAAGGTTCCGATGACTTTGGGAACAGAGGTCTAGAATTTAGCATTGCCTCTAGTTCCGTCAACAGGGTAGAAAACTCTTCGTATGTCTTCTGTGAGTACTCTTGATAATTGTCTCTTTGTAGATTTTATCGCAGCCGCCCAAAGACCGCCGAAGTGTGGGGTTGAAGGCGGGTTAAAATGCCATGTGATTCCTTCTTGGGACACATGATTTGACACCTGTGTATTGAATTCCTTAGAGTTCAGAAACTCTGTAATTCAGATAGCTTGCGATTTGCACCTATGTAATTTGTTGCACAATCACTGTATAGGTTTGCAACACGACCGCGGCGCGCTACAAAGCGTCTTAGCGCAGCCAAGGTGTCTGTGGACATATCTGTGACAAGTACGATAAGCACGGTTTTCATGGCAAAACAGACAAATAGGCATATATAGGCCTTGTGGGAGGACGTGCTTCGTCTCCGGCTCTAGGAAATATTATACGGACCGGCGTAATTTACTCCGGAATTAAGGAAGGGTTTGGCCATGTTAACCCTGTCCTTTGGTAATTGTCCCATAAACGGGTAGTCTGTTGTCGGTCGAAACCAAAAACAATGTACACAACCTTTCAGCACAGAACGAATGGTTCTTCTGCCTGAGATAATCCAATATTGTTGGCCTAATAAAGACTCTACACCGTGAGCACCAACATGCATATGCTTAGCATGATAGTGTTTAATGAGAGCCTTTGTAAATGGGTGTTGAGACGGCAACAGAATGGGGTGTTTCTAACCGTACTCTAAATTAGCATGTGCCAGCCGTCCACCGATCCAAAATATACCTTCAGCATCAATAAACGGGACTAAACATTTAATTGGGGATCGACTTTGGCTTGTGCGCGGGCAAGCTCTTCTGGTTAAAACCCATCAGCACCCCTTCGTTTACCTGAAGAGATGTCTCTCCACCGTAAACAATAAGCCATACTACGAACCATACGATTATAATTAAACAATGCACTGAACTGCTGGACTGTTTTCAACGTGAAACTTTTGATAATCTCTGTCTGAGCAGAGTTGGTTTGATCTTCCTCAAATTGGATTACTTCACCTTGTGGCTAACACGAGTAAGGTTGTTGTAACCAATATGTTCCATTTATCCATAGAGAATTTTTTTTAAATTTAGAGGACGGAGACCTCTAGAACCTACGTCGGCCGCATTATGTTCCCACGCTACATGACGCCATTGTTTACTTGGAAAATTAGTCTGTATTTGAGCGACTCGATTGCCCACAAATGTTTTCAGAGCGTGTGGTTCCTTGCGCAACCAGGCAAGAACTATCATAGAATCCGAGAAGCAATGTACAGCTTCCGGTTGGTTTGGAATAAAATAATTTCGATAAGAGCAATTGGACCACTGGCTTCTTATTTGCATATCTTCTAACTTAAACAATTGCAAAATAGCCTCGCTTAGAGGCATCTGCAAATCCAACAAGATCGAATTTAGAACCCAAACAAGCTAACCTTGGTATAGAATAGTTGGAGATACGACCGATATCGTTTAGAAACAATTTCCACTCTGGCACAATCTGAGCAGGAGGCTCTTCATCCCATTCTACCTTTGCTTTCCAAAGCTCTTGCATGATGAGCCTTAGGAACATCGCCAATGGGGACATAATACCCAATGGATCATAGATCCTTGCAATACAAGACAAAATATTTCTTTTGGTACATAAATAGTCAGGTTATGAGTCTGTATACTCATAGCAGTCGGACTTGCAAACCCATTTGACACCTAACAATTTCACAGACTCGTCGTCCGTGAAGTGGACATCCTTTACTGCGCGTACATCGTCTGGTAGTTCATCCAGTATTATTTGAGAACTACTGGCCCATTTTCGGAAGGTGAATCCGCCCTTTGCGAATATATCTGTAAGATCGCGGCGCAGTGTCAGTGCTGACTGAATATCTTCAACTCCAGTGACAACATCGTCCATATAGACATAGTTTTGCAGGACTTTAGCTGCTAAGAGATATCGACTCCCTTCATCTTGAGCCAATTGCTCAACTGTACGCAACGCCAAGAACGGGAAACAATTCAAACCAAAGCAAATAATGTTGAATTGGTACACAATACGATGCAAGGCATCCGCAGATTTCCAAATGAAATCGTTGATGCTCGTGTGCAACTCTAATTTGTAGGAAAATTTGTGTTAATTCCCCCGAAATCAAAATAGGATAAAATATATTTCGCAAATGAAGAGTGAAAATAAATAAATAATAAATAAATAAATATATCATCACGGCATATTACCCATTGCTGGGTGTGCCAATCTGCTTTGTACGGAGATATCGGTAATGATGATGACATATTTGTACCGTGCGGGCGTTTACCAGGCGTCACATCACGGGCACTTATTGCTGGCGTAGAGAGTGCACCACAGGGGTCAATGTAGTGCCATTTAAAATTCGAAATATTTGGTGTCGGTCGGGATCGAACCCGGTTCCCCAGGTTTAACCACTGCATGGTGTAGAATATAGTACGAATCCTGATAGTTTAAGTTGGGTTGAATATCAGGTCTCGTGACGTAACCCTTTTGCAAATATTCTTCAAATATTGCATCATAAGCCTTGAGTAACTCTGGGTTTTGACTCAAGCGAGCCAGTTGTGCGTGACAAATGGACAACGCCTTTTTGTATGAATTGCCTAGAACTGGTGGGTATTGTTTAAAAGGCAATGAAACCGTGTATTTCCTCTCGGAGTTCCTTTGTGTTGTAATAACAAAGTTGTCCTCTACAATTTTATCCTCGAGTTTAGCGACAACATATGGAGTTGGAACATTTTCCAATTCCTAAAATTTAGACAAGAATTCGTGTGTATCGCCTTAAGTATATACATGATATGACAACACAGCATTGCTTGTTTGCTTGGTGGTATACTCTTCCATAACCATCCAACCAAAGATTGTTTTGATTACGGAAATATTTAAATACCGTTACGAATAACCTGACTCCAAATATCAGCTCCTAACAGCATATCTATTCATTGGGACTTATAGCATTCGGGATCCGAAAATTGGATATTCTTAAATTGAGTAAAAATATCCCGAGATATTAGATAATACGGAATTTACGTGTAATATTGTCGATTACAATGCCACTCAAATCGAGAACTGTTATTTTCCTACGACAGGGTTTAATGTTGGTATGTACAATACCACTAGTGGTTTTGACATGGGTATTATCGATTGACATAATCTTTGCCTGACACGCTTCCACAGACAGATTTAAACTACGGACACAACGACTTGTGAGATACGATTTCTGCGATCCTGTATCCAATAAGGCACGAACAACTTGTACCTTTCCTGCACTGTCAAATATATGAAGCTTTGCAGTGGGTAGTGTCCCAGCAGACATTGAAGTAGTAGTTTCAGATTTACTACTACTGGCTTGAGATTTTGAATCACACTTGGGTGATGACGGACGGTTGGTTTGCTTCGCTTTATTTTCACGCTTGGGTGATAACGACTGGTTCGACCTCTCGCCAAAATGCAGCAGCGTATGGTGAGGTTTGTTGCATGTTCTGCATGTGGATGTACTAGGACAGTTCTGGAAGTGGCCCATTCTAAGACAGTTCATGCACAACTTGTGGTTGATCGCAGCATCATATCTTTCTTTAGATTTAAGAGTTTTAAACCCTTCACACTGACTTATGTAGTAGACTTTTTACAATAGGGACAATTCGTAACAGTTGGCAATGTCATCGCTCGAGATGTTGGCTTGTTACCTTTGAATTGTTTGATTGGCTCAACCTTTAATCTTGAGAGTTGCTCAGTTAAAAACTTAATTAGTTCTACATGAGTGGGCTTGGGAGTCAGAATCCAATGTTAGTTCCCATTGTCGTCTGGTAGCCGAATCTAACTTACGACAAATCATCTTTTCTAAAATGACGCCACATGAGTCAACATAAACAACTAAATTTTTTAAAGCAGCGATGTTTTCTCGTGCTGTGTTCAACAACGACTTTAATACAGGAGCGTCTGCCTGCTTGACGTTTTGTACATCCTGGAGTGCATTCAGATGTACCGACCTCGACAACTTGGGACGATAATATTCGTCTGTGATTACATTCCACGCAATCTCGAAACTATCAGCTTTAACTGGGATATTTGTAATAAGCCTAGCGGCATCCCCTTTTGAAGATAACTTGAGATATTGGAGTCGTTCAAAATCTGGATAAATTGTCCCGATTTATCACCAACTGAGTGAATAAATCGGAAAAGTTCATAAAAGTTTTCTCTCCATCGAATATCGGGAGATTCAATTTGGGTAAACTGGGTTGTATAGATCGCATAAAGTGTTCTAATTGAGTCGACTGTGATTCTGATTTAACTTTGTCGGACCCTACCTGTGATCCGGTGTCTTCATTGGGCCTAAGCTTGTAATTGACCCGTATGTCGCAAATGAGTTCTTGTATTTCCTTCAACAAATTCTTAACTCGAGCAATTTCTATCAACATATCTTCATCGGGATTCTTGATTTGTTCTAACTTTGAAGAATATACGCAATAAGTACGAATAAATTCCTGTTCCGAAGCTACGGAAAAGTTACCTCAAATATCAGTTTATTATTTTCATCAGTCTCTGAAGAATAGACTAATAGACGGCGAATATTTTTTATCACAACCTCTAATTATTTGTGCAGTAGTTTAGCGATTTTAGAGTGTACTAATAAATGCAATTACTAATACCAAAGTAACTCGAAACAATAACTATCCCAATATACCGCCAAATCCGGCTCGAAGGACCAAATTATGTTTGCTGTTAATGTATGGAAAAAAAGAAAAACTATATGCAAACTAAATATATTTAAATCGTATTGAATGAACTATGGATGGTACAAACACATGAGAGTTAATGCTCGGATTAAACACCGTGGATGAACCTGACAAGATTCTATGGCTGGTTCACACCACTGGACTTTGCCAATATAACCAGGACAATATTATTTTGTTAAACAAACGAAGGAGCAAACGAACGAACACAAACGAACGAGCGAACACAAACGAACGAACACAGACGAACGAAGGACCAGTTAGTTTACGAACTAACAACGTACAAAGCTTAATTGAAACAAAAATAACAACAACAAATGAAATTCAATTTTAAGAGATATATGATATAGCGTAATGAACACAAGCGACCCAATCTACAATCAACCTAATATACAACCAAGTATTATAATATGGTAGAAATTATTCAAGTCAATTCATAAGTATATGAACAAACAAATCTAGCTAAAGTAATATCAGGAACCCTAAATGAACCTAATAACGATCAAACCAAAATACAAGAATAAAGAAATGTATTTATACTACGACGCCAGAACAATAGATGCAATCCGATGATGTCACTCGAAAGAAACATATGCAAACGCACTCTACAGCGAAATACTATCCTTAAAAACAAGCGTATGAGTCAAACCCTAACAACGCAGGTTTCCGTTAGAAATAAAGTTGTGTAACATGGTTTTACAACTGATCCCTGAGCAACTGGCGACGCAATAAGTTTCACGACTCAACACCAAGAATTAAATCAAATAAAGCTCGGTTTATTTGACGTAATTGACAAAACGAATGATAATGCTAACAACAAATAAACTACTAGTCGTGGTAGACAAGCAAAGTTAATTTTTAATTGCAAAATTACAACGACGCGAGACAGCGGGCAACGCGTATACTCTCTACGACAGCCAGACAGAGACTGAGTCTCACCGATCGATACGGCAATCGGAGTATGGAGGAGGTTTGCGCGCGCACTTGGGCGTGTAACCAAATTATTATTTTTGTTTAATATAATAGGACATCAAGCTTGTGCTGCCCTGTACTATGAACAAACAACTGCCTTATTCAATATGTAAAAATGGTTGCTACCTCAAAGGGGTTAACCATTTCAAATTCAGAAAGTATGTTATTTGTATATCAAGGTTTTTTTAAGTTTTAGTTCCATTGCAGAATACTTGTGTTGAACTAAAATATTGGGAAAAGAAAATACAGCTGAAGATTCTTTAGTAATAAATTTAAAAAACGAGACAAAAGAAATAATATAACCAGAAAACCAAAATAAAAAGAATTAACATTAGTAACACTAATAACAGTGTTAATATTAATCATTATTACAATAATTAGAATACATACGTAATGTTTAATAAATTTAATGTTTTTTTGGTGTCATGCTAGATTTTCTTTGATATAAAACGTAATTTTCAGTTTTGACATAATTTTTTGAAGATATCGGACAAGGTATTGTGTATGAGTCAAACATAAATGCTATTTTTGTATGCCGCTTTGTCAGAATTACGATAATAATAGTTTTATTGCTGGAAGCGACAGTCAATTTTGCTATCTATAGGTATGTTAATATGTAGCTATTGTTATGGTCGAGAACCCCATTATCCAGAGCCCACTTGGCTTGCCCAGTTCACCATTATTATTATTATAATATAAATTTTGTTTTGTCTTGCAGTTTTTTGTACGGTATAGAAGAAATATTTTCGACACTAATGCTACATTTGGTCAGTAGTTGTATGATTCTTGCTGTGCTATCTATGTTTTGTTTCATGGGTGAAAACGATATGTACGTATATCTGTGAAAGCCTCATCTACACGTTGGGCCAACTAACGCCATTTACCCAATATAAACAAATACAGGCGTTGGCGAGTATTTGGCCCAGGGCCCAGGGCCCAGACCATCAGGCCATTGTCAGATATTTCTCGTTTCTTAGACTCGTGACTCTGAAGCGTTCCATGAAAAGTACTGCATCCCACTGTAAAAATTTTTACGCGTTTTTATAGAGTGTTACACAACTCATGAAAGAGAATTGGAGTCAATTCATTATGAATAACGTCAATTCAAATGAAACATTGTTAGCTGCAATAATTGTTGGAGTAATGAGTTACACAGTTATACAAAAAAAAATCAGAACATCGCTGGTGGACTAGACTATGGCTGGAGAAATAATAAATAAAAATCGCGGTGTTTTAGCTATCGCACATAACGAATTACGAATAGAAGATAAAAAAAGTTACAGAAATTTTTCGAATGAAAGACCATTTCTTAAATAAACGTGGACATGGTTCTAGATTAAAGTGAGAAACTCATCTAAGGCAGTGTATTTCGGCACATGAAAGATGGGCATTGTTCTATCTAGTGTTCACATAAATTTTGAAAAATTAATTCTTTTATCATCACTACTTAAAGGGCACGACACGAGTATATAGGTGATTAAAGTCCTTCTTAAAATGCTTCAACGCCTCGGATTTGTATGGGCTTCTCATTTACTTCATATGTTATTTTTGCAAATTTGTATGGGTAATTCAAAATAAACTTTCTATAAAATATAGAACAAGATATTTATACTAATACTACGTACAATTATTGGTTGAAAAACTTTGTTGGTTACGATTAATGAGTATTCTAATAGGATTCGGGCAGAAATTTAAAAGGAGAAAAAAGAAATGCATGCATATAAATATTAATTAACTTTAATACTTATTTTTTGACGTTGCCTGATTATTATAAGATAATAACATTTAGCAGTTGAAAATCGCACTTTGCCTGGCGTATTTATTATAATATTCAGGAGATTTTGTGTGGTATAAAATTTCTTCATTTCTATACAAATCATTTAAAACGCTGTCTGTTAAGGCAACCACATTACACATTTTGATTATTTTGCTTTATATTATTTCCAATTTAAACACACGCTCACCGCTGTTCAAATAATGTCAGGGAATAACAACAACGCTGTCACTTTAAAAAATGATTTTACACATGGTTCAAGCAACCGCATTGCGCATGCCCGCATCAACATCTAATCATAACGCAGCTTTCAACAAAATGAATACAGACTGCTGTATTTATGTGACGACACATCAAAAATTTTACGTGACGTCATGTAAATACAGTTTTCATAAAAATGCTGTCAAAACGGTTTTTATAAAAATATTTACGTCCATTTTTATAAAAAAAATTACAGTGGGATACCGGCTTTTAGACAAAAAGTCTTTCCACACGTTGGTGTAAACTCGGCCACAGTATACACAACATCAACAGCAGCGAAACTCTATGTTGGCACCTTTGAACTTTTGATACCAAACTGAGTGACCTTGAATGAAGCCGCCATGTTTCTGTTGCGCGTAGTGGCGCTAATTCAAATGGTACTGCAAGATCGTATCGTATTATACTACTACAACCAGTTATACAATACAAATAAAAAGTATTTTATGTAGTTTTAGTATAATAACAATATACAACATGATTTCTTTTTACAAGTTATACACAAATTTTCGTCTGCGTTTTTATTATCGTTCAAGACTATTATATTCCCGCCTTCTGTAAGAATCATTGAAAACAATGTCATGGGCAGTGATATCAACAGACAGACACGGATGCATATTTCTTGAGCCTTATTTTATGTACAAAATATACTGAAATTTAGCTAAATTGTTATAAATTTAAAATATATGACCGTTCAATATATACAAATAAATCATTGTATTAAATATTTTAATTGTGATAAAAGTTAAACTCTACGCTCATGTTCCTAATTAAAGGGACGCCATGTACTCGTTGCGCTGATTGACGCATGCGCGCTGTGACAGAGAATCATCAGTTTCGCTACTTGGCGTTGGCATTCACTCGTTTAACCTCGGCCAACGTGTAGATGAGGCATAATGAAAAATAACGGCTGTTAGCTTGAACAACTGATTAAAATGCAATTGACTAGCAGTGTTCTATCTCTGTCATTTGTTGATGAATACTTTTGGAGAAATATATTTCGAAATATTTTCTATAATCCACAAACGACTGATAGAAATAAAACACTGCCAGTCAACTGCTTGCTAATCACCCTTAATCTCTTGTTCATGCTACCATGGGGTCTCCTGGCCGCGTGCCTGAGTGTCTTGTCGCGAATCTGTGGAACCGGGTTCGATCCCGACCGCCGCCAAATATTTCGAATTTTAAATGGCACAAAATTGACCCCTGTGGTGTACTCTCCACGCCAGCAATGAGTGCCCGTGAGGTGACGCCTGCCAAACACCCACACGGTACAAATATATCATCATTACCGAAATCTGTGTACAAAGCAGATTGGCACAGCCAGCAATGGGTAATATGCCGTGATGATATATTTATTTTATGCTACCAGCGAAAGTGTTCCATAAATTTCTATACCGGGTGAATTCCTGAAAACCAAAAATAGAACTTTAACATGTAAAATCATTATTTCGTAACTTCCTGCTTCCTTAATGGGGTCCTATACCAAATATTTTTTTTCTGAAAGCACTGATAAGAATTTTAGATCAACCGCGATTTAAAAATTTTGCGTAATAAACGAGATATGATTTTTTCAGGTACAGAATTGAGGGTATGACGTAGATCTAGAGGGTACAAAATTTTCATGTTCGCATAGCTGAAATATTTGTCCATATAAACTTATACGTTATATTCAAGAAAAAATTGTTATTAAGCATAAATGACATAATTAATAAGAATTTTTGCCTAATAAATTAGAACATTGAAACAGTTTGACCATTGGCAACTAAAACTACCGATGGCGGCGCTAGTGTTGTAGCATACACGTTCTTTGGAAATGGGGACAGATAATATCTTACTACCCCGAGAATGACAGCCATAAACGCAGCAACTGACGTTGTTAATATTTTTCGTTCTTTGGTCATATTGCAAAGTAATTTATATGTACTTTAAAACAAAAAGACAAACAATAAACCGGCAAGGAATCCAATGCACTATATATATACCGGGTGGAACATCATACCTGTGTACATAGGCGATTCATATGAGAAAAACAGTTTTTTCGTGCGCATTGCTCCCCAAATTATTTTAGACAAAAATGCTTCACATAAATGTTGTAGAGCATAAAATTCTGCATCTAAATCAATAAACAGAATTACTTTTACGTGCTTTGTAACGACAGAAATTAAATAAGAAAATATTGAAAATTACGTTGAAAATATCAAATAGCCATGGAATTGAAACAAAAATAGAAACAAATAAATGTCTGACGTTTGACAGATAAATAACTAATTTGACGGTAAAATATCAAAATGAATTCAGTTTATTCTAACGAAGAAAGGGTTTTTATAATAAAAACTTTTTATAGTGGAAATTGTTTACGTATAGTTAGAGATTTATTCGCCGTGAAATTTCCAAATAGGCCAATTCCAAGCGCTACAACAATACGCGCGTATGTTCAAAAATTTGAATCCACGGCAAGTGTTGCGGCGGAAAATAGTACAGGTAAATTTAAATTTGAATATTTTTTAAGAGATTTACAAACAAATCATATCTTTATTTATAGGAAATGAAAATAATCGCAAACGAACAAAGAGTTCTGGAATTAATAAATTTTAATCCTAAATTAACTTCAAGAATAATAGCGCAGGAATGTGAGATTGCTCATTCTACTGTATTGCGCATTCTTAAAAAACATAAATACCACCCTTATAAGATGCAATGCCATCAAGACATTTCGCCCATTGATGAAGAAAGTAGGCGAGTTTTTTGTGAAGATATGCAAGAACGAGCAAATCGGGATCGTGATTTTCTTCCATCTATTTGCTTTACCGATGAGTGTACTTTTACATTAAACAATGAACCAAACGTTCAAAATGATAGGCACTGGGCTCTAGAAAATCCAAGATTAAATGTTACCACCA
This sequence comes from Harpalus rubripes, assembly GCA_963082715.1. Lineage (NCBI taxonomy): Eukaryota > Metazoa > Arthropoda > Insecta > Coleoptera > Carabidae > Harpalus > Harpalus rubripes. Next base: position 15,289,349 of record OY720465.1, read on the forward strand.
GAACGCAATATCCTCAAAAAATTAATATTTGGGCAGGCATTTTTAATAGCAATATTATTGGACCATTTGAGATCGTTGGCAACTTAAATTCTGAAACATACTTAGAACTCTTGAGGCCCTGCATTAGACAGCGTAGCGCGCGAAAATCAGGAGGGTTGGTTTCAACAAGATGGCTGCCCAGCTCATTTCGGAGTAAGTGTTAGAGATTATTTAAACCAAGCATTTCCAAATCGCTGGATTGGTCGTGGTGGAACTTTAAATTGGCCAGCCAGATCTCCTGATTTAGCACCTTGCGACTTTTTTTTATGGGGTCATCTTAAATGTAAAATTTATAAGCAGCGCCACCCAAATATTAATTCATTGAGAGAAGCTATCATGGATGAGAGCGCCTTAATCACAAATAGGCAGCTCGCTAATGTAAGAAATTCATTCTACAATAGACTTGGTTATTGCTTGGCTGAAAACGAAGGATTATTCGAATATTTGTTATAATAATAAATTGTAGTGATTATTTTATTCAGAGAATTACTGTTTGAAATTTGAATTGTAGTAGATAGGTCTTAATGATTTTCAATAAAAATCCTATAAAAAATAAATATTTCATTGAAATGTATAATTGTTGTAATAATAGGTATGGAGATTTTTGTATGAATTTAATTTACCTATTTATTTGTTTCTATTTTTGTTTCAATTCCATGGCTATTTGATATTTTCAACGTAATTTTCAATATTTACTTATTTAATTTGTGTCGTTACAAAGCATGTAAAAGTAATTCTGTTTATTGATTTAGATGCAGAATTTTATGCTCTACAACATTTATTTGAAGCATTTTTGTCTAAAATAATTTGGGGAGCAATGGGCACGAAAAAACTGTTTTTCTCATATGAATCGCCTATGTACACAGGTATGATGTTCCACCCGGTATATATATATATATATATATATATATATATATATATATATATATATATATATATATATATATATATATATATATATATATATTTACTGTAAATTTGAATAACAGAATACCATATTTAAGAGTTGCAAATATCGTCCGCTTGAGGGATTCACGTTAATTTTAGTCGCCAATTGTTTGACAATATTGATACAAAGTACGGCGGCGGATGGCCGTGTTTGTTCTTTGATGAATTCACGGTATGCAGGCGCAAAAAGCTTTTAAAATCAGGCAACCAATCAAATTTCTAGGACATGATACGTCATCCAAATTATTAATCGCCTTCAATAGCTTGTTGTAGTTAGCGAAATAATTATTATTTAAACAAAATTCTTTCACTAATACTCATTTATTTACGTATACATATTATCTAAGGTAGTAAAAATTTAACTATGGTACAGTACCCCATTATTTTAGCTTTAAGTAAAAAAGTATAAAAGCAGTATATCTAGAAGAAACTTATGGAACAATCGGTATAAATGATATTATATTAAATAATGTTCTTATATTTTTGTCTTATCTTTTTAGAGGAAGAAAAATAACTTACGTTTTCATGTTTATATGTCTCATGGTCCAAATATTTATATATTGTTGTACGGGACAACTCATTCAAAATGAGGTAATATATTGAAATATGAGTAGGATGTCCGGACTTCGAAGGCTACCATTGGGATGTGCTTTTGTTTTGCCAAAAATAAAAATTCTCATACATAGGTTGTAGTTTAGTTCAAGATCATTTCTTTAACTTCTACAATAGCGAAAACCGCAAATGGTGAACTTATAGCAATAGAAATTAGGATTTACTTACAAGCTCACCCGACGATTATTAGAAAGAATTGACCTAGAAAATTTAAATTCGTACCGATTTTTCTAGGTATACTTTTAAGAGCCGTACTTGTTAATATTGTAATATCGATAACACAATACATAATTATGTTTTCCATTTCACTCATACAGTGGCGTTCCCAGGATTTTGGTCTAGAAGGGGGGGCGATATAGAGGAAATTATATATATATATATATATATATATATATATATATATATATATATATATATATATATATATATATATACATATATATATTATTTTTGTGTATTTACTTTTCGCGAATTTTTTTTAATATATATTCATTACGATAAACCTTAAAAGGGATCAAGTCGAATTTTATTCGGATCGCCCCCTAAAGTGGTTCCAAATAAATAAAAAAATGCGCAGGTAATGATTCTGCTTAATATTAATATTTGATCGTACCTAAATGCACTTGATTTTTCCCCATTTAAATAACATTGGGTTTTGACACATTTTGGAACTGTATTTTTGTCTAAGGCAATAAGAGGTTTAAAAAATCCACTTAATATTGGAATATACTAGAGTGACCCGAAAATATATGGACAAAATTTAAAGTCCCAATCAATATTCTTAAGACAATTGTAGATAGTTTTTTTGGGCTTCTGGGCAATAGTTTAACCATCTATAATTTTCTTAATAATAATCATTTTGTCCACATATTCTCGGGTCATTTTAGAATATATTCCAACATAGAGTGGATTTTTTAAACCTCCTATTGGCTAGGAAAAAATAAAGTTCGAAAATGTGTCAAAACCCAATGCTATTTAAATAGAGAAAATCAAGGGCATTTGGCACGGTCAAATATTAATATTAAGCGAAATCATTGCCAGCACAATTTTTTTTTTATTTGGAACCATTTTAGGGGGCGTTCCGGTTAAAATTCGACTTGACCCCTTTTAAGATCCACCCTAATATACATATATTTTAAACAATTTCACATACTTATTTTCTCATATTTAAAATAAAAGAATTTTTTTAAAGATATTAAGGTATCGGAAAGTTACATTAAAAATATTAGATATATTAAACAAGAAAATCTGTCACCTAGTAAAATGATTTATACATGAAAATGGTTGTCTCTTCCCTAGAAATTCTAGCGAAATTTTTTCATCGCGCCAATTTTTTTTCTTGATGACAAGTTGCAGTTTCTTTTTTATTGTGAACGATACTTAAGTCAGATTTACTTAAATGAGGGGCCATTATTAGAAGAAATTTCAAGATAAATGAACAAAACTTAGAGCAATTTTATGACAATTGTTACAACTAACTCGAAATATCACTGATATAAAAAAAATATGTGTAGGTCTAGGGAGGCGATCGCCCCCATCGCCCTCCCCCTGGGTACGCCACTGCACTCATATCGTTGTCAAAAAACAATTGTGTAGTCTAAAGCCGAAAGCAGTAAAGTACCTTTTGGAAACCTGCTTTAAAAAAAATCTCTATTATATATATATATATATATATATAGGGGGGGGGGCGATATAGAGGAAATTATATATATATATATATATATATATATATATATATATATATATATATATATATAAATTATTAGCAAATAGTGGAATACGGCGCTCGAATAACAGCATCCAGTGAAACAATTTGTTAGTGGTCGTTCTTTCAAGGCATTTTTACTATAAAAATTTCCACATTGAGTACATCTCAGGTCAATTCTCTATATAATTGTTGTGTTAGCGATTGTGAACCGAAAAAGTTTGAAAGTAATACCTAGTTTCTATTGATATAAGTTCATCATATGCGGTTTTTGCTATTGTAGTCGAAATTGTACGGATTATATAAGTCAAAAAGTAATCTTGAACTAAACTATACTCTATAATGGCGGAAAACTGAATTCGGTCGATTTTTTCATTTTAAAATTACTTCCAAACTATCAGTAATCGTGAATACGAAAAAAATTTTTTTTGTCGACAAATTTGCAAAATGTAACACAAACTTACATTTTTTAAATGCAACATATATTTTGTTTTTTACTTTAAGAAAATACTTATTTTTATCTTTTTCGATACATTTAATGTCATTAAACATTAATTTTCTTATTTTTTTAACAAGTGTTTCATTTATTCCTCGTATTCCTTCTGAAATCGTATTTGGTATGCCCTACAACGAATTTTCGATACCATAAATTGGACATATATTAAGTTTTACAACGGTTATCAATTAATAAGCATGTAATAAATCAATTTTCATCGCAAAAATAAGCATCGCATGTAAATACAATTATGGAACACACATTACATTTTTTAAGATTAAATTAGTATACCATGTAAATTTAGTATTTCCGTGACGTCATTATCTAGTTATAAACTTTGATGCGTGCCTCCTCTGCAGCCTGCATAATAGTATATTCTACAACAAGTAATGAAATGGCTCATATTCCACACGAGCAGAAAGTTTGTGGTCCGAGCTGAAGGCGAGAACTACGGTTTAGGAGTGGAGAATATGCCATACCAAACATTTTGTGGACTATACTTTCTTCAGCAAGGTTTATAAATTAAACAAAAAATGTTGCTTATTTTAATATTTTTGTATTATTTAGTTAATTTTCTAAGTAATTTACCTACCTAGCTATTATTTAGCTAAACTTACTGCTCTGAAGATCTCCAAAAATTTGGAAAAGTTAACAGAATACTCCAAAACTTTTCAAAAATTCAAAACGTCAAAACGTGAATTAAATAAAAATAAAACAAAGAGGCGTATCCATAGCAAACGGCGTGCAGTATTATTCCACACGGTTTGTTGGAATCATATTGTTTCCAACATAATTTTTAGTTGTAGATAGTGTAGTTTCCAAAATAGTGTTGGAGAAATATGTTTACTATACCAACCAAAGCAGGACTGGCCATAAGATTTTTTTATGTATTTTGCAGACAGAATCCGTTGCTGAAGCAGTGTATATGATACCTTGGCAAGACATTCCAGAAAAAGATATTCGACTGAGTTTAGTTTTAATTATTCAAAGGTCGCAGAAGTGTGTAAATCTGACCGTGGGGGGAGTCTTTATACTTTGTCTGGAGACATTCACCAAGGTAACAAAAAATACTATTTATACGTTGTTTCAAAATGAGCGGAATTAATCAATCAAAATTTGCTTTATACCTGCAAGATCCATAACAATAAAAGGACCTCAATAAATGTTTCGATAGTCCCTTTTAAAGAGTTAATATGCGTAGAAGAATCTGTTTATATATATATATATATATATATATATATATATATATATATATATATATATATATATATATATATATATATATATATATATATATTAATGTAAAAGACCTCAGTTGATCTCGAAAAAATAATTGAGAACTGAAACAGTCGATCTCTATCGAATTCACTCATTTCGACTACCCAACAAACAAACAATAATTGACCCGCTATTGGAATATCTTTGACGGACTGATTTATTGGGTACTCAAGCTCATTTTGAAACGTAGTATAAAGTATAATAAAGTTTGATTCCTGTGATGCACTCTCCACGCCAGCAATGAGTGCCCGTGAGGTGACGCCTGGTAAACGCCCGCACGGTACAAATATGTCATCATCATTACCGATATCTGCATACAAAGCGGATTGGCACACCCAGCAATGGGTAATATGCCATGATGATATATTTATTTATTTATTTATTTAAGTTTGGGACACGTGATTTATGACCTTTATATTTTGAAGACTGGGCGACTGGGCGATAACCACGTGGCACAGGATTTCTAGGCGATATAGGCGGTGTGCACAAAGGTAGAGTACCTCTATAAAAGAGAGTATGGACATGAGTGGTTCCCGCTCTATTGTGATATAAGGTCGAAAATCGTTTGTCTGTGGAGGACAAATGGCCGACGTCTTAGGCCCGGGCCACACTATGCGTTTTGGCGGGACCGGTTTAACGGGACCGGTTGACCGGGAAGACAACAACTTATTGTTTTAAATGAATGCGTCTACACTGATGCGGTTGCGGTTTCGTGTTTATAAGGTACGTAGTTTTTGAGATTTAAACGCTCGAAAATGTTCGGCTAGTGTGTTTCAAATTATAACTTCATGTTTTTTGTTGTTTAAATTCTATAGAGTACTTTTTGAAATGGTTGGCTGTTTGTCATAACATATTTTCCAAGAAATCCTCAACGAAGGAAGGACTGGCAAATAAAAATGAAACGAGTTAATTGGACACCAACTAACCGTTCAGTTCTTAGTGAATTAATTTTTTTAATAATTTTCTTTAATTTTGAATATTAATGAATAGATATTTATACAAGTGAGCTGAGAGAAGAAAGTTTAACCCGCGAACCTAGTGAAGTGAATAATCAGGTACAGTGTTACAGTAGTTGTTTTGGTGTTAATAACGATTTTAAACGTCAAAATCGAATAAAAACAATTAATTTTATGAAGTTTAAATTCATAATGCACTGAATATAATAATAACTCAAAACGTATTGGGTAATAGCATTCCAAATAATTTCATTTGTATAAATGTTATTTTAACATAATACACCTTAATTTTTACAATTTTCTTAATTTTCACAAGAAATAAAAATAGAAACATTTATTATTATAAGAAAAACAAAGTTTTTACAAAAATTTGTTTAAATAAACTCTTACAACTAATATTATCTTTTATTTTTCTTTTTGAACCTACTCCGTTCTGTAGTGAAAAATGTATAGTTGGAGGAGAAATGGCGGCGGCAGCGCGTATGCCTATCTTGTATAGAGGTACTCTACACAAAAGTAGTCAGCGCCGACAGCGGACAAAAATGACAACGGTGATTACTCATTGAAACATAACAAGGTTATGTTTTATGTCAGAATAATTTTGCAATATCTATTTTATAAAATGTTTGCAATGAATGCGAATGATAGGACGTCAAATATTATGTGATGCAGTGGGAGATGTAATAATTCTGACAAAATTTCCGATTGAAGTATCAAATTTCATAAATTTCCTATATGAGGAATACATGCTTTAGAAAATAACTTTTCAACAGATATCTTCTACTAACATGAAAAATTTTTTAGGTTTACATATTTTCTCATTGTAAAAGATACTTTTTGTATGAATAAAATTCAAACAATGGGCGTATGATTGAAACAATGAATTATATAAAAATGTATTTCTTAAGCTAAAATTTGAACAAAATATAATAAAAGAAGCAAAAATTATTTTAAAATTGTATAATACTTGCAGTTGTATCATGTAAAATGTCTATTTTTCACATAATTCGTCTATTTATGTATTAAATGTAAATTAAAAGGTGAAGATAGAGAAGGAAATTTTGATAAGAGTTGGGTAAAGCATGTCAAATTATGCACAACGTCAAACATTGTGTCATCACTAACAATTCACTTGTTTTTGCACGGCCACGCCGTTTAGCTCCGGATAAATTATCCATCACTAAAAATGAATTCGATAAAATGTTGAAAATGGGAATCATTCGTCCATCCTCTAGTAAGTGGGCTTCGCCATTACATATGGTTAAAAAGAAAGAGATTGGCGCATGGCGACCTTGCGGGGACTATAGAGTTCTCAATGCCATCACTGTTCCAGATCGTTATCCGATTCCCCATATTCAAGATTTTACAACAAATTTATACAATTCAAAAATATTTTCAAAATTAGATCTTGTAAAAGCGTATCATCAAATACCAATGGACGAAGAGTCCATTCCCAAAACAGCAATAACCACTCCTTTCGGTCTATCCGAATACTTACTCATGCCTTTTGGTTTGAGGAATAGCGCTCAAACTTTTCAACGGTTCATTGACAATGTCGTCAGAGGTTTAGATTTTTGCTTCGCATACATTGACGACCTCGTTATTGCTAGTAGTTCTCTCGAACAACATTTGAAACATTTAGAATTAGTTTTCCAAAAACTCGAAAAATACTTTATTTATTTTCTTAACAACATTCAACTGTTGCCCGGTCACTTGACCGAACATTCATAAAATGGAATAGGTGGTTGCTAGATGTAGCTGTAACATATATTTTGTACATATAATGTTAATGTTAAAGGTAGAAATTCACATGGTTCGTAATTTTCGTGTATTCTCGTTTCCGAGCTTGTGAAACTGATTCCCTTTAGAGCGTGGTATATTTTCAATGAAGAATATTCGTCAATTATTGCGAATATAAAACAAACATGCTAACATCATCCACTGATATCGTGATATGCAGAAACTTTCTTCTTTCCAATCATCCAAGTTTTTCAACTCTTTAATCGCAATTTCCATGTATTGTGCTATTGTGCATCTTATGATATTTAACTAATATTATAAACTATAATACAAAACTAAGTATGATAAAATGGTTTACAGAAATCACATATATTATGAGAAAAATTATATTTTCTCCACAGTACCTTCGCTGGTATTTTGACTTTTTTGAATCACATATTGTGACGATGGTCACTAGATTTGGATTTAATTTTCATGTTTAGCATTGTGGTCTTGTGGTTAACAAGTTAGTTTTTTGCTAAAGTTAATAAATTCAAATAGAGGTTCAAATCTCACCAGTAAAAATGTTGTTTTACAGTATTATAATTTTTGTATTGGTTGAAATTACACATACAATGTAATTGTGTGGTTATATTGTATGTTGTTTGTTGTTAAATGTATTGTTGTATTTTTGTTTAAAGTTGCTGTTGCTAACATTTATAAATTTTGTTATTATTTGTCTGGTACCGTGCGGTCGAGTGGCTAGCATGCTCGACCAGCGCGCTGGGGATCATGGGTTCGATCCCACATGAGTTTGTATTTTTTTATATTTTTTAATTTAAAATAGCAAGTATTTGCAGGATGATTAGAATCTTGTATAAACTTATTTTCGTATTTTTAACGGTTTTTCGGGATATAAATACGGGCCCAGAGAGAGTGTGTGCTCTCTCAAAAGAGCGTCAGCTCTTCATCGAGTCTTACAGAGAGAGTGTGTGCTCTCCCGGGGAGACGGTGTGTGCCGTCTTCCTCGAACCGGGTGAGTGCCGGGCGAGCAGTTTGTTAGGACCTTGGCTGCCTCTGACTCAGTGCTATTGGTGTGTGCCGGCAGCTCGTGAGGGAGTGCAGAAGGTGTATTGTACGGCTACGGATACCGCCGTAGCCGGATGTTTCCGCACTGTGGGGTTTACCACTGTTTGCTGCAATCGCGATGGTCGATGAGTGTTGGTGTGTGTCAACTCGGCCCCGTTTCCGAAATCGCGATTGTTGATGAGTGTTGTCGAGTGACAACACTGTTATCGTTTGTTTTTGTTTCAATTTTGGTGTGTGCCATTATTGATCGTTCGTGCCGCGGTCCCGTAACTTTGGTGTGTGCCATTGTTGCCCGTTCATTGTTGACCGTTTATTTTTATGAACGAATCCTGCAAGTATCGCTAGTTCATTTCTGTTAGCCGATTGTATGCTAGCGATTGCTACTTTCTTTTGTTTTGTTATTAACGTTTTTAATATATTTTAATAAAATATTAAAATTCATTACATATGATTTTATTGTCAAAAACCGAACTCTGTCTCCACTAAGCTACCCGAGCCCTTTTTGGCGTTCAAGCCACTCTTTTCAGCGACGTTATAAAAGAGTCCTTTACTGGATTTACCACCTCTCCTGTGCTGTGTTATCGTCCGATCGATTGGCGCTCGAGAAATCCGTTTTGACAGCAAGGAGAACTACAGAGAACGTCGAGTAAAGTTGATAGGCCGCGTTTTGGCCATGTAACATTTTAAATAATTTTTTTATTCATTTCAATATACTATGACGAATAAAATTCATATACAACAGGAAAAACTCAAAATAAAATTGTAAATTGTACTTCTCGAAAAGTCAAAATTTATTATGTACCCAAGGACACCAAAATAGCCGTTATAGGCGCTGACGCTCAAAATGTGCACATCGCCTATAGTATTATATGTAGAGCTTGCGCCAAAAGAGAAAGGAAATGCAGTCGAGTCTAACGCGAAAAAGAAGGGGTGTTACCAAGTGGTTAGTAGGCACGAGCTATTAAAAATATACGACTAACCACTTCTTAACATCCCTTCTTTTACGAGTTAGACTCGACTGCATTTCCTTTCTCTATTGGTACAAGCTCTATGTAGAATTCCATAATTCTCCGTTAGGTTATTACGTTTAGCAAAATCAGAGCACCACATTTAAATATTTTTCTTGTTGCAAAAATCCACCAAATATTGCTGTGTGTAAAAAAATTTAGTTTCTGTCGCCCAGGTGACAGCCGCCCACTTCATCATCGCCTACTTGACTATCGCTCAGTTAACCATATCGTCCAATGTAACTCGCCCAGTTGTCGCGTACAGAAAAAGAAGATATTCTGAAGAAAAATTAGATCATAAATCATGTGTCAAATATTGTTCAGCTTAACTATACAAACAGTGTATGTATAATTCCTAATACGTTCTTTTAGATTTCAAAGATGATGTTCTCTCTTCTAACATTTATGATGAATTTTGATGTTGCTAAATCATAAAGTTTATGATATGTACTACACCTCACATTCGAATAACCGTATATTAAATATTTATGTCAATACCTATGATTTTAATGTAAAAATAATTATTAAATGCAAAAAATAAAATTTATGGTAGCTTATAGATGTTTTATTTATACTTTTTACCTTCCGTCATCTTTAAGTAAGGAAGGTATTGCCTTTGATCAAAAAATTCGGTGGTGAGTTTTTGATGAATAAAATTGATATGTTTGTATGTTGTGTGTGTGTGTGTGTGTATGTGTGTGTGTGCGTGCGCGTGTGCGTGTGCTGTGATTATAGTACCTCTGTAGGCCTGGTACACTCCATACAACTATTGTGTATCCAACTACCCGGTAAAAGCTGGTGCAACCGGATCGGATCATGACGTTGCTGCTGTTACTGCCGCGTCGAATGTATCACAACTTCAGCAGTGGTACATTGTGAACAAGAGTATCAGCTACAACAGACGGAAATGTTTTCATACTTGTAAAACCATTATTGTAAGATATACGTACTTGTGTTCTATGTAACCTCACTCTGACACCGGCGAAATTTTTACACACAATTGGTTGAACTAAAAGTAGAAGAATTTGAATACATCTATATTAAGGATAGTTGTACATATCACTTACCTGTAATCGATGCATTATCTAGAGTTTTCACTCTTTGTATTGATATATTAGTTTTCGCATTCTTGACAGGAAGAGCGCTGTAGTAGGAATTAATGTCGCTAATGTAATCTGTTGGAATATGATTTAGAACACAAAACTGTGACCGTGGGGAAATTTATAGAATTTTTGGAGAAATAACTTTTATTGTAAACTTAACAGCGACATCTTCTTCTCCCACTTTTAGTAAAACCGGTTTTTTCCGGATTCACCGCTTCTCATGATTTTACGGTATAAAAGCCGCAACAGACAGCTGTAGAATCAGTTAGTGTTCGACTCGGTCGAGAGTACAACCCAGTAGCTCTCCTAAACGCAGAACACTGACCTCCAGTCGAGAGTTCACTTGGGGGCTTTTCTGGAGATTCCGCCGGCGATAGTTAGTCTTGGTGAACCGTCACCTAGTCGTAACTCAGCCCCGCCGATTTCGCGACTGTTGTTAAAGTTCGCGAGATATTTGAATATTTCGTTTGTTAGTATTGTTTGATTTTCACTTACCTGCTATTGCCGCTTCAGGGCAATCGCGTTTCCAAGTACCGATGGTCACAGTAGGGCAAGGGTTTATTTTATTTATTTGTTTATTGTTCGTATTACACACTTTATTTTATAATAAACATTAATAAGTTCGACGTGCGTTTCTGTGCAATTCCCTAACCCTTTCTCCACTTAGAGCAATCCCGACACCCAGCCGTCTTCTTTTCAGACACCACCGCCGCAAGACTGGCGCCCGAGTAAACTAACTGCCGAAATAAAGAAGACGACGCCATATGACGCAACCGCCCCCGGAGGTGGCGTCACAGTGCGTGTGCGCGTGGGCATGGGCGTAGGCGTGTGCGTGTGTGTGTGTGACAATATTTTCTAATGCGATAACTCTAATACTTCAATTTCAAAAATTATAATTTTTTCGTATTCCTCTTCGTTACATCCATATGAAGATCTGATTAGATTTTGGTTATAATTAGTTAACCGGAAGTACCCTCATTTGAAGATTTTAACAGTTTTTCTTAAAAAAACGATGTTAAATATCATTTTTACCTTCCGTCACCTTTAGGCAATGAAGGTATTGTCTTTGGTCATAAAATTCGGTGGTGAGTTTTTGATGAATAAGCACGTTTTAGGGTCCCTAGAACACGATTTTACTATATTTACGATGATGTGTGTTTGTGTTTGTGTGTGTGTGTGTGTGTGTGTGTGTGTGTGTGTGTGTGTGCTACAAAATTTTCTAATGCGATAGCTCTAATACTACAATTCCAAAACTTATAATTCTTTCGTATTCCTCTTCGTTACATCCATATGCAGTGCTGATTAGATTTTGGTTATAATTAGTCAACCGGAAGTACCCTTATTTGAATATTTGAACAGTTTTTCTTGAGAAAACGATGTTAAATATCATTTTTTCACATTTAATGTTATTATAAATATTGGCGAATATTTTATTCTCTATACCATTTGAATGCATTTTATACTTCATATTAAATGGATATAGAGTTAAAAAATTATAAAGTAATTAAATATCATATATTAGCCAGCTATGCTATAACAGCTGGTATATTATTCTGATTGAAAGGTGTCAGTGTCAAGTGCAGTTGACAGTATGTTGGTTTTACTGGAAATAGGTATAGGATTTTTTGCTAGAAATTTTCTGTATGGAATTTGGATAAAATACATACAACTGCCTTAAGGTAATGTACAAGAAATAGAAACCTTTGCGAGGAACTTTCTGTAGGACATTTATACAAAATACATAGAACTGACGGAAGCTAATGTGCTGGCCACATCAGATTTTTTTTAAAAATTTACCGATAGAGTTTCCAAGGCAGCAGGTTTTATTTACAAATTACTGTGATATCAGTTACCGATCAGCAGGCGAGACATAAAGTAAATAAAAATAAGCATCAAAGCTTACTTTAAAATGACAACTAAATATTTTTAATGTCAAAATAATTTTCAAATTGTATTATTTTAAATTTTGTGCGTCGATTGTGCAAAAAATGTTATAAGCCTCATAAACGTTAATGAATTACCGTTCTTGATACTTAATATACTATTTCGTTATGTAATAATACTCATAACGTATTTAGTTCTTTTTAAACAAATACAAAGTTTCTATTACTTATACTATAATAAGGCAAGAATACGTGTAATAACAAATAAATAACATTTTATAAACTTTTCTAAATTATAGTTGAGGAATAATATTTCAATTTGTTATCCTTGTTATACAAAATTCTGTTTAGAAATAATTATCATTTTTCCACCGTGGATTTTGTTTAGTCTGGATGTCACCGATCTTTGACAGTTATATGTTGATAAATAAGTCTTGAAATTACTAAGCATACGTGCATGACTTTGGATGCCCTAGCCTATGACGCCCTGCACCCTGCACCCCAAAAATAATCCTGTCTCTGAAGATAACAGCTTTGTTTTAGACAGTCTACTTTAGTTACTAATATCGATGACATGGGAAGTAGGGGTTTTGTTATTAACAAGACATATCCAGCCGTATTTATAGCAATAGTTATAGACTAACCAAGTACCAAGTACGAATCGTCGAAAAATTGTACGAAAAATGAATAGCATCGGTTCGTCGAATGACATAAGTACAGTTGAATTTCATTAAAAATCTGATTACAAATTTCTCAAGTATATAACATGGTTTGAAAGTTTACATATTTTGTGGTTTTGTCAAATAAAAAATTTAGTTCAATAATTATAACTTAGGGACAAAATACTTCAATTGAAAATAGGTTATGGGACAAACCATATCCGTGTGCCATTGATAACAATGATGAAAAATAAAATAAAATGTTAATGAAATATACATGCTATTGACTGTAAAATGTTTAATTGTATAATATTTATGAGATGTCTTATAAATTATTAGTAGACAACTATATACAAAGCGCACGAAGATAATCTTTATACTGACCTTGACAGAGTATACGTCAAAGTTTAAGAAACAGATTTAAGTAAATGGAATACACAAATTACATATTAACTAAATACTCTCCCATACCAACGCAAAATATTTTCCAAATTGTCGTCGACTGAAAGTGCACAGATACAAATAGTGACAGTCTGACAGTCCTTACACTGGCGTGAATTTACCGCGTAAACGTATAAGAAAGATATGTCGACCCTTCAAAACCACAACTCATGATAATATACATATTTTCTATTTCAAGTGGTGCTTCAAACATATTTTAAACTGACAAAACAGTTCATTTATATATAAAACTCCATTCTACACGTAAATAATTCCACTCAACTTTACTTAAAAGGAAATCCGTCAGATGGCGCGGCCAGCGACACAGAACAGCTGCTTGGATAGCCTATACCCGGTATAAATTTAAACTTGTTTTTTACCTCTCGCTAAGAGAGGTATTGAATTCATGCTAAAAATCTCATTTTAGTGAATAAGCACGTTTTAAGGTCCTTAGAATCCGATTATAACATTTTTACGATGATGTCCGTGTGTGTGTGTGTGTGTGTGTGTGGATGTGTGTGTGTGTGTGTGTGTGGATGTGTGTGTGTGTGTGTGGATGTGTGTGTGTGGATGTGTGTGTGTGTGTGTGTGTGGATGTTGGATCCACGATTATAACATTTTTACGATGATGTCCGTGTGTGTGTGTGTGTGTGTGTGGATGTGTGTGTGGATGTGTGTGTGGATGTGTGTGTGTGTGTGTGTGTGTGTGTGTGGATGTGTGTGTGTGGATGTTGGATCCACGATTTCTCAAATACTATAAGACTTAACACATTTTTAACAACGGATTCCTCAAACTAACAATAATGAGAAGAGTTGATCAGGTTTTGGTATCAATTGGACAACCGGAAGTAGTAGTTATAAGAAAAAAATCATCTAAATATTATGTATCGAAAATTTATATAAATTAAAGAACTTTAAATTCTGTATTCGCTAAATATAAATTCATTATTATATCTTCTATAGATTTACAGATCAAGAAATGCATATAAAATAATTTGATGTAATAAATCTCAGATCAAACTACTTCAAGGCAAGAAATTCAAGTGTTTGTAATTGACACATAAATGTCACTGTCAAAAATATGTGTATGCCACTGTCAAAAATATTTGTACATCATTATGAAAATAAAAAAAAATCAACAACGCAAAAGAATATACGTAAAAAAGAATATGAAAGGAATTTGCGAGAAAATGACGAATGATTCTAACAAAGGATATTTTATCAATATTTTAAATCTAGCATTTTTCGAAGATACAAATTTATAGTTTGAAATTTAAAGTGTATTAATTGGCAAATTATACATTATGGGGGGCGGCACTGATTGTTGTCATTTTATAATTCCACTAGAATGTAAAAATTTTGTTTCATATTTAATAGAACATAGCAAATTGTAATTGTAAGTTAAAAACTTACTTTACTCGTACCTGTTTTCCACATTAACAAATTTATTCATATTTTGGCTCATGCATAAACGTCAAATATTATGAAACTACAATGTTGCCAAATGTTTTGTCTGGAATAGTTAAGCTATACTCTTCCATTTAAGCTATTCAGTAGATGGTGCTGGCAGCAGCGCAAACTTGAAGTAGCCGAAATTACATTGGGTAAACTTGTCTCTTGTCTCCAATTTCAACCAATAAGAGAAGTCAAAACTACTCCCTATGCTCTACAATACTGAATGGCTTAAATGGAACAAGGTATAACAAGTAATAATTTAGTTCATTTGTTTAGTTATGTATAGTTTAATTAACAATAATCAGTTAATTAAGTGTATAATACGAGTAAATAAACATAGTTTGCATTTCAAAGAATGTCCGTCCCTATATAAATGTTCATCCCTTATCTGTCATCAAATGATGTAAAGTGAAGCGAAAGGGTAAATGTTTATGTTTGTTTGAAGGTTGTATACAATGATTGATTTTGACTAATAACGCACGTATCTCGAACAGACATTGTGACACAAGAGGATAATTAAAAAAAATCAAAAAATAAGCAAACTCCTCCTACCTGTAAGTGTACACTCATAAAATTTGCACCGGCTAGCTGAAAAAGAAAAGCGGCGGCTGGGTCTAGGGTAAGTAATTTATTTCGAGATACAGGTATTCGCGACAATGAAAATTAATAAAAAAATGACAACTTAATTTTGAAAAAAAATACAAAACGATTGGGTCTCGAAAAAAATTAGTGGGCGCCAGACTCTATAAAAGGAAAAGGAGTTAGAGTAGAGTCCACTCTAATAAAGTAAAGAAAAGTATCGTAAAAATATTTAATTAAAAAAAGTACTCACGCTGGAGAGTTACAATATATGAATAGCTCAAACTAAAGAAAGGACCGTACGGCCTTTCCAGAGCCCGAATCTGGAAGGACGGGGGTCGGCGCTCTGGCTATCGGCCACCGGCAACGTCGAAAAAAAAAATAGCGGCTAAACCTGCCCTGGCAACGGCGGGAAGACGTCCAGTTGTATCGAGGGGCTGCTCGCAGGCTGACGGAGTAAAAACGGAGGGCTGAGGACCCTTCTCCTGTCCGGCACTCGTAGAGGGAGAGCCGTTCGAGCCACTCCACTAGGCCTTAAGGCTGGCTAGGATGCAGCCCCGAATACTGGGTTTTCTCAGGAGTTGTGGTAAAATATGCCCCGGCGCAGGTCTCGTGTGGTCCAACAGCGTCGCTGCAGCCAGAGCTAACCTCGCCCAGACACTTCCAAATTCAGGGCCCCAAAAATGAACCATACGGATCCGGCTACCTAAAAAAAACTCGCCAGTACCAGATCTCTTAGAGATTTACAGCGGCCTGAAGGGCGATACAAAATACAATAAAAAAAAATTTGGCGGTCCCTAAAAGTGCTCCAGACGCGAGTTAGCGACAAAAAATGTTTATAAAAAATTTACAAAAAAATTAGGTGCACCAAAAAAAAATGATATAAAACCAAAAAAAAATTTAGTAACAGAGGAAGAACGGCCGTATAAAAAAAGAAGAAGGAACAAACAAAGTAAAGAGAGAAAGTGACTAAACGGTAGTCTAAGAGGCGCAGCAATTAACCCCGATAAAAAGAAAAAGCCAAATGGGCTTAAAAAAAATTTGCAGCGCTCAAAGATTAATCACCGGACAAATACTTTTTCGAGTCGAGAGTAGCGCACAACGGTAAAATACAAGGTAAATCCAAAAAAGTTGTTGCTACAAAAAAATATCACAAAAAAAATAAATGACTCTAGAAAGTCGACTTTGAAAACGGAAACTAATACCGAGCCGAAAATTTGTCTAGTCTAAAAATGTCTAGTCACGTCAACGCATCACCCTCTACATTCACACTACATTCAAACTAGGGAAAGGATGACTAGGTTTAGTCGGTAGGAAAATTTTATAATTTTGAAATCCCAAAAAAAATTATAAAAAAAATACCCCTAAATAATTTAGCCCAATGAACAAATATTTTAAACAGAATTACGAATAGATGGTGTACTAGCAAAATTTGAGTGCGTACTCTATACGCAAAAATAACCGGTCGAATCAAGGTACGACTCGAACCAAAAAAGTTTAAGCAGAATTACTCAAAAAATGGGGAAGCACAAAATTGAGGGCGTACTCGGTACGCTAGGGGACCGAACAAGTTCAGGTACAACTTGAGCTTGGGGGGGATTTTAAACAGAAAGATAAAAATTGCAAAATTTTAATCAAAGAAAATGTGAAAATCAAAAAAAAAACTTTGACTAATTTAGAATCGAAACGGAATTTTTCACGCCTCGTGGCATATAAATCTAAACTAAAAATTTAGACAGACCAAAAAAAATCTTAGCCGGGCTCGTGAAAGAAAACAATCGTCTTTTTAATATTGAAATATGTCGCAAGAATTAAAGTAAGAGCTTTACTTATCCCACGGACAAAACCGCGTGGGACGGAACATGTCTACTTTTAACTTGACAAAAAAAAGCTAATAAAAAGCCGCTCAAAATAATCACAAAAAAAAACAGTGCAAAGCTCTTACCTAAATTCCACTGGCTAGTATCGAATACCAAAACTCGAAACCATATTTCAATCAGACAAAAGTACTTTAAACAACTCGCAAAAATAAAAAAAAGATGTGTGTATTCTCTCACAAGTCACTGCCAAGAGAGCGCGATGATTCTACGCGTCTCCGGTAAACGAAAAAAAAGCAGTGATCCCATCAAAAGGTAATAAAAAATCCCTTAATAATTTCGTAGTAATACGAGAAATTTCCAAAACTATTTATAATAAAATTAGTAAAGTGTAGCCATGAAAAATTTGAACATAGGAGAGATATTAAAATAAGTTTCCAAATTTAATCAAATTTAAAAATAAATTTAGTGTTAAACAATTACATTTCTAGTTACTTTCTTGAAATAATTCGCGAGAAGACAACACTGGCTGTCACAAATAAACAATTTCCTAACCACAAAATAAAAGGGATCCAACTGAATGGAAAAATAGAAAAAAAGGTGATTAGGGAATATGACTAGAAAAATAGATCGCAAAAGGTAGGCTGTAACTAGATCAATACTGTCAATTGATGCTCAAATTTTAGGTTTTGTAATGGAAATTTTGGGACAGGATTGGAGCAAGAAAATTTATAAAAAAATAAGCGTAACAAACTACGTTTTTGTTACAACATTGTCTTTATTTTTACAAAAAATATACTACACGACGTTTCGATTGATAATATCTCCAATTGTTATCAAGTGTAAACTGAACAACAATCTTAAAGCTACGACATTTTATACTAGGAGGGATGTGATGAGCTGTGACGATTCCGTTTCAAGTGATGGAGTTGACCAATTAGGGAGCGCCACACAGTACGAATATCTGTGCTGGGATGACTGAATACTCCACTGTTGTTGGTGATGTACGCTAGTACGCTGCTTCTTTGAATTTTCTTCTACCTGCAGACAAAGGAAACGCAACTGTCATCATGGATACGACTACCTACGAATATAAATTAGACGAAGCATTGGAGAATGGGAACTACAAACAGCTTAAAGCCAATCCCACGACAAAAATCGAACGGAAGGTCTACCAGACGCTCAAGAAATATGGAGAACACATTACAGCTAGAACAAGTTTAACACCACATTACAGTAAGCCACCACATCTATATGGACTGCCAAAAATCCGCAAACCTGGCATACCGTTGTGGCCAATCATCAGTTCAAGAGACTCGGCAGTGTATCAGCTTTCCAAGTATTTACTACCAATGTTACGACCACTTCAAGGCACCACAGATTCTCACGTAAAGAACTCATCACACTTCGTGGAAATATTGAATTCCATTGAACTTCAACCAGAAGACAAACTCATCAGCTTCGACATCGTGAATCTCTTCACCAATGTTCCACTAGAAGAGTCTCTACAAATAATTAGGAACAAACTCCAAGAAGATGGAACACTCGCTGACAGAACCACACTTCCTGTCAACGGAATCATGCAGCTTCTAGAATGCTGTTTACGAAACACCTACTTCCAAGTTCAAGATCATTTTTACGCTCAAGAAGATGGCTTGCCGATGGGTTCACCTTTGTCACCTATCATCGCCAACATCTGAAGAATAGATAACCACATCCGGACAACGGTATACAGGAAACCTATTCACACCTGCCAGTACCTCAACTACCAAGCATACCACTCAACAGCAGTCAAACGAGGCGTTCTCAGGACTCTATACGACAGAGCCGTGAGTATATGCAACACAGAAGAGGCACTCGAAACGGAAATCAATAACATGAAGAGAGACCTACTGCAGCATGGATATACCACACGCTAAATTGAAGAAACCTTTGGACGCCGATCGGATCAAACCAGCACCGTAGAACAAAACAAAACTAAAGTACCGCTTTTAATGATTCTGTATATCAAAGGGACATCAGAGGAAATAAGCAGAATATCAAAAAAAGACAACATTAGGACGGTTTTCAAATCAACAGAAACTCTCCGAAGTGCACTCACAAGAACACAGCCGAAGCAAGACAACACGAAGAATTGCATATACCAAGTGCCATGTGAATGCGGTGCCTCATACATAGGTGAAACAAAAAGACCTCTAGCCGTAAGACTTAAAGAACATAGAAAGAACACGCAATTGGGAGAAACTGAAAAGTCAGGTATTGCACATCATGCTTGGACAAAACAACACCACATCAAATGGAATGAAGCCCACATTATAGACAGAGAAGATCATTGGTAAAAAGAAAATTCAAAGAAGCATCCCTCCTAGTATAAAATGTCGTAGCTTTAAGATTATTGTTCAGTTTACACTTGATAACAATTGGAGATATTATCAATCGAAACGTCGTGTAGTATATTTTTTGTAAAAATAAAGACAATGTCTGTTCGAGATACGTGTGTTATTAGTCAAATGTTTATGTGTTCCTCACATTTTACCGAGTTGTAAACGCCAAGCATCCAAACGTCCACCAGTTAGATAAAGTGTGTCATCGTTGGTAAAGCATCATCATTGGTTGGATAACAAGTATAGTATAACTAGCGTATGAAAGTTGACGTTTAATTTATTTTATAGATGTGTTTCCTTTTCATATTCAGGTATTAGAATTTTTGCAAATACTGGATTAGGAAATCCTAGAAATACATTAGCATATTTTTCCCAAAATAGATGGATGACTATGAATGATGAAATATTTTAAATGCACCCTTGTCTTGTTATTCTACTATCTTGCTTATCTTGCAGGTACCGTAGTCACCCATCTATTTTGAGCAAGATATGCTAATGTATTTCTAGGATTTCCTAGTCCAGTATTTGAATGGGTACTTGCAAAAGTTTCATACCTGAATATGAAAAAAAAACCGCATCTATAAAATAATTTAAACATGTTAATTTCATTCGCTAGTCATACCATAAGCAGTAAGCATCAAGGCTTCTTGAACCTCCCCTCCTGTTACAATACGAGGGTGGAGCAAGTATTATTGAGAGGTAGGCAGTGGAAAACAAAATTTGCAAATCATTTTAAACACTTAGGCCCATATTCTGAGCACACTTTTATAATGAAAGCGCTTTTATGGAGCACGCTTTTACATTATATTCTTATGAGGAGTTTGCTCCATAAAAGCGCTTTTATTATAAAAGTGCGCTCGGAATACGGGCCTTTTATTTATTTATCATTTAAAATGAAGTTGAATATACTAAGTTAGATACAGTAAAATTATTGAAGGATGTCCAATAAAGGTCATTTATATCATGAACTAATTAACAAATTGGCATATATTTATCTCTCTTACAAGAAGCGTGTGCGATAAGGATGGATATAACACGCTTGTCTTTTAAAAATTCATATTGTTTCGACCAAGTTAGGATATTCCATTTTAAAACGATGCTCGTTTACTTATTTATTTATTAGTAATCACTCAACAGGAACAGATGTTCATAATTACAAAGGATTATTGACAAAAACACGGATAAATACAGTGTAGTTACAAGAAAAATTTGAAATAATGAAGTGATAATATTAGAAATAGAAATAACTCAATTTAATTGCTAAAGATCAGAGAAGAAATAGTTCATAATTTATTTTTCCAAATTTGGACTGTTATAGAAAATGTCAAGATTGTTAATGTATATGGACACAGTGTTGAATGTAGCACACAACTGTCTAATTGGCGATCGAAGTTCATAGTTTGTTCTAGGGGTGATGTATATGAAGGTTAATTTACGCCGAGAGCCTAAGCGAGGTACTCCAAAAGTTAGGCAAACTAGCGAATAAGCATCATCAATTAGATTATTTACAAGTTTATAGAGATATAAACATGATTGGATTTTTCTACGGCAGTCCAAAGAAATAACATTGAACTCAATTAGACATTTGGAGTAATTACAGATCGTATCAATGCGACGATGGTGGAATTTAGCACAACAATACCTTATAAATTTTTTCTGTATACTCTCCAGAGCTTGTACATGTTTGATAATATACAGGATTCCAAATTAGTAATCCATATTCCAGTTTACAAATGAATAATACAAAGATTTGAGAGTCTGTAAATTATTAAACGATTATGTATTACGAATTATGAAGACAAGATTTCTGTAAGAAGCTTTTCGAATATCATTAATATGGGGAATAAAGCTAAGTTTAGGATCGAACAGAATTCCTAAATCTTTGAATAAAGTTACTCGCTCCAAAATTGTGTTATTCATTTGATAGTTAAACGGTATAGTTGTTTGCTTTAAAGAGTAGGTCATAATTTTACATTTACTGAAATTAAATAAAAGCTTAGAGGCTAAAGATCAATCAAGAATATTATTATTGTAATTTTGTAATAAAAAACAATCATTAGCATTGTTAACAATTCTGAAAAGTTTCAAATCATCTGCATATAAAAGAACGTTGGAATGTTCAATAATAATAGTGATGCTATTGATGAAGAGAAGAAATAGTAATGGCCCTAAATTAGACCCTTGCGGGACACCAGAGTTTGCGTAAACACATTTAGAAGTAATACCATCAACACGAACACAAAGCTCGCAATTGCTCAGATATGAAGACATGAATTGTAATAAGTCATCACATAATCCAAAATCAAAATGGAGCCTATATAGTAATATAGAGTTTCGTTGTAACGTACTCGTAAATTTATTTATTAATTCAAATATATTACCTTGATTCATAGCCGTACGAATAATAGTATTTTCTGTCAGTGTCACTGACACTGTTATTTTTCATATATTTGGTTTTACATTATTTGCTAATAAACTTACCAGTTTTAAATTATGAATGCTTTTACATTATCATATATTTTCATAATAATAAAATAAAAGTAGTATCTTATATTCCCTCACAAAAACTTAATAAACGACATTACTGAATTTGACAGAACAAAATCTTAATTCATGCAATCCGTAGATGACCTTGATCGGGCATCTTTCAATAGTTTTACTATAATTAGGACTTAAATATAATCATTTTTTCATGATTTATATTTTGACAGCTGTGGCAGTTTTTGAGTCAGCCTGAAATTAATTTGACAGTCACAATAGGGTGCGAGCAGACACGTGACTCGAGTGACCTTGAAGTACTTTTAATTAGCTGGTTTTTCGCGCGTCAATTTGACAGGACCAATTTTTTGTTATTATTTTACAATTTTTAGGCAGCAAAACAGATGAAATTAATAGTTATTTATTATATAAGTGTGGAATGTATCATATTAGTCACGAATTTTCTTTAGTGACTAATACACATTCCACACGAGTAATACAACGTTTCATCCAACACTTTTTTAATAACTTCTTAAATCATTTTTATGTTTTCATTCATCATTTGACACTGATAAGTCAATTGATGTAGTATTTTAAATTACAAAGTAGCCATTGAATGGTTGATATGATTTTGTTATATTGTTATTGAAAAAAAAATTCTGTAATAATTATTGTGTCATTGGGAATTATTTGAAAGAAAAATACATTAAAATGAGTGAAAATGAGGACTTTCCTTTAAAACGTATTCACTTAGAAGCACAAGCATCATCTTATAATAATTCCTCCGTGACTTCTAAAATATTCTCTCACGGAGTGACTGTTGTACATTAGTTATATCAAATAACCATAGTAACAAGTATATTATGAGTCGGTGTTGGATAAAAATATTAACTTTTTAACACTTCAAAATTAAAATAAGTCAAAACATTGGTCGTGGCAAAGTGACATTGTTTTTGTCAAAGTGACATGCGCACACGTATCAACTGATTCCAAGCACTTCAAGTTTGCTCGAGTTACGTGTGCTCGCGCCCTATTATTGAGAATAAGGTTAGATAAGAATTTTATTTTAAATTTGTTCAAAGTAGTTTCGTTCAATAATAAATTAATTCACCATTACTTTCTTGCGCATCTTGAAAGCCTCCAACCAATTTTGGAATGCTTTTAAACTAATTTCTGTCAAAGCTGTTTCTGTTTAATTTCTGGCGAGGAAAGCCCGGTATATTTATATCTGATTAAACTGTCTGTTGCCTTCTTAACTTCTTAATATGAAAAATATCGCATCGAAAAACTGACACATGTGACATAAACTTATGCTATAATATTGTAACATTGAGAAACGTTACTAAATATAGAGAGACGCAATTCAACTTAGGCGAGACGTAAAAGAGATGAGTTTTAGTACAGTCAGCATTATCGCGTAGGAACTCTCTCACCGAAGTCTGATGCTTTAGTACGCAGATGTGCGGCTCCAAGTGAGGTTGCACTCGCTTGTACATATAACACGTAAACAAATATTCGTACAAACTTAGCAAGTGAGCTAAAGTTTAACGCTGTACAAATATGTCAAAATTGTACGCTAAATGACATTGTACGTTGTCATAATCGCCAAACAGTATTTAAATGTTTAAGACAAGTAATATGTGTTATTGTCAAAGTGTAATCACAAATCAGATATTAAAATTAATAATAAAATTACAACAGTTTATTATTCAATAATTTATTTATATATTTTTTTACATTATACAAATCCTAAAAATATGTTCTCCTTCAATATTAGATTATTTTCTTCGTCCGGAAAATCACTCCATGGGTGCCACATTTTACTTCAGTTGTTTACAAATGAAACAAGAATAATGTGATACAACGTTTAGCGTAATTTATATAGTCAAAATACATTAAAAGATTTTAACTGTATATTTCCCGGTTGAAAATTTGGTAATCCGCCCCTGGCAGCACAGGTAAGAAAATCCCTGGAGTGATGGGTTAACCGAGCTTAAGAAGTCGAAGTCAATGTGCATTTATCTTGACACAAACTATACTTGTGTTCGAATTTCAAAGTCGTGCTAGAATAAGTTGCCTTTTGTAATGTAATGGAAAATAAAGTCACTTCCCAACTCTTTGGTTAGTAAAAAAAAACGCACATAATTTTCTTCTTTCCTTCATCCATAGCTCACTGCGTATCATATTTGAAAATCTTTTCAAAATTTGGAATTATTGAACTAGTTTTTTTTAAAACAATGCAAAATATTCAATCATCAAACCTAAGTAATATGAATTCTGTTTTCTATTTAGTGTATTGTTATAGGTCCACAGTAATGTGTCTTTTTTAAATACTTATGTAACTAAATTTAAAAAATAGTGAAAAATAAAAATAAAAATATTTTATCCGAAGGAAGCATCTCTCGTAGTTTTCAAGTATAACGCTTCTAACGAGGCTTCTAATCTATGCGTAAATGTAGACATGTCGAACCAAAATTCTGGGAAATATTTGCTCTCGCATTTGCTATTATACTTCACTAACAAGCTTATCGATTACCTATGTTAATTTCTTACTGCAAACTTGTAGTGACCGGATGTTCATCGAAGTTGCATTTAAGACCACTGCACGGCGACACTTTATGAATAACATTTTGCTACGAAAATACAGTATACAGAGGTTCATATTATTACATAGATTTTTTCTTCTTTGGCGTAATAAAACAAATTTGAAAATTATACTGTATTTATCAAGTCAAATCTATGTTTCGGTTGTGTTGAAATTTTAAGTTTTTATATTTATCGCAGTCAAATTTTCATTGAAAGATAAGCTTATTTAACTATTTTTTTTTTTAGTATAATAACCAAAAAATGGAAAATCTAACACAATTCAGACCTAGATACATTCTTTGTCTAAATACATTTTTACCTTCGGTCACCTTTAGGTAAGGAAGGTATTGTCTTTGGTCAAAAAATTCGGTGGTGAGTTTTTGATGAATAAGCACGTTTTAGAGTCCCTACAATACGATTTTACTATTTTTACGATGATGTGTGTGTGTGTGTGTGTGTGTGTGTGTGTGTGCGTGTGTGTGTGTGTGCGTGTGCGTGTGTGTGCGTGCGTGTGTGTGTGCGTGCGCGTGCGTGTGCGTGTGTGTGTGTGACAAAATTTTCTAATGCGATAACTCTAATACTACAAATGCCAAACTTATCATTCTTTCGTATTCCTCTTCGTTACATCCATGTGAAGAGCTGATTAGATTTTGGTTATAATTAGTCAAATGGAAGTAACCTTCATTTGATGATTTTAACAGTTTTTTTAAAGAAACGATGTTAAATATCATTTTTACCTTCCGTCACCTTTAGGTAAGGAAGGTATTGTCTTTGGTCAAAAAATTCGGTGGTGAGTTTTTGATGAATAAGCACGTTTTAGGGTCCCTAGAATACGATTTTACTAATTTTACGATGATGTCTGTATGTGTGTGTGTGTGTATGTATGTATGTGTGTCTGTGTGTGTGTGTGTGTGTGTGTGTGTGTGTAACAAAATTTTCGTCTGCGATAACTCTAATACTACAATTCTAAAAATTATAATTCTTTCGTATTTCTCTTCGTTACATCCATGTGAAGAGCTGATTAGATTTTGGTTAGAATTAGACAACCGGAAATACCCTCATTTGAAGATTTTAACAGTTTTTCTTGAAAAAACTATGTTAAATATCATTTTTTCACATTTAATGTTATTATAAATATTAAAGAATATTTTATTGTCTATACGATTTGACTGCATTTTATACTTAATATTAAATGGATATAGAGTTAATAAATTATAAAGAAATTAAATTTCATAAAGTAGCCATAGCTATGGAAACAGCTACTATATTAAGAAAATTTTGATTGAAAGATGTCAGTGTCAAGTGAAATTGACATAGTGTGTGTGTCTTATAATTTTATTGGAAATATAGGATCTTTTGCTATAAATTGTATGGAATTTGCATAAAATATATGCAACTGCCGGAAGGTAAAGTACAAGAAATATAATCTTTAGCAATAAGGAACTATCTGTATGAAATTTGTACAAAATACATAGAACTGACGGAAGGTAATGTGCTGGCCACATCAGATTTTTTCACATTTATACTATGTTCCGCAAGTCAACCAAAAAAACCAGTATCTTGATTCCGGGTTCACCATGGTTCCTGAATATATTCATCTATTTCGGGACAGATTGACATTGAATCATATGACATTTAAAATTGACACAACCTAACAAAAATAAATATTAACCAAATGAATGTTAACGTTGAATATGACAACGAAATTAAACATTTTATTACATTTAATGCCAATAATAATAATAACACAATCAACAATATAACAAATATAAATAATAGTTTTATACTTACATCTATAATAATTACTAATAATACACTAATGCGGTTTAGAAATTTGACATTGACGTATAGCGTTTGCTTTTGTTATGATGATGTTTGAAAGTAGCGGTAGTTGGGGTAAAAATACCAGAGAAACCAGGATTATTTCGACTTTTTACCAACTTTTTTCAGGAACCGCGTTCCAAATAGAAACCGGTAAATAATTTCAGGACTTATGGAACACAAAACCGTAAACCGGTTGCGTTACGGAACATACTATTAATGTTATTATAAATATTAATGAATATATTATTCTCTATACGATTTAAATGCATATTATACTTCATATTAAATGGATATAGAGTTAAAAAATTATAAAGTAATTAAATATTATATATTAGCCAGCAATGCCCTAACTCTGGAAACAGCTGCTATCGTAAGAAAATTCTGATTGAAAGGTGTCAGTGTCATTTACAGTTGACTGTATGTATGTGTTATAATTTTAGGTTCTTTTGCTAGAAACTTTCTGTATGGAATTTGTATAAAATACATATAACTGACGGAAGGTAATGTGCTGGCCACCTCATATTTTTTTAATGCATGCTATAGTAAATTTGAGTTTAAGATACATTCTTCAAATAATAATTTATAGTCCAGTCAAATAAGAATGTTTGGTTGGAAAAATTCCGACCAATCTGAATTTGTGTAATTTGACTAGACTATTATATAAAAATAATAATTTAGCACCCATATATTGTACCATTAATATTGCATTATCTCCAGGTCTCACTTTCTACTTGTTGTAGGAGCATGGGTGATGAAGCACACGTTTCGTGATTTCGTCATATATTACACATTCAGGTTCCTTTTTCTTTTGATGCGCCACTTGATAGGGTGCAGGTTCTGTTGCGTCTCGTATAGGTGGTAAATAAGTTTTAATTTCCGAAAATGTATGTGGTGTTTGTGTACTTGTATCTTTATCAGAATTAGGATTCATTGATGGCATTTGCCTGAGATTCATTGATGGTATTTTTCTGAGATTCATTGGTGTTCCATGATCTTCTCTTTCACTTATGTCGTCACTTCCTGGGTTCTGCAGAAGCTTATTTTTATAGAAATTGATTTCGATGTTTGGCTGGCTGCCACGTTCAAAATTTATAACTTTACGTGAAGAAAGAGAATCGTCAGACGTATCTTTCAAATAAAAATTTACTTTCAAATCTTTATTTTTTGCAAGCACAACCGCAAGAAGTTCCCTTGCAGTTTCTTCAGTTAATATTTTTGCCATTAGTAAGTTTGTTAATAAAAATAAACAAACTACTCGTACTAATAAAAACTTCATTTCGTATTTATCTGAAATATCAAATAATTCTATGTAAAAACTTTAAAAAATACATTCAAGTTAGGAGTGTTCGTTCGAAACTTAACATGTCCAACATAAATAGGTTTGAGAAAAACACAAAAAACGTACGAAGTCCCTACCATTATGTATATTTTTTAATTAGTTTACTTTTTTTTCATTCAATCAGTAAATGTTTATAAAATATCCGATAGTAAGATGGCAAGATTCTTTTATATGTTTACATATAGCTTATTGTTGCAAAAATTATTTGGCCATGTTAAATTTGCATGGAAAAATTGGGACATGTTGAGTTTTGATTGCAATTTTTTGTGTTAATTAAGTTAATATGAAATTAACAATTATTTAACTGTCAAATATGATAATGAGCGCAACTCTCACGCGTTAATTATTAAGATCATTAATCGCAAATTAACACACGGGTTAGTTACAATAATTTTCCGTTGCCCGTATCATACTGATTTGAAAAATCTAATTTCATACCAAAAAAAAAGGTTAGTAACGTTTGACACATAAGTTTTTACAACTATTGTTCATTGTTAATATGATGTATTATCAATGCAAAATGTATAATATATAAAATATGTGGATTTAAGCCAATTTGGCAAGAATAAATCTAATCTAATCTAATTCAATAAATAGAAAAAATGTTCAGAATTAAAAACCGCATTTAATAAGTACAAATCTATTGTTTAAGTGCGTTCATATTGTGTTAAAAGTAAAGTGATACTTTGTGTGGCGAGCATAAAAGTTTGCACGACGAGCGAAGCGAGTCGGACAATTGCCTGCGAGGCTCACAAAGACACTTTTATTCCGAATGACACATTAAATTTTTTTCAAACTTTTTCTTTTTATTCGCTAATTCTATGCAGTTTCTATGGATATTTATTTGTTTTATTTCTACGCCGCTGGAAACTTCTACCTTGTGAATCAAGTCACAAAAAATGCCATTTCTACGACGTTTGAAAAAAAGCTGTAATTCTTAGCTACATTTATACAGACTGCCATAAAATATAGAATAAAAATGTTAAACAGTTGTATTGTTTGAGTTAGAGAGATGATATCTGACAAAGTTTTAATAATGATTGATTTCATTTATGTATTTATCACTAAACATCGATAGATACATTTACTATTTCAAAAAAATATAAATAATTAATTAAGAAATAATTAAATGAAATCAATAATTGAAGACCTTGATGCAAAAAGGGGGCAACTCCAAATTCAGCGAAATTGAGATTTGTTCTACGTTTCGTAGTACTCGTTGCGCTGTTTTAGTTGATGTAAAAAGAATGTAAATCGAATGAAATTCAAAGGAGTAAGCATACAAAACATATCCCCTATGTGTAATTTGTGCAAGAATCGGATAAATCACTTTAACTTATTCCATTTTTGCATCAAAGTCTCATATTGTTATTGTATTCCATGTTGTATTCTGTACAGACATGTTCATATAAATCCGTGTCAGTTTCTATTCAGTTATTCTAGTGCTTAATGTGTGAACTCGCTGTATACAGTGTATAATTTTCTGTAATAATAAGTTATTTTTACCTCCCGTCATACCGAAGGTAAGGGAGGTAATGTAATCGTTCCAAATATTCGATCGTGAGTTTTCAGTAAATAAGCACGAATTAGGGTCCCCACAACACGTTTTTACTATTTTTACGATAATGTCTCTGTAAGTGTGTGTGTGTGACGATTTTTTTCGTCCGCGATAACTCTTATAACAAATTTCTAAATATATCTATTTTCCATATTTAAGATTCCTGCATTCATTTAACGAGTTGATTAGATTTTGGGCAAAATTAGATAAATGAAAGTGATACTTTACTTGAAGCACATAACAGTTTTTAATGAAAAACTATATTAAAATATAATCCAAAACTTCTCAATTTTAGTATTTAAGACTTCTATATCATGGAAAACAACATATTAGATTTTGGCTAAAATTAATCAACCAGAAGTGATACTTTACTAAAAACTCTGAACAGATTCTCGTGAAAAACATGATATACTCCAAAACTTTTACGACTTTTATATGAAAGGGAACAACATATTAGATTTTGGATACAATTGATAAACTGGAAGTGATACTTTATTTATTTTCGTGAAAAGTATATTGATATACAATCGAAAACTTTTCAAATTTGGTATTTAAGACTGTTATATTAATGAGAACGACATATATGTTTTCTAAAATTGATAAACCGGAAGTACTACTTTACTGGAAGCTATAAACAGATTTTCTTGATAATTTGATGCAAAAATGGGATACATTTAAAAAAATCTAAATTGGCCAACACATGACCTCGCATCAATTCTATGATTAAAATAGCAATGAATTTAATTAAAGTATCACTTCCGGTTGATTGTTCGTAAATAAAATTTAATTTGTTGTTCCAATAGATAGAAAAGTCTGTAATACCAAATTTTGGATTATATTTTATTATGTTTTCCTCGAAAATCTGTTAATAGCTCCAAATTAAGTACTACTTCCGGTTTATCATGTAGGTATAGTCAAAATATAATGTTTCAAATATACACGAGTTTTAAATACCAAATTTGAGAAGTTTTGCATCATGTTTTAATATATTTTTTCAAGAAAATCTATGTATAGCTTCCTGTAAAGTAGTTCTTCCGGTTTATCAATTTTAGAAAACATCTAGTATGTCGTTCTCATTAATATAAAAGTCGCAATACCAAATTTGAAAAGCTTTGCATTGTATCAATTTATTTTTCACGAAAATCTGTTCAGAGCTTCAAATAAAGTATCACTTCTGGTTTATCAATTTTAGCCAAAATTTAATATGTTGCTTCCCTTTATATAAAAGTGTTAAATATTAAATTTTGCAAGTTTTTGGAGTCTACCATAATATATACACACACACACGCACGCGCACGCGCACGCGCACGCGCACGCGCACGCGCACGCGCACGCACACGCACACGCACACGCACACGCACACGCGCACGCGCGCGCACACACACACACACACACACACACACACACACACACACACACACACACACACACACACACACACACACACACACACACACACACACACACACACACACACACACACACACACACACACACACACACACACACACACACACACACACACACACACACACACACACACACACACACACACACACACACACACACACACACACACACACACACACACACACACACACACACACACACACACACACACACACACACACACACACACACACACACACACACACACACACACACACACACACACACACACACACACACACACACACACACACACACACACACACACACACACACACACACACACACACACACACACACACACACACACACACACACACACACACACACACACACACACACACACACACACACACACACACACACACACACACACACACACACACACACACACACACACACACACACACACACACACACACACACACACACACACACACACACACACACACACACACACACACACACACACACACACACACACACACACACACACACACACACACACACACACACACACACACACACACACACACACACACACACACACACACACACACACACACACACACACACACACACACACACACACACACACACACACACACACACACACACACACACACACACACACACACACACACACACACACACACACACACACACACACACACACACACACACACACACACACACACACACACACACACACACACACACACACACACACACACACACACACACACACACACACACACACACACACACACACACACACACACACACACACACACACACACACACACACACACACACACACACACACACACACACACACACACACACACACACACACACACACACACACACACACACACACACACACACACACACACACACACACACACACACACACACACACACACACACACACACACACACACACACACACACACACACACACACACACACACACACACACACACACACACACACACACACACACACACACACACACACACACACACACACACACACACACACACACACACACACACACACACACACACACACACACACACACACACACACACACACACACACACACACACACACACACACACACACACACACACACACACACACACACACACACACACACACACACACACACACACACACACACACACACACACACACACACACACACACACACACACACACACACACACACACACACACACACACACACACACACACACACACACACACACACACACACACACACACACACACACACACACACACACACACACACACACACACACACACACACACACACACACACACACACACACACACACACACACACACACACACACACACACACACACACACACACACACACACACACACACACACACACACACACACACACACACACACACACACACACACACACACACACACACACACACACACACACACACACACACACACACACACACACACACACACACACACACACACACACACACACACACACACACACACACACACACACACACACACACACACACACACACACACACACACACACACACACACACACACACACACACACACACACACACACACACACACACACACACACACACACACACACACACACACACACACACACACACACACACACACACACACACACACACACACACACACACACACACACACACACACACACACACACACACACACACACACACACACACACACACACACACACACACACACACACACACACACACACACACACACACACACACACACACACACACACACACACACACACACACACACACACACACACACACACACACACACACACACACACACACACACACACACACACACACACACACACACACACACACACACACACACACACACACACACACACACACACACACACAGCATGAAAAACAAACCACAAAATTGTATTTGCAGAGCAGGAGTAGAATAAATATTTTTTTCGCGAACGAAAGAAACAATAATCATTTTACTTACCTACTAGATGTGCTTTTTAATTCTGAACATTTTTTGTATTTACACTTTTGTTTTAAAATTAATATGATAGAATTTACAGCCATATGATAATTTTACCATGGTATTTCATATGGTCCATAAAAAAGTAGACGCCGGTATAATTCTCAATTAGTAATTTATTTATACAAGTTATTTTGCTTGATTTCAATAAAACTTGTGTACTTACAATGAACTGAACACTCCTTTCTATTTCTTATACTATGTCCACGTCTTACAACATAAATGAATTATGTTGTGATGTGACTGATAAGTATTCGACTTTGAAGGGAAGTCGGACTGATATAAAAGAGCTGCGACCGCAATCGCTATAACGGGATAAGGTGATTGAAAATATATGAACAAATAGCTATTTGCTTTATTAGATATTTAATGTTTTAACTTTTCTTTCCCTGTCTTGAACTTTGGTAAAATGACTGTGGACGCTGTGGATACTTGAAACCTGAACATAGGCCTGCTAACACGTTCGTTTTTTTCAGATTGTTGCTCCCCGTTTCAACTGACAGCAATGGTTATGGTTTATGGTATCAATAGAAAGATAAAAAATTGCGCAACATATGTCACCAAATACATATAAATATGTAACATTTTAGATCCATAAATTAATTATTAAATTTATTCAATTTCTAATTAATATTGATAGTCATGATGCTATTTGAACATAAATACAAACAAATGTTTGAAAATTTAGAATTTTATGTCAGAATTCGTTCTAACATATAACTTGTGCAATTTTATTATTTAATATGTTATTAATTTATTTCTTCCAAGCCATTTCTCATCTGTTACAATATATTTAAATAAAAGTTGTTCATATGCCATCATGGCTATCGATATTAATTAGAAATTGAATAAATTTAATAATTAATTTATAGGTTTAAAATATTACAAATTTGCATGTATCTGATGCAGAAATTTTTTATCATTCTGTTGATATCACAACCATTGTTGTCTGTTGAAACGTCGAGCAACAGTCTGAGTAAAAGTATTCAGCTGGTATACCGTGTGTCTGTCTTAATGGTGTACATAGAAGTAACATGGGAAATCAGTTTTTTGCAATTTCCTACTCGCCTAATTATTTTAAGCAAAAATGCGTCAAATAAAAGTTTTAGGGTATAAAATGATGTATCTAAATCAATAAACATATTTACCTTTATATGCTTTGTAACGATAGAAATTAAATATGAAAATGTCGAAAATTACGTTGAAAATATCGACAGCCATGGAATTGAACAAAAAGTAAATAAATGCTTGACATTTTATCAAATTGTCAGAAACGTTAAATAAATTAACTTACGTTGTGACAGATAAAACGTCAAGCATTTATTTATTTTTTATATTTTGCGTTCATAATGATGTCATTACGATACGCAATTACTTATCGTAATGACCTTCATTTCGATACGCAATTTTTTGTTTTAGACGGTTGGTACTAGATGACGTTTCTTTAACCCATTTTTACCTAATTTATTTTTAGTTAATTGACAATTCATTTTAATAATATGTCGAAATTATTATTATTATTTTTTTTTTATTTAGGGAAAATTATTTACATGAATATGTACAAATGGTTACAAATATAATCACAAATTGAGTAAGTAAATGTTATTGTAAAAGGCGCAAAATATAAAAAATAGTATAAAGAACTCATTTTAACGCTAACGCTAACGCTTGTTTTCTAAATTTTGACGCGTGCGAAAAAAACATGTCTTATAAAACACGTTCTTCAATATACTATTTTGTTCAATTCCATGGCTGTTGATATTTTCAACGTAATTTTCAACATATTCATAATTAATTTCTGTAGTTACAAAGCATGTAAAGGCAATTCTATTGATTGACTTAGATGCAGAATTTTATGCCCTACAACTTTTATTTGACGCTTTTTTTCTTAAAATAATTAGGCGAGCAAGAAATTGTAAAAAACTGATTTCCCATGTTAATATCTTGTGTACACCTTTAAGACAGACACACGGTATAGTTTTGTATCAGTTTTATATTAATGTGGCTAGAATAAGTGTGCCATGGACGATGCAAATAAATTTACAAATTCTGCTTAAATTGTTCTCTTGTTTTGTTCATACATACCTACATAAATATATTCAATTCTTTAAAATCTGAATCCATATGCACCTGTATGTAGTGATGTGTCATTTGAAAGTTTCACTTTCAAAGTATCAAGCTACAGGTTTCAAGAAATTTTCAAAAGCTGCAGTGCACATGCGCCGTGTACCTCTGTAGACTTGCGCAGATGTATTCTTTGTTGTTTATAAAATTCAGAAGAATTTCACAGACGAACGTGAATTTACTTGAAATTTTTCATGAAACTCACCAAAGTTTGATTTAATTTTAACTGACACTCATTGACATTTATAGTGAAACATGTAAAATTTT
This sequence comes from Harpalus rubripes, assembly GCA_963082715.1. Taxonomy (NCBI): domain Eukaryota; kingdom Metazoa; phylum Arthropoda; class Insecta; order Coleoptera; family Carabidae; genus Harpalus; species Harpalus rubripes. Next base: position 15,325,250 of record OY720465.1, read on the forward strand.
CGATGAAACTTTCAATGAAATTTCAAAGAAATAAGTTTCTGAAATATGCACATCACTACTTGAATGTATTAAATCTGTATTTCAATCCAAAAACTAACTGATAGTCATATAACCTGCAATGATATTAGTAATTTTATTAAATTCACCAACATAATCTAAAATAATAACAAAACAAGTTACTACTCAGGACACGTACCTATCACTTGGTTTTGATCACTTTGTATATGTATAATTAATATAAATAAATAAGTCTTTAAATAACACAAAAAGTTAATAAATACATTTGTATTCGCTAGTAAAATAGAGCAACATGAACTAGTGTAGGGTAGTAAGTCCGAGCCGAAGTAGCGCGAACTGTTATGCAAACGCAACTTTTCTGTCACTTATTTGACAAATATAACATGAGTCATGAGTGGAATTTAATTTCTAATTTTAACAACAATATCTAACTGTGTAGACCATCTTTCTCAAAAAAATAAGGCTCAATTCTCAGAAATTGAATTTTTACTTAATCGTGAAATATCAAAAGACGGAGTTCACATAGAACAAATATAATTTTTGAAATATTTAATACATTTCCAGCTAATTTAATTACAAGAGTAAATGAAATACTTCTCATTGCTTTTGCTATTATAAATTTAAGTTCCTCCATCTTAGCATCTGATAAATTTATGTAAATTTGTTGGAACATTTTTTATGAAATAAAAATGATTGATTTAGTTAGTTAATAAAGCTTATAGTTTGCTAGGAAGTAATTAATTGTAATATTAAAACTGCATTTAATTTTCTTCATCATTGTTTTCTAAACGATCTTGGACCAATAAAAGCCTCCGCTACGCGTAAACAGAGGGCCGGCCCGAGCTATAGGCGCACTAGACAGTCGCCTAGGGCGCAGGGATAGAACCACAGGGAAATCGGGAAATTTATGCCCAGTTATGCCACGAGTTCGAGGAAAACATAAGAACGAGGAGGATGCCGTGTACTCTTGGTTTTTGCAACAGACAGACAACATGCTTTTTAAAATCTTATTATCTTTACATCCAGTTATATACCGAAAGAAAGAGGTAAATTATATGCCTTTTTTGTGGACTTGAAGGCTGCGTTTGGTACCATCGACAGAAACTTACTTATACAAATAATGACGAAGAAAAAATTAGACTCGCACCTAATTGAAAAAATGAAAGATGTATATAAAGAAACAGTGAATGTAGTAAGAGTGGAAGAAAACTGCACACCCGAATTCTGGACGGTAAAAGGACTGAGACAAAGCTGTCCATTAAGTCCAACCCTATTTTCAATATATATTTTGGACATAGAAGCTCATTTTAATAAAGGGCAAATAGGAGGAGTAACAGTAACAGTAGGGTGGGCAAAATTTTGGTCCCTCGCCTATGCAGACGACTTAGTACTTTTATCAAAGACAGAAGATGAAATGAAATCAATGATCACAAGACTAGATAAGTACTTAGAAAGGAAAAAATTACAACTAAACGTAGAGAAATCGAAGATTATGAAATTTAAAAAAGGAGGAGGAAGAGAGAAAGAAATAAATTGGAACTGGAAAGGACAAAAAATAGAAAGGGTGAGAGAATTTAAATATCTAGGGTACACTTTTAAACAAAGCAACAGTGAAGAAAAACACATAGAACAACTAGCAAAAAAAAAGCAAAATTTGCAATGAGAGAAATATGGAGCTTGGCAGAAAATAAGTTCACCAACACCAACAAAATAAGAATAATGTTATTCGATAATATTTTGAAAAACATTATTATGTACGGAGCAGAAATCTGGGGATGGAGAGAACAAGAGACTATAGAAAGAATTCAGCTAAAATACCTAAAATGGACCCTGGGACTGGATATGAATACACCGCAATACATTGTTCCAAGCGACAAAATATGAAGAGAAATAAGAGGATGCGATCCAAATAGAATTCTGTACCAATTCTGGATGGAAATAAAGAAAAAAGAAGAAAACAGACTATCAAGAAATAACTGCGAAATCCACAGATATTATGAAAGAAACGGCTATGCACCACTGGAAGTAGAACGAAAACGACAAGAAAACAGAGACATTAATGGGGAATTGTGTAGAAGTAGAAGAGACCAAGACACACAAAAACAAGACCAAGATAACAAGATAAAAGACTCAAGGTATAACAAAATATACAAAAGTATTCGTCCCATATCAACGCCTCAATACCTCGAAAACAAGAACGGGAAATCTATAAAACTCGTAGCCAGGCTAAGATGTGGGAATGAAGAAAACAACAATAAATTTTGGAAGAAAGAAGAAGAAAGAACATGCAGACTGTGCATTGAAGGCCAAGAAAATATAGTTGTTGCGTCCCTCCGGTGCGAAGGACTAAGTAATAAGGACCTAGTGGCTCGAAGGACCAAATGTTCAATCCCTAAACCAGCGAATCCGGTCTAGAAGAACCGAAATGTTTTGATCCTGCTCGCAAGCCCAAATGTGATGTCTCTAGATCAGCGAATCCGGTCTAGAAGCACCAACAATGTGTTTGATGTTAAATTCAATGAATAAACCAAAACTATATATAAACCAAAATAATTACAACCTTCGATAGCTGGTTCACATCACTGGACTTGGCCAATATACGGGATAATATTAATTTGTGAAACGTACTAATTAAAAACGACCGAAGGACCAGATAGTTTTACGAACTAACAAACGTGCTAAATATAATTGCAACAAAATAACAAACAACTGAAATACCAATTCTGAGAAATATGTGATAGCGTATTGAATACAAGTGACATAAACAATAATAAACCAAAGATAGAACAAATACGATATTTGTTGAATTAACTAAATCATTTCATAAGTGTATGAACAAACAAATGTAGTTAAACAATATTAAGAACTCTAAATGAACTTAATAACAACCAACTAGAATGCAAAACTTGTTGCATTGAATGTACCTAGTCGACAATAACAGCAGATGCGCTGTGGATGACGTCACTCGAACGAGAACGTGTGTAAACAGGTTTACAAAGAAATAATAATAATTTCACCCAAGGAAATATGAATCAAATCCCTAACAACACGAATTCCCGTGAGAAATCAAATTGTACAGTTCGATTTTACAATTGATTCCTGAGATGTGTCTATTAGCTGCATAAATTGGCGCCGGAAAGTATTCGCGGACTATAAAGTACCAAATTAAATGAAAACCGAACGATACTCCTTGAATTAGTCGTGTTAGGCTAATCAAGCTACGCGTACGATAATTAAACAACCAATTACTTTACTGACCATATGAAAATCAGAAAGTTTTATGCAAAATGGTGGAAAAACCACTCTCGCGGACGACGACGCGATACGTGTTTACCGTTTGCAAGCCAGACACAGTCTGAGTTCAGCGCAGTCGGTCAATGCTGTAGCAGCTGCACTTGGCGTGTGGATGCGCGCGCACTCGCGTGAAGCCAGATGCAATAATATTAATATTAATAAATAGTTTAAGATACTACAGCTATTTCAAACAATACTAAAATTAAACTTAAACACGTAAAAACATATAACTAATTTTTCCAAGTAACAGAAACAGTTATTTCCATTTATTTATTGACTTGTTTAGAGTCAGGGCGGGTTAACCGTTCTATTCTCAAGTGCAGCGGGTTGCTACCTCAAGGGGTTGATAATTTCTAATTTCTCTCATTTAAAACATATTAGTTTTAAACAATAGTGCACTTATTATATAATTGCTGGGAACTACCAAGGCAAACATATAGCCCGTACCATGTCCTAGACGATCTGGGTAGCGGGGAGTCATGGGCCAAGGCGCTAAAGAAGAACAGAGAAGAAATAAAATAATGTATTGTAATAATTTAGATATGATATGTACTTTCAACATTCAATATAAAGGTTACCAATTTTTGTAAAAAATTTAATGCTGTAAAGCACGAATTAAATAAATAAATGAATAAATAAAATATACCGATTTAGAGAAAAACAACCAGTTTATGGCCACCAGAGGCTGGTTCCGAAAAATTCAACAATGATTTGGAGTACGTTCTTTAAAAATAACGGGTGAAAAATTTTCCAGTAAGGAAACAGCTTTGGAATGATTCCGAATTGAATTACAATAGATAATAAAAATCTTTGTTAGGTAACATTATAATTTATAATTCAGACGAATTGGAATTATTTTGGCGTTTTCTCCCTGACAAGACTTTGGTCCGGATAAAATTGGGTAGCAAGAAAAATTACCTTTATGCTTTGCAGCAATACAAACGGCAATCATAAGCTTAAAATTCTCATTATTGATAAATCCCGTAATCCTAGAGCATTTAAGAACACACACCTAGAAAACTTACGAGACGATGAAGATGCACGCGCAGGACAGGTTTATAGTCTGTCTCACCAACAGGCAAAGGATCGCCATAAACCTTTGAAACGCCTCCCACTTAAGGTAACAAAGAAACCAAAATTTTGGCCCCTCATAAATGAGACAGTGAATAAGGTATATATAACTGCTTTGCACACGGTTGGACTGTTTCATAACAAAAATATTATGAGGTAAAACTTTTATTTCTTATTTCAAAAGTTACTATTACAAATTTGTAAATTGTGAAATACCTACCGGACGTCAAGGACCGGCCTGAAGTTAGCCCCGCCCATTATAGCACCAACGGTCTTTTTTATCTTAGTAGTTAGTGCATCGTTAGTGCTTTTTAGTGCACTATAAACGAACGTTAGTGCACATCGCATTATTAAGCAAATTATAAAAAATATGAGTGGGCCAACTTCAACATAGATTTTAAGATTTATTTAGTATTTACCATACCATTAGTTAGTGCATCGTTAGTGTTTTCCAATGATACCAACAGTTTCGTTAGTGCTATTACCATACAGTAGAAATTAAGAAAAAACTCTGGGTAGGCCAACTTCAAATTAAATTTTAAGATTTAATTAATACATACACTGTCGCTAGTTAGTGCATCGTTAGTGCTTTCTAATGAACCTAATAGTTTCGTTCGTGCTATTACCATACACTCGAAATTAGGAAAAAACCGTGGGTGGGCCAATTTCAAATTAAATTTTAAGATTTAATTAATACGTACACTGTCGCTAGTTCGTGCATCGTTAGTGCTTTCTAATGAACCCAACAATTTCATGCGTCCTATTACCAAACGCTCGACATTGGGAAAAAAAAACACTGGGTGGGCCAAGTTCAAATTAAACTTTAAGATATAATTAATTCATACACTGTCACTAGTTAGTGCATCGTTAATGTTTTATAATGAATGCCATAGTTTCATTCGTACTATTGCCATACACTAGAAATTAGGAAAAAACACTGGTTCGGCGAACTTCAAATTAAATTTTAAGATTTAATTAATACGTACACTGTCGCTAGTTAGTTGCATCGTTAGTGCTTCTAATGAATCCAATAGTTTTGTTTGTGCTATTATCATACATTAAAAATTATGAAAAAAATTGTGTGGGCCAACTTCAAATTAAATTTTAAGATATAATTAATACGTACACTGTAACTAGTGCATCGTTAGTGCTTTCTAATAAATCCAATAGTTTCCTTCGTGCTATTACCATAAAATCGAAATTAAGAAAAAAACTCTGGGTGGGCCAACTTCAAATTAAATTGTAGGATTTAATTCATACGTACACTGCAACTAGTTAGTGCATCGTTAGTGCTTTCTAATGAATCCAATAGTTTCGTTCGTGCTATTACCATACGCTTGAAATTAAGAAAAAACTCTGGGCCAACTTCAAATTAAATTTTAAGATTTAATTAATTGTACCCGGCACTATTAGGTGTATCGTTAGTGCTTTCTAATGAACCCAATAGTTTTGTTCGTGTTATTACTATACACTCGAAATTAAAAAAAAAAAGTCTAGGTTGGCCAACTTCAAATTAAATTTCAAGATTTAATTAATACGGACACTGTCACTAGTTAGCGCATCGTTAGTGCTTTCTAATGAACCCTAATCACTGCTTTCTGTCAGGGCACTCTAAATCTTTGTAAAAAATATAACATGTATTTTTTTCCGTTCGTGGCATTGTTATAGTAGCTATATTTTCATTAAATTAATATAAAACTTTAATTGAATTTTTCTCAAAAAAATTGTTTACAAAGGGTATGCAAATATTATATCACTGAATTCAGAATAAAATTCTCTGTATAGTAAGTAAATAAAAAAAATGATGGTCCTAGTCAAAATAACTAAGTTGGTATCCACAATTTGAAAACCACTATAGTTGAAAAAAATTAATCTTACGCTCAATAAAATAGACTAGTAAGTAAAATAGAAATTATTTGCTAATTGAAGCCACCTCGTAGCTCTTATAGTTCTCGAGATAGCAATAGTGTACAAAATAAAATGAACAACCTGTATAGTTTTTTCATTAAAAACTGTTAAGAGCGTTAAGTAAAGTATCTCTTCCGGTTGTCCAGTAATACCCAAAATCTAATCATCTCTTTATACGAATGCAAAAACCTTAAATACGAAAAATAGAAATTTTTATAAGTTTGATATATATCGCAGAGGAAAAAATCGTTACACACAGAGAGACACAAACAGACATCATTGTAAAAATAGTAAAAACGTGTTGTGCGGACCCTAATTCGTGCTTATTCAATGAAAACTCTTTCGAATTTTTTTTACATCTGTTTTATATATTTATTATTTTTGTTAAACACATTTTTTTCAGTAAACCTGTCACTATATTTATTTAAAATATTAATTTGTTATAAAAAAATTATTGCTTCACCAAAACATCTTTTTTCTTAAATCACCTATTGAAACACCTATGAAACAGGCCTTACAGGGTGTTTGGTGTAAGTCCGGCGCCAAGAATATTTCGTTTATTTTGAGAGATAGAGGAAAATGTTAACAAACAAATTTAAACTAGAGAAAGGGGCTCATAAAATGATTATAGTATGAATTTTGTATCAATTCCGGCTTTAGAGGAAATTAATACATTCAGTGACACTTTTACAGAATATTGTTCTACTCGTACTAGGTTTTCAAATCCCCCATTTAAAATACATGGGAAAACTATGCTTGACGCTTGTTTCTTTGATTTTGTCACCTAAACTGCCATAATTGTCAAATTATAAAAGCAATGCATACAAAATCTAATTACGCCTTGTTTTACACGTTTTGAAGCGTTTACAGGGATAAGTAAAATATTAATTTTATTTTCAAATAAAAATTACCGTAGACTGGTAACACTGTAAAGGTTACACATGCGCACCACCAATACTCCGTAGTTTAAGTAGAAATCACACATGACCCAAGCACATGGCAGCTGTAAACGCGGGAGGCGTGGCCTAAAAGAGAGAGGAGATTGCTGTACTACTTTAGTAGTAGTAGTAGTAGTAGTAGTAGTAGTACGAAATGGTACGAATACTGCAAGACAAATGAAGCAGATCGTCGCAAATATGCTGTATATGATGTCAAATGAAATCTTTTCTAATGGGTTGCCGTGCCCAATTATAAAAAAAATGATAGCTCAATCTACTTCTATTTTTTTGCATTAAGTCGTCACAAATATATCGTGTATGATGTCAATTGAAATATTTTCTAATAGATTGCAATGCGAAAAATTTGATAGCTCGATCTACTTGTGTTTTTTGCATTAAGTCGTCACAAATATGTCGTATTTGGTGTCAAATGAAATATTTCTTAATGGACTTCCATGCGCAAAATGCTAAAAATGATAAAACTAGATCGGGGATTTTTTAGCTATCAAATTTTTCACATTTGTGTATGGCAATCTATTACAAAATATTTCAATTGACATCAAACACGATATATTTGTGACGACTTAATGCAAAAAATAGAAGTAGACTGAGCCATCAATTTTTTTAAATTTGCGTACGGCAATCCATTCGAAAAGATTTCATTTAACATCATATACAGCATATTTGCGACGATTTTAGACAAGAAAAAAAAAACAAGCCGATCAAGCTGTCAAATTTTTCACATTTGTGCAAAGTGACAATTCGGAAAATTAACTCATAAAAATTGTCCTAAAGGTCTTCAGGATAATAGAGTTATTGCATTTTGTAAGTAGCCATATAGGCACATTATTAACAAAATTGAGGTACATATTAATTAAATCGTAAAATTTAATTTGAAGTTGGATCACCCAGAGTTTTTTTCTTAATTTCGAATGTATGTTAATAGCACAAACGAAATTATTTAGTTTTTTTTCTTAATTTCGAGTTTATGGTAATAGCACGAACGAAACTATTGGCTTCATTATAAAGCACTAACGATACACTAACTAGTGACAGTGTACGAATTAATTATATCTTAACATTTAATTTGAAGTTGGCCCACCCAGGGTTTTCTCCTAATTTCTAGTGTATGATAATAGTGCGAACGAAACTATTGGGTTTATTAGAAAGCACTAACGATACACTAACTGGTGACAGTGTACGTATTAATTAAATCTTAAAATTTTATTTGAAGTTGGCCCACCCAGGGATTTTTCCTAAGTTCTAGGGTATGGTAATAGCACGAACGAAACTATTGGGTTCATTAGAAAGCACTAACGATGCACTAACTAGTGACAGTGTACGTATTAATTAAATCTTAAAATTTAAATTGAAGTAGTCCCACCCAGAGTTTTTTCATAATTTCGAATGTATGGCAATAGTACGAACGAAACTATTGGGTGAATTAGAAAGCACCAACGATGCACTAACTAGCGACAGTCTATGTACTAATTATATCTTAAAATTTAATTGCAAGAGTTTTTTCTTTATTTCTGGTGTATGATAATAGCACTAACGAAACTGTTGGGATCATTGGAAAGCACTAACGATGCACTAACTAATGATATGGTAAATCTTAAAATTTATGTTGAAGTTGGCCCACCCATAATTTTTAAAATTTACTTAATAATGCGATGTGCACTAACATTCGTTTATAGTGCATAAAAAGCACTAACGATGCACTAACTAATAAGATAAAAAAGACCATTGGTGCTATAATGGGCGGGGCTAACTTCAGGCCGGTACGTCAAGGTTGTTGCTATGTACTACCGGCCCAGGTCGTAAAGATGTACCTGCCTACCGGACTCGTTGCTAAGAAGATAAATTGTTGTTTACATTTGAGTATACAAAAAAGAAATAAAAGGACGTGAGTTAGGGAAAGAATGATTTTATTTACGAAATGTTACCATTTCTTCATGGAGGAACATACGTATTTGGAAACTGGTTCATCAAAGGAGTACTGCCAACCAGTAACCGCATTATACACCGCAGTTCGAAAATATGCCATTTAATAAAAGTGTACTGAGACTATACCCTACCGATTAAGAGATGTAGCCACCCGGAAATGTCCCGGAGGCACAAGTTATTGCGGGTTGTATACATCATTGGCGCAGTTTTCTTAAAGTCGCCGTGGTTGGCAAACCATTGGATCTTCAGACTTAAATTTTTCTAATAACAATAACAATGGAAAGGTCTTTGATACTGCAGCGCTAAAAAAATGTTTGGTTATATATAACGTATACATTTTCCTGTTGAATTTAGCACATAGTGTTTATTTGAAGAAAATTTTGGCTTCCTTGGCCGATTGCGTAAGAACGCTACGTCAAACTAGAAAATAACCCGAATAAAAATTGCAGCGCGTTTAAAGAGCTATCGATATAGGGCTTATTGGCGTGTCTGTGACGTTCAGAGGCCCACGGACACGGAAGTTTCTAAAGAGACACGTAAGTGAGCCGAGCCGCCCTGTGCAAGATAGACCATTGTTACGTCAATTGGAGCACGTCGTTTAGTTTATATGTTGCTTGGACAATACTCTACCGATTAAGAAATGTAGCCACCCGGAAAGGTTGCACAGTCTCTGTGTATTGAGGGTTGTATACTTCATTGGCGCGTTTTTCTTAAAGTAGCAGTGGTGTGCAAACCATTGGGTCTACAGAGCTGGTTTTATTTTTATATTACTTGTAATGATAAGGTCTTTGATGTTGCCGCGCAAAAAAATTGAGTTTGGTTACATATAACGTATTCATGTTTCTCTTGAATTTAGCACATTGTGATTTTTAGGAGTACATTTTGGCTTCCTTGGCCGATTGCGTAAGAACTCTACGTTATAACGGAAAATAACCCAAATAAAAGTTGTAGCGCATTCAAAGAGCTATCGATATAGGGCTCAGCGCCATGTCTGTGGCTATCAGAGGTCAGCCGACATGGAAGTCTCTAAAGGGAGGCGTAGGTGCACTTAGCCGCCCTGTGCGAGAGGAGAGAGAACATTGATGTGTCAGTTCGAGTAGCCGTTTGGTTATAAGTAGCTGGAACCAAACCCTACCGATTAAAAGGGGTAGCCATCCGGAAATGCCGCGTAGGCTTTGTATATTACGGGTTGTATACCTCATTGGCGCGTCTGTTCTTATTAAAGTCGCCGTGGTACGCAAACCATTGGACCTACAGAGCTGATTTTATATATATATATATATATATATATATATATATATATATATATATATATATATATACATATATATATTAATTGTAATGATAAGACCTTTGATACTGCAGAGCAAAAAATAAAGTTTCATTACTTATAACGTATCCATTTTCCTCTTAAACAGAGCAGATTGTGGTTTTATGGAAAAATTTTTGGCTTCCTTGGTCGATTTCGCAAGAACCCTACGTTATACTGGAAAACAACCCTAATAAAAGTTGTAGCGCGTTCCAAAAGCTATCGATATAGAGCTCAGAGGCGAGTCTGTGGCTATCAGAGGCCCGCCGACACGGAAGTTTCTAAAGAGTCGAGTACGTGCGCCGAGTTGCCCTACGCGAAAGAGAACATTGTTGCATCAATTAGAGCAAACCGTTTGATTTACATGTTGGTGGGACCATACCCTATAATTTATGAGGTGTAGCCACCCGGAAATGCCCCGCAGTCACTGTATATTGCGGGTTATATATCTCATTGGAACGTGTTTTCTTATTAAAATCGCAGTGGTGCGCAAACCATTCGACCTACAGAGCTGATATGTTTTTTGTATAAATTGTAATGGAAGCGTATTTGATGCAGCAGTGCCACAAAGGAGTTTGGTTACATATATCGTATCCACTATTCTCTTAAACAGAGCATTTTTTGGGTTTTTTTGGAGAAATTTTTTGCTTCTTTGGCCGATTTTGCTACAACGCTACGTTATACAACAGAACAATACTAATAAAAGTTCAAGCGCGTTTAAAGAGCTATCGATAGAGAGCTTAGCGGCTTGTCTGTGGCTATCAGCGGTCCGCCGACACGGAAGTTTCTAAATGGACGCGTAGGTTCTATCTCGTACAGGGCGACTCGGCGCACTCACGTGTCCATTTAGAAACTTTCGTGTCTTCGAACCGCTGATAACCACAGACACGCCGCTAAGCACTCTATCGATAGCTCTTTAAACGCGCTACAACTTTTATTAGTGTTGTTTTCTTGTATAACGCAGCGTTCTAGCAAAATCGCTCAAAGTAGCCAAAATTTTCTACAAAAAAACCCACAAAATGCTCTGTTGAAGAGGATAGTGGATACGATATATGTAACCAAACTCCTTTTTTGCACTGCAGCATCAAATACGCTTTCATTACAATTTATACAAAAAACATATCAGCTCTGTAGATCGAATGGTTTGCGCACCACTTCGATTTTAATAAGAAAACACGTACCAATGAGATATATAACCCGCAATATACAGTGACTGCGGGGCATTTCCGGGTGGCTACACCTCATAAATTATAGGGTATGGTCCCACCAACATGTAAATCAAACGGTTTGCTCTAATTGATGCAACAATGTTCTCTTTCGCGTAGGGCAACTCGGCGCACGTACTCGACTCTTTAGAAACTTCCGTGTCGGCGGGCCTCTGATAGCCACAGACTCGCCTCTGAGCTCTATATCGATAGCTTTTGGAACGCGCTACAACTTTTATTAGGGTTGTTTTCCAGTATAACGTAGGGTTCTTGCGAAATCGACCAAGGAAGCCAAAAAATTTTCCATAAAACCACAATCTGCTCTGTTTAAGAGGAAAATGGATACGTTATAAGTAATGAAACTTTATTTTTTGCTCTGCAGTATCAAAGGTCTTATCATTACAATTAATATATATATGTATATATATATATATATATATATATATATATATATATATAAAATCAGCTCTGTAGGTCCAATGGTTTGCGTACCACGGCGACTTTAATAAGAACAGACGCGCCAATGAGGTATACAACCCTTAATATACAAAGCCTACGCGGCATTTCCGGATGGCTACCCCTTTTAATCGGTAGGGTTTGGTTCCAGCTACTTATAACCAAACGGCTACTCGAACTGACACATCAATGTTCTCTCTCCTCTCGCACAGGGCGGCTAAGTGCACCTACGCCTCCCTTTAGAGACTTCCATGTCGGCTGACCTCTGATAGCCACAGACATGGCGCTGAGCCCTATATCGATAGCTCTTTGAATGCGCTACAACTTTTATTTGGGTTATTTTCCGTTATAACGTAGAGTTCTTACGCAATCGGCCAAGGAAGCCAAAATGTACTCCTAAAAATCACAATGTGCTAAATTCAAGAGAAACATGAATACGTTATATGCAACCTAACTCAATTTTTTTGCGCGGCAACATCAAAGACCTTATCATTACAAGTAATATAAAAATAAAACCAGCTCTGTAGACCCAATGGTTTGCACACCACTGCTACTTTAAGAAAAACGCGCCAATGAAGTATACAACCCTCAATACACAGAGACTGTGCAACCTTTCCGGGTGGCTACATTTCTTAATCGGTAGAGTATTGTCCGAGCAACATATAAACTAAACGACTTGCTCCAATTGACGTAACAATGGTCTATCTTGCACAGGGCGGTTCGGCTCACTAACGTGTCTCTTTAGAAACTTCCGTGTTCGTGGGCCTATGAACGTTACAGACACGCCACTAAGCCCCATATCCATAGGTCTTTGAACGCGCTACAGTTTTTATTCGGGTTATTTTCTAGTATGACGTAGCGTTCTTGCGCAATCGGCCAAGGAAGCCAAAATTTTCTTCAAAAAATCACAATGTGCTAAATTCAAGAGGAAAATGTATACGTTATATGTAACCAAATATTTTTTTTGCACTGCAGCATCAACGACATTTCCATTGTTTTTATTATTAGAAAAATTCAATTCTGAAGATCCAATGGTTTGCGCACCACGGCGACTTTAAGAAAACTGCGCCAATCGCAATAACTTGTGCCTCCGGGGCATTTCCGGGTGGCTACATCTCTTAATCGGTAGGGTATGGTCGTAGTGACATATGAACCAAACGGCTTGCTTGCATCACAAAATGCAGGGTAAACTCCCTTAACATCCGGACTACAAATAGAAGTAATAATATAAAAATAGTTATTATTGATTTGCGAATGTTCAATTTCGTTGTCATATTCAACGTTATCATTCATTTGGTTAATTTTTATTTTTGTTAGGTAGTGTCACTTTTATATGTCATATGATTCAATGTCAATCTGTCCCGAAATAGATGAAAATATTCAGGAACCATGATGTACGCGGAATCAAGATACTGTTTTTTTTGGTTGACTTACGGAACATAGTATAATTTATAACAAAACTCGATTGAGCTATTAATTAACTCTTTTGGATGCTGTAATAGCTACGTTACAAAAATAAAATGGAAAAAATATTTTTACCGGTTTCAGGATGTTAAACCCTTGTTTACATATACAAAAGTAGGCTGGTAACTAAGTAATAACTGTATCTGTCCGTACGGTAATATTATTACCATACTGACATGTCACCAACAATCTACAAAATGAAAATAAAATCAAAGGAAAGTATAATTCATTATTACTTACAGACAACGTTAGTGTACCTTCTTAACAAGGTTTACTTTATTCTAAAATAATAAACATAAGGAATAAATAACAAATTGAATATTTGTTATATTGACATAACATAAATGCCAAAGTAATTGTTCTGTTTATCATGGCATTCTAAAAGTAGTATTAATCAGAGAATTTCAAAAATTAATATTTATTAATGTCTTAATTATCTGCAACTGATAAATTATTGAAAAAACCATGGCAGTTATGATAGTCATAACAATCCTAGGTATGTTAATAACTCTTACTATCCATTGTTCTAATAATGACATTTTACAGACTTAGCTGTCAAAAAATCGTACTCTTAATGACAATCGGCAAAAAACTATCATTTCGCGTGTTTATAGTTGTCATATAAATATCAACTTTTAATACAGTTTTCGAAAAATAGTTTTATTTTAATAGTCCCTCAGAACGAAGAAAGAAAAATGAAATGGTTGTATCAAGTAAACATAAAATCAATTAGAGTCAAATTTTCATTGCAGTAAAGAATTAAAGATCAATTTGTGGTGCTGTTCTGTAACTTTGCTCTGTAAGTCTGTAACTCTAAAGACTCTATAAGCTATAGAGCAATTGAGCTCTATAAGACGAAAGCTTACAGAGTAAAAAAAATATCTATTCTGTAACTCCGTCTATAGGGCGTGAGCAGACACGTGACTCGAGCAACCTTGAGGTGTTTAGAATCAGCTGAGCTGATGTGTGTGCGCCTGTCATTTTGACAAGAACAATGTCACTTTGACAGGACCAATGTTTTGACTTATTTTAATTTTGAACTGGTAAAATATTACTATTAGTCAAAACATTGGTTTCGTCAAATTGATATTGTTCTTGTCAAAATGACAAGCGCACACATATCAGCTGATTGTAAACACGTCAAGGTTGCGTGAGTCACGTGTCTGCTCGCGCCCTATAACAAGTCTGGCTACAGAGTTATTCTTATAGAATGTCTAACTTCATTCTTGTCTACCTATTAAATATGCTACAGTATATTTGTCAGTAATTTTGTAGACATTCTAAAAAATATGAAATAGAAACGATTGTTAATATAAAAATAATACAATATAAAAAGGTATGCATATTAGTTCAAAGATACATATTTCATAATATATTTATGTATTTGAATAAGCAATAAATTCCGTCACGATTTTGCACCAGTCATTAATTTAGGATTAAAAGAAATATATAGTTATTGTATCAAAATACGTTGTTTTGATTTTTGCATATAATCAATTTTTGTCATTGTTGTAATCAATGCTTGTCATTGTTCATATTTTATTATCTCCTGTGTTTTAATTTTTGTAATCTATTCTCCTCGCTAGTATGATCTATTAATATTAATTATGCAGTCATCATTTAATGAGTTTTTTTAAATATTCTATGAAACTGTGAACAGTTATCCATCATTTGTACTCGTACAAGTAGTTTAGGATTTTCGTTTTTCTTCAAATTATCCTTGCAGGAATTGTCCTTGTCTTTAGCTTTGCATCAATAATTATGACAAATTATGTATAGCTATTTAAAATTATTTAACTTTATATTAAAGAAAAAGAGACATTTTAGTTAAAGTTATACAATGAGTTTGATTAAAAACATTTCTTAATTAGTAATGTAATTCGGTATCTGGTACACTGATCTAAATGGAATTTGATAAGTCTGGAAAAATCTTCTTTACTTTCATGCTAAAATATTTTTTAAACATAAGTTTTTATAAGAATTGGTAGGATGTATAATCAACTATGTTTTTCATTTAATAATAGATATAATAAAAATTGTTAACTTCTGCTTTTAATTTTCATATTTGTTTAAATCTTCTTATATAAAATATATATTTGACGTTTAAAATATATTTTTGATGTTTTAATATGCCCTGTAAATACTTTATAGTCAAGATTTTGGCACTGTAAGATATATAGAAATTTCTATAACTCTGTAGCGCTTACAGTACTGTAACTTGATTACAGAATAGCAATTTTCTTACATAGTGTAACGTTGGTTATTTACAGAGCCTATAGAGCTTATAGAACGATAAAGAATAGCACTATTGATGTACCTAAGCAAATATATTTTTATAATTAAATAAGAAAAATATTTAAAAAAATTATCTTTAATGTAAGTATATTCAGATATTTGAACAGAATATCATATTTAATACTTAATATTATAAATGGTATAATAAATATATGTTAATTTTTTTTACAATGCTAAATTATAATTTTTAAAACTAACATTCATATATTTTTACCTTCCGTCACCTTTAGGTAAGGAAGGTATTGTCTTTGGTCAAAAAATTCGGTGGTGAGTTTTTGATGAATAAGCACGTTTTAGGGTCCCTAGAATACGATTTTACTATTTTTACGATGATGTCTGTATGTGTGTGTGTGTGTATGTATGTATGTGTGTGTGTGTGTGTGTGTAACAAAATTTTCGTCTGCGATAACTCTAATACTACAATTCTAAAAATTATAATTCTTTCGTACTTCTCTTCGTTACATCCATGCGAAGAGCTGATTAGATTTTGGTTAGAATTGGACAACCGGAAGTACCCTCATTTGAAGATTTTAACAGTTTTTCTTGAAAAAACTATGTTAAATATCATTTTTTCACATTTAATGTTATTATAAATATTAAAGAATATTATATTTTCTATACGATTTGATTGAATTTTATACCTAATATTACATGGATATAGAGTTAAAAAATTATAAAGAAATTAAATTTCATAAAGTAGCCATAGCTGTGGAAACAGCTACTATATTAAGAAAATTTTGATTGAAAGATGTCAGTGTCAAGTGAAATTGACATAGTGTGTGTGTCTTATAATTTTATTGGAAATATAGGATCTTTTGCTATAAATTGTATGGAATTTGCATAAAATATATGCAACTGCCGGAAGGTAAAGTACAAGAAATATAATCTTTAGCAATACGGAACTTTCTGTATGAAATTTGTACAAAATACATAGAACTGACGGAAGGTAATGTGCTGGCCACATCAGATTTTTTATGCATGCTATAGTAAATGTGAGTTTAAGATACATTCTTCAAATAATAACTTATAGACCAGTCAAATAAGAATGTTTGGCTGGAAAAATTCCGACCAACCTGAATTTGTGTAATTTGACTAGGCTATTATATTATAATAATAATAATAATTTACCACCCATATATTGTGCTATTATTATTGCATTATCTCTAGGTCTCACTTTCCACTTGTATTAGCATGGGTTCAGGTTTCTTCATCTTGTGTTGAGCCACTGGATAGGGCGCATGTTCTGGTGCGTCTAGTATAGGTTGTAAATAAGTTCTATAGTCCGAAAATATACGTGGTGTTTGTGTACTAGTATCTTCAACAGAATTAGGATTCATTGATGGTATTTGTCTGAGATTCATAGATGGTATTTGTCTGAGATACATTGGTGTTCCATGATCTTCTCTTTCACTTGTGCCGTCACTTCCTGGTTTGTGCAGAAGCATATTTTTAAAGAAATTGTTATAAATTTCGACGCTTGGCTGGCTGCCACGTTCAAAATTTATAACTTTACGTGAAGAAAGAGAATCGTCAGACGTATCTTTCAAATTAAAATTTACTTTCAAATCTTCATTTTGTGCAAGCACAACAGCAAGAAGTTCCCTTGCAGTTTCTTCAGTTAATATTTTTGCCATTAGTAAGTTTGTTAATAAAAATAAACAAACTACTCGTACTAATAAAAACTTCATTTCGTATTTATATGAAATATCAAATAATTCTATGTAAAAAGTTTAAAAAATACATTCAAGTAAGGAGTGTTCCTTCGAAACTTAACATGTTCAACACGAATAGGTTTGAGAAAAACACAAAAAAGTCCCTACCATTATGTATATTTTTAAATTAGTTTACTATTTTTCAAATCAATCAGTAATTGTTAATAAAATATTCGATAGTAAGCTGGCAAGATTCTTTTACATCTTTCCATATAGCCTATTGTTGCAAAAATTATTTGGCCATGTTAACTTTTGCATGGAAAATTGGGACATGTTGAGTTTTGTTTGCAATTTTTTTGTGTTAATTAAGGTAATATGAAATTAATAATAATTTAACTGTCAAATATATTAATGATAGAGACATTTTTACGCGCTCGCTACTCTCACGCGTTAATTATTAAGATCATTAATCGCCAATTAACACACGGGTTAGTTGCAATAATTTTCCGTTGACCGTATCATATTGATTTGAAAAATCTAATTTTATGCCATGGCAAAAAAAATTTAGGTTAGTCACGTTTGACACATAAGTTTTTACAACTGTTGTTCAGCAATGGTAGGTATGTGGTATTTATGGTTACACACTAAAATCAGATATTAATACAAAATCATCCATTAATAGGAGTGATTAATAAATGATTTTCTTTACATTAACATAACTTATTAATAAATGGTCAACGGAAAAATTGAGTTAGGGCCACTTTTACAATCATTAGATAAACCTCGTATAACGCTATACCAGGTATTAAATTGGAAATTGTATTTTACAAACCTCGGATAAACCTCAGATAGAATAAACACCAGTATTTCTTATCCCATGGAAATTGGTCCTATAAACCTCGGATAACTTTATCCCTTGTTCTTATGGATACCACGTAAACACAAACGATGTTTTGTTATTCATACGTTTGAGAGATGTCAATCAAGTATTTCATCACTGTCAGATTCAAAAATAACATTGTTCTTCAAGCGTATTATAATACTCATATTATGCTCCTGTACACACACTATAGAAGATGCTGATTGTCTTACTAGTACAAAAATGTTGTTATTGTTGTACTAGTAAAAAATGTTAGTGTTTTAGTTCACCGCTGGCGGCGGCAGTTGTCACAGCAACACATATTATATTGAAAATTGTTATTTGACAGTTGTATCTTTTTTGTTTTGTAGTGTACACAGCCAGTTTTGGTTGAAATTGCAAACACTACAATTAAAAAATTCCAAAAAAAGTCAAAAAATTCTTTGAAACACTTGAAGAAAAAATAGTATATGTCATTCGGAGTAGAACGCCCTTTTTGTGTTTTACCCAGCTTGCCTAGCCTCGGCTAGCGCCTCGGCCGCAATAACTGGGTTCAACACAAAAAGACCGCTTTCTACTCCTAACATAATATACTATTATATCATCTAACATCGTGAAAAATTCAAATTAGAACGCAGAAAGAATAACAATATTGAAGAGAAATAGTCTAACAAGAAGATAATTTTATTGTGCCAATACCAACCTAAAGTGATTTAACGTAATTCCTGGTGACAGATGAAAATGCATTGTAAAAGACAGTCTTGTTTATCTAAGGTATAATTGCTAGGATAAAATTATACCTCCGATAGCTATACCATAATTTATCCATCAATTGTAAAAGTGGGCCTCAAAAATGCAAATCCTTCATATTCAAATTTACACAAAAAATAGAAAATTAACAGAAAGAAATAAACTAGTATTTAAAAACTCTGTACTTCTAAAGGCGTACTCCTACACTCTAGTGAGTTTTTAAAACCTCTTGGTACTAAGCACTTCTGTGTTTTGCCATTTGATCAAAAGAAAAAAATTAAACAGCAGTTCCAGTGGACATGTAAACTTTTGAATAGAACTTAATTTTTAAAATTAAATTTATACAGGACATGTTACAGTTTTCCTCAAAATGACCATGCCCCTCGGTTCGTATTACAAGTTTCAAAACGAAAACATGTATCACACATTAATTTTTGAACAAATGTATAAATAGAAAAAGCGAGCTATATCCGAGAGATTGGGACAAAAAACAGCAAAACAACAATGAAAGATCAACAATTCGAATTACAATAAATTATACAAATCAATCCAAACGACGTCAATACCACGGTATTTACTGGACGAAAAGAAAAATAACAAGATGATTGCCAGATTCAGATGTGGTAATGAAGAGAGAAACAACAAATACTGGTTATTATTGTCAAGTGAAGAAAGAAGGTGAAAGCTATGCGGGAGAGAAAAGGAAACATTAAGGCATCTAAGGCAGGGATGGCGAACCTTTACGTATCAACGTGCCATTTTTCTAAAGAAATGTTTAATGAGGTCATAGACGTGCCATCAAATAATTTTGACTTTGTGATTATTGGGAGAATAATAATAATAAATACTATCAACTCAAAATTCTTTATTTACTACAAAAAAATAGGAACATTTTGCAATGTTTCAATTATACGCGTAATTTAAATTAAAGCAAAATTAGTGTGACTTCTGTTGTTGCAGATTAGATGACAAATAACATATGTTAGGGTTGTAAGATGTTACTTTTAGCAGAATGCATGCTGAACTGGAGTCATCTGTCAAACGGTTTCTAACCGAGTCTTTAATGTTATTCATCTCTGAAAATAATGACTTGCAGGCATAGGTTGATGAAAATATTGTTAAAATAGCATGAGCCAGCTTCTTCAAACAATTAAATGTGTCTGGTAACGCATTCCATGTTTCCAAAATTTTGTTATTAGCATTTTCACTTATATTACTTGTCAATCTTTCTGTTTCAATTAATTTTAACTCTTTCCTTGTTTCAATAAATTTTTGAGTCCATATTGAACTAGACTGGAAATCAATCAGCTGCATTTCAAATTCTTCAATTTCCAATCAATCGAATTGGGACGAATTCAGTTTATCAAATGACGTCACATCAAGGTACATAATAAACTTGAGTATTTCCGATAATTCTTTGAACTGAGAAAAACTCGCTGAAAATGCCTTGATGGAAGAATCAATTACAGAAATAAATTCTTCAGTAACTTGGTCTTTGTCTGGTTTCTCATTTATTTCTAAATCATTGATATATTTTTCAAATTTGGAAAATACTTGTAGTTTCTTGTGATAATATCGTTCCTAAAAACTTGCAGTTTAGCCTCAAAAACGCGAATGAGATCTATCATGACGATAATTGTTTTATTTATGCCCTGAAGCTTCATGTTTAACTTATTTAAATGTTGGCATATGTCTGTAAAAAACATCAACAGCCGCCATCCCACTCACCGTACCCCGCGTATGGCAGCCCGCGCACCGCACCCGAACATTCCGTAGCGTAGGGATCACTCGCGTTCGCTCGTCATATAATACCTACTTCACACTTTTTTTCGTAGTGCATCATAATGAATTTTGTGATCAGTGACGTGCCCAAAATATTGTGTCGCGTGCCATTAATGGCACGCGTGCCATTGGTTCGCCATCCCTGATCTAAGGACATCGTGCAGAGAGGTTCAGAAAGAATGAAGAAATGAAAAGGTTCTGTTTAGGGCTGGTAGACTTTGAAATATGGAAGTCGACTTTCGATTTTTCAAAATATCGATTTTTGCCGACTAGTCGAATATACAAAAAAGCTTTCATAGCCAGAGACATAAAACAATATTTGGAATTTGGATTATATTTTTTCGAAACGTGTTTAAACAATCAAAAATATTTTATCTAAACACGCATACAAAAAGTGATAATAACAAGGAACTGCTAAATTGCAAGTAAATAGGTATATGAAAAATTTAAAAACCAAATGCAAAACTTTCTTTTGTTGTTGTACTTAAGTATTTTTTGCATAATATACACTGGCGTTGTCTTTTGTCCTGTACTACGAACTACGCAGATCTTCAAAAAACAACCAAACTTTGCTTCTTCGATTCATTTTTAAGGCACAACTATAAATTAAGCTCAAGATATCAAGAAATACAACAATAAATAATATTAACGTTAACTAAATCCAAACGCGCACTGGTAGTAGACGGGCGTCACGTCGTGCGTTGTTTTCTCGCAGTTTACATAAGAACAGCACGAAAGACTACAGCACGCAAACAGCAACAAACCACAAAAGAACACAGGCTACACCCCACACCATCCCCACATACACACATCTGGCCTGACATCTGACGGTTCAACTTGAAATGAAATATGTAAAATAATTAAGTCGAATCGAAAATGAAATTTGAACTTATCTAATAAGTTGAAATAATTTTAAAGTTCAAGTAGTCTAAATGTAGAAAATACTCTAAAAGTCGAATTGAACTAAAAGTCGAAATAGTGTAAAAGTCAAAATAATCTAAGTCGAAATAGTCGAAAAGTCGAAATCACAAATATGTCGAAAAAGCCGAAATGTCTATAAAGTCGAAATAGTATAAAAGTCGAAGTCGAAATAGTCTATATACGACTTATCGACAGCGACTTTTTTTAAAGTCGATCGACTTTTTTTGAGGAAAGTCAAATAGAAGTCGATATATCGATTTTTTACCAGCCCTAGTTCTGTTAGATGACTTACAGGGTTATTTTATAAAATATTCGCTTAACGAATCGTTATTATAACAAAATCCTTATGAAACTCCGAAACTCGTTATGTCTACTTAACGACAATCGTTATCCTCGTATCCGTATTCTGTAACACATTTTGAAGAATAATAACCTTGAAAGCAAATTAAGAACTTTATTTCATAAAACATATTAAATAATTTAAGGCGATTTCGGGCAACAACCGTTCATTTGCGGTATGTTGCGTTCAGGTACGCTCACACATTCGGGCGCTAGGATCAACATACCCGGTATGCTTGGATCAGTGCTCACAGCTGAACGGGTTTGCGAGTCGGGTCAGCTCTCTGTTCACTATTTCTATCTCTTTTTATCATGTTTTTTTTTGAAATGTCAAAAGTCAAAACAGTCGGAGTCGTGGTCCTATGTCAAACAGTGTGACATTATTTTCGTTGACTCTTTTTTGGACAAATATGGAAAAAACTACCTTTCTCCGTTAATGCATTTTAATTGTCAGACACTATTTTTGACAGTTTTAAATGTCGCAGAATATACATAACCACCAAGCACGGTGTCAACAAGTGAACCAACGATTTTTGGCGCCACCATTAACCATATCATACCGTAACTAACCGTAAGTAATCCGAAGAAGTGAACGGGTATGTCGCCCGAAATCGCCTTTAGTATCACTCACAATACTTCTAGGTTAGATAACTTCTGGTGGAAGTAAGCTGTCAACTGTCAGACCCTTTCTTTTTCTTGTTGTGGGCTATGCTAGAACTACTACTACTATCTGTAGACAAATTGTGAAGCTTGGCGCTAGGAACACATACTTATTAAATTATTTTAATATTACCTTGCAAAAATTCTATAATATGAAGGGTTTTTGAGATCACAATTCAATGTAATAGCAATTTTATTTTGTCACGAATAAATATACTGAATTATTGACAAAACATTTATGTAACGAATGATTTTTTCAGTCGTTAATAAATAACGATAACGTTTTAGGGTCCCTAGAATACGATTTTACTATTTTGTATGTATGTATGTATGTATGTATGTATGTATGTATGTATGTATGTATGTATGTGTGTGTGTGTGTGTGTGTGTGTGTGTGTGTGTGTGTGTGTGTGTGTGTGTGTCTGTATGTGTGTGTGTGTGTGTGTGTGTGTGTGTGTGTGTGCGCGTGTGTGTGTGTGTGTGCGGGTGTGCGTGTGTGTGTGTGTGAGTGAGTGTGTGTGTGTGACAAAAGTTTTCTCTGCGATAACTCTAATACTACAAATCCCAAAATTATAATTCTTTCTTATTTCTCTTCCTTACAGCCATATCAAGAGCTGATTGGATTTTGGTTATAATTGGTCAACCGGAAGTATCCACATTTGAAGGTTCTTGAAAAAACAATTATAAATAACATTTTTTCACATTTAATGTTATTACAAATATTAAAGAATATTTTATTCTCTATACGATTTGACTGCATTTTATACTTCATATTAAATGGATATATAGTTAAAAATTATAAAGAAATTAAATTTCACAAAATTAGCCAGCTATGCTATAACTACGGAAACAGCTACTATATTAAGAAAATTCTGATTGAAAGATGTCAGTGTCAAGTGAAATTGACAGAGTATGTTTGTGTTATAATTTTACTGGTTATATAGGAACTTTCTGTATGGAATTTGTATAAAATACATGCAACTGCCGGCAGGTAATGTACAAGAAATAGAATCGTTTGCAAGTTTCTGTACGAAATTTGTACAAAATACATGGAACTGACGGAAAGTAATGTGCTGGCCACATCATATTTTTTTCGTTATGTAGAATTAAATTATTGATTACAGAATACCATTTTAACGATTATCGTTATAATAACGATATGACAATTGCTAACAATGCATAATGTCATAACATAACGAACGTTTACAGAATAGCCCTATTTGGGTCAGGACAAGACTGCATAAAAGAAGTCATGAAAAACGAGGGGCTAATTTAATATGATGTATTATTAATGTCAAATGTGTATACAAAAGATGTACATTCTAAGACAATTTGTCAAAAATAAATCTAATCTAATCTAATAAATAGAAAAAATGTTCAGAATTAAAAACCGCTTTTAATAAGTGCAAAACTATTGTTTAAGTGCATTTTATTTGCGAGTAAGAGACAAAATAAAAGCTATAATTCTTAGCTACATTTATACATACTGAGTTTACATGCGGTTTTGAAACCGTTTTTAGTTTTGAAAACGCCATGTATACAGTGTCAAAACGGTTTTGAAATATCTCAAACCAAAACTAAAATTCATGGGTTGGACTTCAAAACTACTTTCAAAACTACTCATGTAAAGACTTAAAATTAAGTTTCGATACTGCGCATGCGTACAGAGCATAACGTTTCTGTCGCTTTGTGTTACTAACCTTCAAATAAACTGACAGTTGTGTAGTTTTAGTGCGTAGTGGTACGAAGTATATAAAATAATTGGAATAATAGCAAAACGAAGTATTTGGAGGGAAGAGGATCTGTCACTTACATCAGCTAAATGCGCATGCGCTGAAACTGATTTCAAATCAATTTTTAAACCTGTTCTGAAAACTGCATGTAAACAGTTTTGCATAATTTTGACTGAAAACTGAAACCATTTTCAAAACTACACGTAAACGTAGTAACAGACTGCTATTAGAAATAGAACAAAAATATTAAACATTTGTATTGTTTGAGTTAGAAAGATGATATCTGACAAAGTTTTAATAATGATTGATTAAACATATATATTGAGTTTATATGCAGTTTTCAAACCGTTTTCAAAACGATTTTAGTTTTGAAAACGCCATGTATACAGTGTCAAAACGGTTTGAGTTATATCAAACCAAAACTAAAATTCACTGGTTTGACTTGAAAACTAGTTTCAAAACTAGTCATGTAAACACTTAAAATTCAGTTTCGATATTGCGCATGCTTAGATAGCATAACGTTTCTGTCGCTTTGTGTTGTTAGTAACCTATAAATAAACTGACAGTTGTGCAGTTTTAGTGCGTAATGGTACAAAGTAGAAAATATAATTAGAATAATAGCAAAACGAAGAATTTGGAGTAAGAGGATCTGTCACTTACATCGGTCAAATGCGCATGCGCCGAAACTGTTTTCAAATCAATCTGTAAGCTTGTTTTGAAAATTGCATGTAAACAGTTTCGCGTAATTTTGACTGAAAACTGAAACCATTTTCAAAACAGCATGTAAACGTAGTAATAGCACAGTATAGAGAATACAAGCAGTAGCGACACTCTTGTCGGAACCTTTGATGTTTCGTTCCAGGCTGCTCGGCGTGCAGGGAGTAATAATGAGGAGCGCGAAATTTGAAGAAAACATAAAAATATACATTTAATATTTGTTATTTAATATCAAATGAAGTGTGATATGGTAAATATAGGTAATAGTGAAATATAAATATGTAAAAAAAATATATTTAAAGCCAATAATAATAAATAATTCAATAACCAAGTAATAAATATTATATATCAAATCCAAATGTTATAAATAATTATATATTTATAAAAATACTAGTATTAAAGTAATAATAAATCCATTCTTAGTACTAAACACAAAATATATTTATTATATATTTATAAAAAAAGTCTTAAAGTAATAAATATTTAAATAATAAACAAGCAACAAATATTTATAAAAATACTAATAATAAAGTAATAAATATAAACAATAACCAATTAATATATATGTAAGTGATCGTAGCATGGTGGCAGCGTGCTAGCTTTTTCTTCCAAAGCTTATGGTTTCTAATCCCCAGCACACTTTAATTTCTTTTAATTTTAATTTTTTCAATTTATTTTTGTGTTTTTATTTATTTTAATATTTTTAATTTGTTTTTATTTATTTTTATTTGTTTCTATTTATTTTAATTTAACAAGAAAAAACAGTAAAATTACAATAAATAGAAACAAATAAAAATAAATAAAACCAAATAAAAAATATTAAAATAAATAAAAACACAAAAATAAATTGAAAAAATAAAAATTTAAAAAGAATTAAAGTGTGCTGGGGGTTTGAACCCACCGAGGAACCCACAATCTTTGGAACAAGAAGCTAGCACGTTACTATCTTGCTATGATCACTTTCATGTTAATCTTTCTTTTATAGGTAATAATAATTATCACATTAAAATTGCCATAACATTTTCTTATTTTACTTAATTATTCTTAATTAATTTTAAACAATTTGTTATTAATATGATGCAATAAGTGTTGCCAAACATGTGTATAAAGTTTTACTGCAATACGTTTTAATGGGAGGCAAATATTCAAATTATTCTTATTTCCCATGTTAAATGCCTATATGTAACGGATTTCGAGCGCCACCCGGTATAGAATAAACACTTCCAAGACCTGTTCATAATATTAAAATATATTTTTTTATATAAAATTATAACAAATACATGATAATTATTACAAATAAAATGAATATGCACGTAATATATTATTTGAATCTGATTCAAAGTTCCGCTCCTCATTATTTCCCCCTTCAACCCGAGCAGGTTGGAACGAAAATCAGCGAAGTGTCGCTACTGCATATTCTCTATACTGTGGTAATAGATGGATACAGAAAAATATAAATAATTAAATGATATTAATAATTATTAATAGTTTATGACAAGATGTTATGTGTCAAACTCAAACGATACAACTGTTTAATAGTTTTGTTCTATATCTCATGGCAATCTGTAAAAAGCTATAAGTAAATAAATAGCTATTTGTGTATTAAGAGCACAAAATGGGGCATTGTCGATTGAGAGGTTGTTGCCACGCGACGCAGGAGCGAGGCATTCTCTCGAAATCGACAATGTCCATTTGCGCTCGAAACACACACAAGATTTTTTCTACAGTCGCCACAATGGGGTCCTCCGCCATAACAAAAATTTATTTTTAATTTATTTTTACTTATCGGTATTTTTCATTCTTCTTGAGCTATTGCTTCAATCTAAGCTAAGCATTTTATACTTTCGTTTTTGTAAATGAATGCCCTATTTTATTTTTACAGCAGTGCGGCATATTGTTTGGTTATGTAAGTGGGTAATGTGTAACTACAGTGTCATTAATTCCTGACTAAACGTTTTCATTAAGAATGTAGCCAAGTAACATTTCTCAACATTGTATAGTTAGAAATGTGAGGAGCGAGCGTTTTTTCTACTTGTCGCTCTAGAGAATAAGGAAATAAAGATTTACTTTCTTTAAATAATTTAACATTTATTATCAATTTTCGTATTTGTGATGCGTATCTATAACAACAACAACAAACGTATACATTCATAAGTAAAATTCGTTGCTAGGATATCGAAGCGTGCTGCAAAGAGTCGCTTTCGCCATGAAAAACAAACCAGAAAAATGGTATTTTTAGAGCAGGAGTAGAATAAATAGTTTTTTTCGCGAACGAAAGAAACAATAATAATTACCTATTAGATGCGGTTTTTAATTTTGAACATTTTTGTTTTGTATTTACACTTTCGTTTTAAAATTAATATGGTAAAATTTACAGCCATATGAAAAGACACCAGTATAATACTAAATTAATAATTCATTTAAAAAAAAAGTTATTTTGCTTGATTTCAATAAAATATGTGTACTTACAATGAACTGAACACTCCTTTCTATTTATTATACGATGTTCACTTCTCATAAAATAAATGAATTGTGTTGTGACTGATAAGTGGTCGAGTTTGAAGGGAAGTCGGACTGATATAAAAGTGCTACGACCGCAACCACTGTAACAAGATAAGGTAATTGAAAAAAATAGGAACAAATAGCTATTTGCTTTATTAGATAATTGATGTTTTAACTTTTCTTTCCCTGTCTTGAACTTTGGTAAAATGACTGTGGACGTCCTAAATGACATTTTTTTTTTACTATTTCACTCATAAATTTATAAGTCAATCCAAATTCAAGATTCTACCTACTTACCAAGTTTCATTTCAATAAGATGTATTTTTACAAGTTAAGTGAGTTTTGATAAGCGAAATTTTTATGGCGTTTTAGAAACATATTGTTTACATACCTGTCAAAGGGGCCTATTCTGTATCTCAGTGGTTAATATTTAACCACTGGTTAAATTTTCTAACCAATCAAGTATATTGACATATAACAAAAAAGGGATTTTTAGTTGTCAAATTAATAACTATTGGATAAGAATTTTAACCAATGGTTAAAAATTAACCACCGAGATACATGATAGGGCCCAAAGTGAGTATATTTTCAGTGTTACCAGTTTTTATTTAAAACGAGTCGATTAGGACAGGAATCTATTTAAAACGTTGAAAAAGCAAACTTAAACATTACACCTCGAAACACACACACACACACACACACACACACACACACACACACACACACACACACACACACACACACAATAAAAATTAGATTTTTGTCAAGAAAAAAATTATACAGGGTGGTCCTTAAGTACGTTCCGAAAATTAGGAATATGATTGCTTTGATTATTTTATGAAGAAAAGTTCATATGAACTTATGTCCTAAATGGCTTACTTTCCGAGATACAGGATGTTCAAGTTTCTAATTTTTTTAAATTTTTATTTTATTGCGATAAAAATTCGAACGTAGGACAAAAAATGCAAAAATCAAGTTACAGAAAAAATCACAAATTGAAAAACAGTGAAATTAAATAATTAAAAAATCAAAGTAATTGCTGAAAATGACCACCATCGGCCATAATACATGCTTCTGCTCTTCTTCTTTTCATAGATTGGCGTACACATTCAAAAATACCAGGGGTATTGCGGATTGTCACACATGGTTTTTTTATGAAGCTGTTTTGCATTTTTCATAGCTTCTTCGATTTCAATAAAATACCTTAAAGCATTATCGCAAAAAAACAAAAATTTAAAAAAAAATAGAAACTTGAACACCTGGATCTCGGAAACTAAGCCGTTTAGGACATAAGTTCATATGAACTTTTCTTCATAAAATAATCAAAGCAACCATATCCCTAATTTTCGGAACGTACTTAAGGACTACCTGTATATATGATTACCTGATTTTTATTTTGGAAATAGTCGTCCGAATACCATTTGTGGTTAAATTTTATAGTGGAAAAATTTTCCGAATGCTTCACTCAAGCCTGTTGCCAATTTATCTCGTGACATTGATCAAAAATCACTCGTTGAAAACTCGTGATTTTTTTTCAATGCCACTCAATAAATTGCTAGGCAACCGGCTCTCGTAACAACCTAAAAAAATTCCGGTAAAAATGTATCACTAAATTATATGTGAAAAAATCTGATGTGGCCAGCACATTACCTTCCGTCAGTTCTATGTATTTTGTATAAATGTCATACAGAAAGTTCCTTGCAAAAGATTCTATTTCTTGTACATTATCTTAAGGCAGTTGTATGTATTTTATACAAATTCCATACAGAAAGTTTCTAGCAAAAGATCCTATATTTCTAGTAAAATTATATCACAAACATACTGTCAGCTGCACTAGACAATGACACCTTTTCATTAGAATTTTCTTAATACAGCAGCTGCTGTCTAATATGATATTTAATTTCTTTATAATTTCTTAACTCTATATCCATTGAATATGAAGTATAAAATGCATTCAAATCGTATAGAAAATAAAATATTATTTAATATTTATAATAACATTAAATGTGATAAAATGATGTTTAACATCGTTTTTTCAAGAAAAACTGTTAAAATCTTCAAATGAGGGTATTTCCGGTTGACCAATTATAACCAAAATCTAATCAGCTGTTTACATGGATGTGACGAAGGGGAATACGAAAGAATTATAATTTTTGGAATTGTAGTATTAGAGTTATCGCGTTAGAAAATTTTGTCACACAGACGCACACATACATACATACACACACATCGTAAAAATAGTAAAATCGTATTCTAGGGACCCTAAAACGTGCTTATTCATCAAAAACTCACCACCGAATTTTTTGACCAAAGACAATACATTCCTTAGCTAAAGGTGACGGAAGGTAAAAATGCATATCGGCTGATTCTTGAAACCTGAAAAAAGCACGATAACACGGGAAAGACGTTTTTCTATCCAAAACATAATTTCAGGACCGTGGTTCCATTTCGGAATGAGGTTCCTAAAAGTTTTGGTTACTTTTTCGTGACCAAAATTTTTTGTGGTTGTTGTGGTCATTTTCTTATTTCTTATAATATAATACATAAAACTGTATAAACAAATAATTATTATTCATATATACTGATATATATATATATATATATATATATATATATATATATATATATATATATATATATATACCGGGTGGCTCTCGAAATCCGTTACATAGGCATTTAACATGGGTAATAAGAATAATTTGAATATTTGCCTCCCATTAAAACTTATTGCAGTAAAACTTTATACACATGTTTGGGAACACTTATTGCATCATATTAATAACAAATTGTTTAAAATTAATTAAGAATAATTAAGTAAAATAATAAAATGTTATGACAATTTTAATGTGACAATTATTATTTCCTATAAAAGAGAGCTTAAAATGCAAGTGATTGTTGCATGGTGGTAGCGTGCTAGCTTTTTGTTCCAAGGATTGTGGGTTCAAACCCCCAGCATACTTCTTTATTTTTTATTAAATTTTTATTTTTCAATTTATTTTTGTGTTTTTATTTGTTTTACTATTTTTTATTTGTTTTTATTTATCTTTATTAGTTTTTATTTATTTTTATTTGTTTCTATTTATTGTAGTTTTACTGTTTTTTCTTGTTAAATTAAAATAAAAAAAACAAATAAAAATAAATGAAAATAAATAAAAACAAATATAAAATAGTAAAACAAATAAAAACACAAAAATAAATTGATAATTAATTTTTTTAAAAAATAAAGAAATGTGCTGGAGGTTTGAACCCATAATCCTTGGAACAAAAAGCTAGCACGCTACCACCATGCAACGATCACTTGCATATTAAGCTTTCTTTTATAGGAAATAATAATTGTCACATTAAAATTGCCATAACATTTTCTTATTTTACTTAATTATTCTTAATTAATTTTAAACAATTTGTTATTAATATGATGCAATAAGTGTTCCCAAACATGTGTATAAAGTTTTACTGCAATAAGTTTTAATGGGAGGCAAATATTCAAATTATTCTTATTTCCCATGTTAAATGCCTATGTAACGGATTTCGAGCGCCACCCGGTATATATATATATATATATATATATATATATATATATATATATATATATATATATATACATATATATATATATATATATATATATATATATATATATATATATATGTATATATATATATATATATATATATATATATATATATATATATATATATATATATACATATATATATATATATATATATATATATATATATATATATATATATATATATATGCACTAAACAAGTGTCTACAGAATGTCAAGCTTGTGAAAAGGCTTACTGTCTTAAATGTTATAATGAAAATTATTAATGTATTGTTCTCTGTATTTTCTTTAGTTATATATTATGTTGTATTATACGAATAATATTTAATTTTCGTAATAACTGTGCCTTGTACACATAAATTAAGTATTATATGAGAGTCCTAAAACACTTACACCTCACAGAGTCCCATGAGTCACATATGATGCAGCCGAGAACAAGGTCAGTCTGTCCTTCCCTAAGACGTCCATACACCATACATTACCGGGAATGCAGCGTGCAACACACACACCACACAAGCAAGTAGTGTATATATATATATATATATATATATATATATATATATATATATATATATATATATATATATATATATATATATATATATATATATATATATATATATATATACAGTTAACACGTTGACTGTCCCATGAGACACATATGATTCATAACAAGTTTTCCATACACGTCCCTGAGACATATATGATTCATTTGCCTACCCGTACACTACTTGCTTGTGTGTGTGTGTTGCACGCTGCATTCCCGGTACTGTATGGTGTATGGACGTCTTAGGGAAGGACAGATTGACCTTGTTCTCGGCTGCATCATATGGGACTCTGTGAGGTGTAAGTGTTTTAGGACTCTCATATAATACTTAATTTATGTGTACAAGGCACAGTTATTACGAAAATTAAATATTATTCGTATAATACAACATAATATATAACTAAAGAAAATACAGAGAACAATACATTAATAATTTTCATTATAACATTTAAGACAGTAAGCCTTTTCACAAGCTTGACATTCTGTAGACACTTGTTTAGTGCATTTTGCAGAAAAGTCCGAATCTCTGTCTTGTTTGTTTTTATTGCAACATGTATGACATCTTTTACGTCTTATTGTACCATCTTCTTTTCTAGGAATTTCTTGTAAAAAATGGCTGCTACCAGATAAAAGTTCCTCATACGCCCATGAGTCATATATGAACACGTACAAATACAATAGTTAATTATTGTTTTATTTCATTTTTATTAGGTGAAACACGATATCCTATATAGATAAAATAAAAAAAACTACAAAAAAGCAGTTAGACGTGGTGGGCCCAAAAAAAATATCTTATGGGGACAGTCAACGTGTTAATACACTTTAAAACTGAAGAAATCACGAAATAAATCACTACTGACAGTATAACTAAAACTATAAACTGTTACAAATTTAATTACCAAATAATTAAAGATGTTAAAGCGTAGGTTCAATGACGTGTGATGACTTATGTGATTTTACAATACAAAATATTGCAAAATGTTTTCAACTCAAAGGCGACTTAATCCATTTTCTTCAAATTTAAGCACTGTCGCGCCTCTACAGTTTGCTTCCTGGAACTATGATAGTATTTTGGCGCATTTATTTAGC
The DNA here is from genome assembly GCA_963082715.1 of Harpalus rubripes. NCBI lineage: Eukaryota > Metazoa > Arthropoda > Insecta > Coleoptera > Carabidae > Harpalus > Harpalus rubripes. The sequence continues at coordinate 15,358,277 of OY720465.1, forward strand.
TGTCCGGTGCCTGAATCACTACTTGAATGTATTAAATCTGTATTTCAATCCGAAAACCAACTGATTGTCACATAACCTGCAATGATATCATGGATGTGCAAGAATTTTTTTATAAGAAATTTTCACTTATTAAATATAACAACATAATTTAAATAATAACAAAACAAGTTACTACTCTGGTCACGTACATATCCGATGGTTTTGCTCACTCTGTATATGTATAATATAAATAAATATTTATATAGCACGAAAAGTTACATACATTTTTATTATACATGCATCATAATCGCTCTTAAAAACAAGCAATAGCGTGCTTAACACGCTAAATTTTTGAGTTACCTATGTAACGAAAAATGACAATAAATATGAATAACGAAAACAATGATTATTATTGGTTTTTATTTAAACTTATATAAAAATTATAATTTTTGTTGTCAGCAATATGGAAATTATAGGATTTTAGCTGGGTATATATGGTTTCGCTGTCTCCGTTTACTGGAATGTCTATATTATCTTTTAATATACTTTGTTTATGTGTACTGGTAAGTGCCTCTGCAATGCGTTTCTTGACTGATATTTTGTTCTGTATGGATTATTCAATACATCCACTAGCTACAGTTAATGATTTCCATCGTTGTTTGCCATAATTGTAGCAGAACTGCGTGTCCGGTATACTTTATATAGCGTCAGGAAGATTGAAACGCGCCAGAAGTGAAGGACATTTTCCAAAAGTATTAATTCCGATTTGTTTAATGCATTTTCCATAGGCGTATTTCAAAAACACTCTATCCGTAGATATATTTTCTGGACGTAGAGATAGCTACATGTTAAATAATTTGACATATGATATGTCATTATCAACGACAGCAAACTTTCGACCTTTTGCGGTCGAATATTAATAATTAAAACAGAACCTTATTTTTAATATCAGACAGGCGCAAATCACATAATTCATATCTTCTACGTGAGCCACATATTCCACATGTGGCTACCACTTTCAAAATAAAATATTGAATTTTGTAAAATCAAAATCAACAACGTATGATTTGCTATTATTTTCAGTATTAAATGATTATGATGCATTTATAATGAAAAATAGAATATGATACACGTGGATAAGCTAGCCTTTAAAGCACTACGACACTGTCACTTATTTGACAAGAGTCATGAGTGGAATTAAATTTTCAATTTCAACAACAATATCTAACTGGGAAGACCATCTTTTTCAAAAAAAAGACTCAATTTTCAGAAATTGAATCTTTACTTAATTGTAAAATAACAAAAGCCATCACATACAACGAATATAATTTTAGAAATATTTAATAAATTTCCAGCTAATTTAATTACAAGAATAAAACAAAATCACTCAAGCAAACTGACATTAGGTAAAACCTCTCCTACTTCGGAGTCGAGATTTACCATGCACTTTGCTTTCGTGTTTGTTGCTAAGGAAAAAAAGAATCGTGCAAAATAAAAATTTATCATTAAAATCAGATCTTGTGATATATATATATATATATATATATATATATATATATATATATATATATATATATATATATATATATATATATATATATATATATATATATATATATATTGTGGTAATTAAAAAGCGGGCCATGTGCAAAAGTTCCCATTTAATTTTAAACAATAAAGTCTGAAATAAAAGTTGTAGATAATAAATTGTACGCCTAAATCACTAAACAGATATAATTTTGCACGTTTGGTAACGTTTAAAATTGAATTTAAAATTGTAGAAAAATTTCTCATTTATAGAGATAGGCATGGAATTTTAACAAAATTACAAAGAAATACATAGCCAGAGACAACTATCTAACACCCTGTATATATATATATATATATATATATATATATATATATATATATATATATATATATATATGTCGTAGATTGTAATATCAAAGCATGTCGTAACGATCATTTAATGAATCAAGTATTACATGAATCACTTATTATCTTTTAATTGTATTGTCGTAATCGAAACGTCAAGCATTCTTGGCTACAATGCTTGGATGGAATCAGTGTGTAGCGGTGCTCAGGGTGAGTGCATGTCCGCCTCGCTGAGATCATCACGTTTATATTATCGCTGTGGTTCTGAAATAATGTTGGTCGACATAGAGTTTGCCAGTGATACTACTCCGCGACATCAGAAGTGGGATTCGCCTGCGATCCACAATATTGTATGTGGGTTTGTGTTCTGTTGGTGAATTATAAAGTGAAGTGTAGGGCCAAGCAGATTAAGATGGAAAGGCCGTCTAGCAATTTTTGCAGGTTTTCATCATAGGGCATTGACCAGTAACAAGGATTCCGTCTGTGTCCCACCCAGAGAGTGGTGACGCAATTACAAGAGCTCGTTAAGTAGAACCGTGAGTAATGAGTACTGAATTTATGTTAAGCGGACTTCCAATACTGGTAAGAGATTTTATTACAAAGCTCAAGATATCGTTATGAGCTATGTTGGTGGCAATTGGGTTGCTCTTGTAATAAAAGCAATTCGGTCAGTTGCTTGCTGAGAAACGAGAGACGAAGTCGAGTTTGTTGTTTATGTTATTGTGATGGCCGATGATCCGGATTACCGATCCCCATATATGTTATTTAAGATATTATTTATTACAGTAGGTGTTCATGGCAGTTGTTATATTTTGATTGATGTTTTGTCATTGAACTTGTATGACGTAATAAGTATTTCATTTTTGGTAGCTTGATTCTACTCCTTTACATCGTCTGCGACGTGACAATATTATTAAACTGAATGTAGGTCAAGTAGTCACAGATCGGGAGTATCAACCAGTTTGCGATTTAGTTAGTTATTTGTGAAATAACAAACGAACTAATACAAATTCCTTAAAGCCTTTCGATATGTCAAGAAAGTTGTAAAATGTTTTCATTGTACAAGTTTCGCAAACTAACAAACACGTTGAGTAGGTACACTGCAACCTTGAGGCACCTGATATATCGTTACTTACTTTTTATCCAGATGTGACCGATGCGTGTGCAGAACCATGGTGTACCGAAATAGAAATTGGAGATCTTCAGGAAAGATAGTTAAAGGTGGAAATATGTTAGAAAACTATGCTAAAGATTAATATTTTATTAACTGCAGATAAAGTTTACTGAGCTACAAATTGTAGATAGATGATATTGTTATTATCATTATTAGGTTAAGGGCTTTAAGCGCTGGTGACTTTTGTCACCGCGACCAGTAAGATCTGCTGTAGCGTGTTTTGACTGAATGTCTGGAAGCCACTCCAAAGTTTTGATGAACTGAAATTTAGTATTTTATTGAACAATGACTAGTAAAGATACTTGTCATAATTCAAAGTCCCTTTTGTTACAGGAAGTGGCTAAGACTCACTTATACTACGGTACCCATTTTAGCTTTGATTCGCAAGTGAAAGCAGCCTGGTTATCTGACGTTAAGTAGATTGCTTCTTCTTTTAGAGCTTGTTTAAGTTTATTGAGCACACAGATTTATTGCTTGAGATATAATGAAACTGTTGTGTATGGATTCCTTTATTTGGCAGCACGGACCAAATAAAATCGATCCAGTTTCTGCTGACTCTAGTTTAGAAATATCCGCAAACCAGGGCAGATAGTCTATTTGGAAGAGTAGCCTTACTACTGTCCACCGAAGGCGATTACCAAAAACTCTCTTGTGTAGCTTTTTGTTTTAGAAATTATGAGTGGCCTACGAGATCTCCAAACTTGAAGTGTTTTGTCTTGCAGAGTGCAAAGACGTTGGCCCCAGAATCAATTCCATTTCTGCACTTGGACAGGTATTCATAGCGTCTGTGGTATGTGATACAAAGAAAAACTATCGTTGCGCTTCCACAAAGACGCTTGTGCTGTGTTTTGTTACATTTTGGCCGCCGTACTAAAGATGCATGAGTGATCATTGGTCCAAATACAGTGATGTATGGCTAGTGGTTCGTTTCTGCCTGCAATCTCTAGTTTTTGCTAGAAGGACAGCGGCTTGTGTCCGAGGCTGCTACGGGATTTGTTTTGATGATTTTGTTAATGTATAAATTGCATGTGGACTTTTGAATATTCAGGTTTCAGGTATCTGCGTTGACATTAAGGGTAATGTGATTGAAGTGAGAGATCGATGCATTCGATCAGTTACCGTACGATGATGCTATTTGGGAAAAATATTGTTGACAGTGGCGGGAAAGCTGTAATTATGGACGAAGTCTGTACCAGTCTGTCTCGAAATAATAAGCCAGAATGGGCGAGCATCCTGCCCAAGATCTACGAATGAGGCGATGTGTAGCACTGATAGTGAGAGAATGTATTGGATGTACCGTGTTAGCGTGAAGCGCTGTGCAGACAATTCAAATCTGAGTGAACTTTTATCAATTGTTCATGGTATAATTTGTATGAAGTTATTCAAGTTCCTGCACGTCCATGTTCAAAAACCCTGAGTCGTTACGGATGGAACTTTCATGACTATTGAAATTTAGGTATAAATATGGTAGTGGTTTGAAATAGTCACTGAGTCTATTCCCAGAACATACTATATGACTTTATTAAATTTCCGGTGAGCATGGTCGTAGCTATAAAACGTGACTGTTTTCGGGGTGACCATGCCAGTTTTGTCAAATTGTGAATTTGTTGAATGTTTAAATTGTGGCAAGCTAGATCATCCGCAGAGGAGTTGCACAGGACAGCTGGTGCCCGGACTGGAGCCTGCCACGGTTGCGAAGCCGACTGTTTTACCTGAAAAACAATTGAGCAACAGAAATCTGTCAACCATTGGAAGCAGAGAAGTCTGACAAGACGGGACTTGCTTTTCAAATGTTTGTCTTAATGTTTAGGACGCCTAAGTGCAGCGTGATGGACGCTGGAACAAATTGCTTTAAAATATTTTGATCGTTATCCAAGGATAAATTTAATTGAAGAAAGTTCATCGGATGATGGATACAAAGGAAGTTAAAAAATTTGTTTCTACATATCCTCTTGCAAACGTTTCAGTATATTATTTTACCTTCATCAAGTGCTACAATAAAAATATATGACACAAATCATCAACAATCATTTTCCAGAGTATAATCAAGCAATTATAAACAACTAGTTTAAATAAACAACAATTTTTTTTATAAAATACCTGCGAGGATTTGTAGGCCAAACGAGAAACATTATAAAAGACAGCATCACCTGTAACAGTGTAAGATCAACTGACTAAAACTTACTAACCTCCAATAAGAGCAAAAACCAACTTGTCAAAAAATTAAACTAAAAAAACACTAAGCCAAAATACAGTTAGGAAAACGAAAAGAAGAACTATCTGTTTGAATTATTTAACAAATTTAGAACATTTTGATAGCTTTAAGCTTAAGCATGCCGGATTATTTCGATTTGGTGTTACGTATTATTTACATAACACATGAATCCATGTTCTAATTTTTAAGTAGAGCGGTTCATGCGTACAATAATGAACCTTCTGGAGGTTGAGACCACAATTTAGTTAGGCTAATCGAGTGGATCGTTGAAAATCCACAGGGGTGACTAAAACTTTGCAGAGCCGACAAACTTTTATAACAAAAGTGGCTAAGGAACAATTGAGGCGTTGGTCTGGACATTGGACATTTTCGTTAAATTCTTTAGAATTATTAACCGTGATGGAAGATGACATGCTACTGGATGCCTCTATCATGGTGTTTCGGTATGCTACTGTGATACCTCTGCCGAAGGTAACATGCTAACTAGGTGCCTCTGTCGTGTGGTTTTCCGAGCTGGTTAAGCGATGACGGAATAGTGTTCCATTGCTGGGTAAGCAATGACGCTGTGGTTTTCCGAGCTGGTTAAGCGATGACGGTATAGTGTTCCATTGCTGGGTAAGCAATGACGGTGTGGTTTTCCGAGCTGGTTAAGCGATGACGGAAGGGTGTTCCATTGCTGGGTAAGCAATGACGGTATGGTTTTCTTGCGCTGATTAAGCGAAGATGGAATAGCGATCGATTGCTGGTTAAGCAATGATGGTCTGTCGCTGTTAGACAAGCTTTAACAATGCTTGAATACTGATATTGGTAGTCATGTATTTACTGGTGAAATGTATTGTCCCAGAAATATGTTTTGTTTGACGTCTTGTAAAAAAGGCGTCCATTAAATAATTTAGTGTACTATAGCTAAATTTTGAGCTTAATATAAATGTGAACAAAGTTGTAACTATTTGAGCACTTATTGGTCAGAGATAGCCGAGCGAAAATGCTGTGGATAAATTCTTTGTTTTCAGATAGTTCACACGAGGACGTGTGAAATGTCAGAATGGCCGTGTCGGAGATTGTAATACCAAAGCATGTCGTAACGATCATTTAATGAATCAAGTATTACATGAATCACTTATTATCTTTTAATTGTATTGTCGTAATCGAAACGTCAAGCATTCTTGGCTACAATGCTTGGATGGAATCAGTGTGTAGCGGTGCTCAGGGTGAGTGCATGTCCGCCTCGCTGAGATCATCACGTTTATATTATCGCTGTGGTTCTGAAATAATGTTGGTCGACATAGAGTTTTCCAGTGATACTACTCCGCGACATATATATATATATATATATATATATATATATATATATATATATATATATATATATATATATATATATATATATATATATACAGGGTGGTGGCGGTTAGGGGTGAACATAGGGATTTAACATGGGATTTTAGTTTTTTGTAATTTCCTGCTCTCCTGTTCATTTTACGGCAAAAACTGTAGAGTACAAAATTGTTCAGAATTAAAAATTGCATGCAAAAATGTATTTACATTTATTATTATGTTTTTGGTTTCTTCACAATTTTAAAAAGAAATTTCAAAATTTCTGTTATTTTGTAGCAATAGCCATGGAATTTATTTTTTTCTGGTTGTCAAAAATTATTTATAAACGTCAACCATGCGTTAATCTAACTTAAAAATTAAATAAAAACAAACAACTTTTAATTTTAGTACGCATTTTTTATTAGGTACACCATTTAATAATAAACCAATTCCAAATGTATCAACTACGTAGAATTTTGATTTATCATAGCCAATACCATTTCTTCATTCACTTCGTTATAACGTCTTCTATTATTATTATTATTTCCTTCATTACCTTCATTCACAGCTACACTAGCTGTGTTCTCAACGTTTTTAACAAGTTTAGAAATTGTTGCTATAATAGGAATTGGTATATTTTCGTACTTTATGGAAAACAAATCACGTATTCTTCTAAAACTATTTCCACCATAACAATTTCTTATAATGAAAACTCGTTCCTTATTCGAATAAACATTCATTATTAAATTAACTTTTTATTAGAGAAAATTTGACAGAAATTGAATGACATTATTATGTTTAAACATTTCAGTTATAAGTCATGGCTGTTGCTACAAATTAACAGAAATTTTGAAATTTCTTTTTAAAATTGTGAAGAAACCAAAAACATAATAATAAATGTAAATACATTTTTGTATGCAATTTTTAATTCTGAACAATTTTGTACTCTACAGTTTTCGCCGTAAAATGAACCCCTAACCGCCACCACCCTGTATATATATATATATATATATATACGTTTGGTATCGTGTAAAATTGAATTTGAAATTATATTATATTGCTTATTTGTGGCGATAGCCATGGAATAGAAACAATGTTATGAAGAAATGCATTTATTTTGAACTGTCAGAAATTCGATTTTCAAATAAAGATTACATGTAATTATATTCTACAACTAAACCAATGAACATATTTTGTTTTTATAATGTAGATCTAAATCACTGCAGAGAGTTTATTTAAATTTTATTTTGTAATCTGAAAAATCGAAATTTTTACAATTCAAACGCTATGTATTTCTTTGTAATTTTGTTAAAATTCCATGGCTATAGCTACAAATGAGCAAATTTTCTACAATTTCAAATTCAATTTTTAACGTTACCAAACGTGCAAAATTAAATCTGTTTAGTGATATAGGCGTACAATTTAATTATCTACAACTTTTATTTGAGACTTTATTGCTTAAAACTAAATGGGAACTTTTGCACATGGCCCGCTTTTTAATTACCACATTATATATATATATATATATATATATATATATATATATATATATATATATATATATATATATATATATATATATATATATATATATATCACAAGACCTGATTTTAATGATAAATTTTTATTTTGCACGATTCTTTTTTTGCTTAGCAACAAACACGAAAGCAAAGTGCATGGTAAATCTCGACTCCGAAGTAGGAGAGGTTTTACCTAATGTCAGTTTGCTTGAGTGATTTTGTTTTACTCTTGTAATTAAATTAGCTGGAAATTTATTAAATTTTTCTAAAATTATATTCGTTGTTGAAATTGAAAATTTAATTCCAGTCATGACTCATATTATATTTGTCAAATAAGTGAGTGTCGTACTGCTTTAAAGGCTAGCTTATACACGTGTATCATACTCTATTTTTCATTATAAATGCATCATAATCATTTAAAACTGAAAATAATAGCAAATCATACGGTATTGATTTAGATTTTACAAAATTTAATATTTTATTTTGAAAGTAGTAGCCATATGCCATATGTGGAATATTTGGCTGGAATCCTTTATACAAAAACTCTGTTAGACCGATTGAAGCAATACAATGTAAATTGACAAGATATTGTTGGTATAAACTTTCACTTGAAAACAGACGTATCATACAAACTTTCTTGTTTATTTACAAATTGCTAAATAACATTATAATAGATTCCAGTCTTTTAACTCAACTAAACATTTTTGTTCCACGGTCACATCATCCTCGTTAAAGGGTAATTTTTCCTATAAAACTCCTAGGACAAATTATGAATTTACATAGTACTCTGTAACTGGGAACATTTGTTCCTGTTGAGTACTCATAATAAATAAATTACTTTCGATAGTACCTAGGTACCTATTTATTTATGAATTAAAAATATTTGATTACAATAAAGTAAATAGTAAATCACAGCAAAATTCGATATAATATGATTTATTTATTCCATATGTTATAGTTACAGAATATATTAACACAATTATAATTCACAATGACAACGAAGCCTATAACTTATTCGTGAGTTAAGAAAGACATATATATGAAGTATAAAAAATAAATAACTGTATTACAACGGAAGTAAGTAGTGGACAATATCAAAAAGATATTTAATTATAACAGTAAATAATATAATAATAATGTTTTATTGTAACACATTAGGGTATATTCGTTTATTTGGTATCCTCCTATATTTATTATAATTGTCTATTAACAAGTAATTTCAATTTCTGAAAAGGTAAATTGATATTTAAATATAATTTTTCTGAAATTGAATTTACTTTTTCCGAAATTGAATTTACTTTTTCTGAAATGAAAGTCACTTTTCCTGTAATTGAAATTGCAAAAGTACATACCTATTGCAAAATATTACTTTTGCATTCGAGAATGCAAAAGCATTTCGCAATCGAGTATCAATCAACGTTTTTTCGAAAACTATATTCCAATATTAATAAAAAGGCAAAGAGAAAATTTTCAGGCTGTTATGGACATTCCAGGAGGATCGTGACATCTAATGTCATGTACCTATGTAAATTGGATAGGGCTTTTGCTCTATTTTACCGCCCGCAGTTTTCGTCATGGTAACTAAGATGTAAACAAATAATTTTAATGCAGTTGTACATAAAAGTCTTTTACATTCTGTAAACAAAAAACTATCATTTCGCGTGTTAATAGTTGTCATGTAAACATCAACTTTTCAATACAGTTTTCGAAAAAATAGAATTAAAGACCATTCTGATGTACTTAGGTACAAAAGTATTAAAAAATTTAATAAGAAAAATATTTATTTTTTATCTTTTCAGTTTTGTCATCGGCTAAAACTTTTTTGAATGTCAATATAATTTGGCATCAATTCAAACATTGTACTTTTGCCGTTAAGTATTTAAATTGCTACTGCGTACAGAAATTTGAACAGAAAATCATATTTAATACGTTATACTATAAATGGTAGCTACTTATTCGATTTTCCGAATAAAAAATATATGTTAATTTTTTTACGAGACCACATATGCTAAATTATAATTATTGAAAATGTTTAGTATCTCTCTTTAGTACTGTGCAGATAATAATATATTTTTTTTATGAATGGTACCAGTCTAAAGTCGCGTACAGACCAAGTTCGCGAATAGCTCGCGAACAGCTCGCGAACCTCTGCAGAAGTCGGTGTGTAGCAGAGATCGTGAGCAGTTCGAGTTCGGCCAAAGTTCGCTACATGAGCGGTAACTTCAAAGAAAGTGTTAGCAAACTGCAGTTCTAGTGTGGACGTTCATGGGTTATGATCGATCTTAAAAGTGTGGTTAGCTCTTTTAACAATGGAGAGGAGTGAAGAGAAAATTATTAATTTAATCGAACAATGTGAAGTGCATCCCAATTTATGGAATCCAAAAAATCCTCATTACAAAAAGCGGAATATGAAGAAAGACTCGCTTCAAGAAATTAGTGCGGCTCTAAATATGCTACCGGACGAAGTAGAACGGAACCTGTCTGTCATTTTAGTGCAATGCTGTTATAATTAAGAAACTTGCACAAGCAATAATATTTTCTTCCTCGCTTGACGACGTGGACATTGTTTCTATATATTTTAAAATAATGAAAATGCAGGACGCGTAGCTTTATAGGGAACTTCTGACGAACTGCATTCAAACTAAATGACAAACTCGAGTCTCGATTCGAAAACAGTGGTGTGGACGTTGAGCTCTCGAACAGTTCGCGAGAAGCTCGCGAACTGTTCGTGAAAGCTGAGTTTGGTCTGTACGCGGCTTAACGTGACAGTCCTCGCTGGTATGACTAGCATTGTTTTAGCTCTATCAAACGTTTATGGATTATTTTAGAGAAAATAGTCAAATAACAGGTGTATAAAAATTAATAGTATATTATGTTATTAGGAGTAGAAAGCGGTCTTTTTGTTTTGAACCCAGCTATTGCGGCCGAGGCGGTAGCCGAGGCCTGGCAAGCTGGGTAAAACACAAAAAGGGCGTTCTACTCCGAATGACATATACTATTTTTTCTTCAAGTGTTTCAAATAATTTTTTGACATTTTTTTGGAATTTTTTTATTTGTAAAATTTGCAATTTCAGTCACAGCTGGCTGTGTACACAACAAAACACAAACGATTCAACTGTCAAATAACAATTTTCAATATCATCTGTGTTGCTGTGGCTACTACCGCCGCCAGCGGTGAACTAAGAAACTAACATTTTTTTACTAGTACAACAATAACAACATTTTTGTACTAGTAAGACAATGAATATCTTTTACAACGTGTGTATAGTAGCATAATATGCATATTATAATACGCTTGAAGAAAAAAGTATTTTTCTCTAAAATAATCCATAAACGATTGATAGAACTAAAACAATGTTAGTCACACCAGCGAGGACTAACGTTAGACTGGTTGGGCTGTAAATATAAGTTTAAGATACATTCCTCAAATAATAATTTATAGCCCAGTCAAATAAGAATTTTTGATTGGAAAAATTCCGTCCAATCGGAATTTGTTCACCGGGGGTCTACTTGAAATCCGTAATATAGGAAATACAATGTTAATTTTTTTCAATTTGCTGTTATTCGTTACCTATTAATTTTAGACAAAAATGTTTGGAATATGGGTCGTAGACAATACAATTCTACACCGATTTCACTAATCAAATATTATTTTGCATGTTTTGTATCCTATAAAACAGAATTTAAAATTTTTTAAATTTTGTTCATTTGTAGTAATAGCCATGGGATTGACACAAATTTTTATTTTAGCGTATGGCTGTAAATACAATCGTCACATAAAATTAAAATGTTGGTAATAACAAGCAAATGTAAAAATATTGTTGGACAAGGTTGCAGTTGAAATTGGATATTGTAGCAATTGCGTCATCGAGGTCTGTATATCTTATTTTCCTCTTCTTGAATTAGCGAAAGGTACTATTGAAACTGCTGCGTCGTTACCATTAAGGTGCATTCACCAATGAAAATTAGATATAGATTTATGGTTTATACTTTAAAATTAAAAGCCCTTGGCCGCATATTATATGTAATGACTCCATTCACAGTTCACAATTTAGGTTCTCTAAATCGAAATCATAAAACTAAACATTGCAAGGTCCAAACTTTAGGTTTATGATTTAGTTTGACCTCACAAACTTCACCAATAAGAACGAGTCTGAAATGATATAGATATATACACCCATCTTTATTTAGTATCCGGTAGATTCGGCTTATTAAACAAATGCGAGAAGAAGATGGATACTGTCCTAACTTAATTGCTGAAATATAACCAATAATGCCAAGCGAACAGGTGTCTTGTTGAGTACTGTTCTACCGATATTTTATTCTTGTTTCTGAAGCATTTACATAGATGTCTGTACATATCAAAACTAATTTCCAAGTAATTTAAATTTCCATTTATGAATGACTTACTTAAACCTAAACAAAATCCATAAACCTAATTTTCATTTGTGAATGCACCATTTTGACGAATAAAGTGAGCAGGAGATTCTCAATATCTTTAACACGTTCGCTGCGTCCCGCCATACGCGTCACACCCGAGAAGCGAAACTTGATTTCGTAAAATTTATATATCTCTCCTTTGATATATACTCCCGGTCGCATATAGTATTAGTTATTTCTTTGAGTTTGTTCTTATTTTGAAAAACGCACACGGTGCGTCGGTAGCATTGTTGACCACATTTAATCAGTTGTGCTACCGACGCACCTTTTGTGTCCAGGTATTTTTGAGATTGACTGGCACGCTTTCATGAACTAAATGTTTTATTTTAATTACAATAAAACAAAAAATACATTTTTCTAAACAAACAACGAAAAACAAAGAAGTTTGGTACAAAAAAACTAAAAGTTAATTCTTTGGTGGCTAAGAAATACACTAAATTCTGAGATAAGTAAAATATGAAACTCGTTACAACGTCTCGTGAATTTGTTGAATTATTGATTTCCAGGATATGTTTGCCTCCCACGCCCTTTTGGGGCATGATGGGCCTGCTATGCTATCACTCATCTTCAAAAAAACCCGAATAAGAAACTACGCGTGAATGTTCCTTTCCGCAAACTTTCCCGCAATGTTACTCAACGCACAATACCTCCTGTGTAATGCTATTGAAATAATGCGAGTTAAGGCCTGGCGCGCATTGGCGATTTTTGTTGAGCAACTATTCAGTTGCAAAAATGAATCTCATTGATTCAAATGAGCGCGAGCGCACTGGCAACTATTTAATCACGGCAACTAAAAAATTACGACTGGTTCTATTTTCCAGGTGATGAAACTATCGCCTGAAAAAACAGACCGCATGTAATTCAATGGTACCTAGCGCACTAGCAATTTTTTAATCGCTGGTGTTAGTCTGGGGTAGCATTGGTCGCGTTTAGCACGGCACATCGCGGGCAGCGATGAGTACCGAAGTTTGCCGAATACAGTTGCTCGACCAATCGCATTCGTCCATTCATTGCGTTCGGGCCATTTGCCCCCTTGCATTGTTGCATATAAACACTGCTGCCCTTTTGGGAAGACAGGTTCTAGATAGAAATTATTACGGCTAATCTTTCTGGTGGAACAGCCCTCCGAAATTGAGTATCTTCATAAGTTATGTATAATCCAACTACTTTTAATAAATTATCAAAACTTTCTTTGCTCACTGGCGATTTAAAAGTTGAGTGATTAAAAATTCACGCAACTTAAAAGTTGCCTGCATATGAATGCTGTCGCGCACTGGTTACTAAGTTTATTCATTTTCAATATGGACTTTGTAGAGACCGCATGTATTGGTGCAATTCTATTACGTAAAAGAAGAAAAGATAATAAAAAACGATTTTGGGTGCATCCACTTATTTCGGCACGTTTATTAAACGGCCAATTATATAAACTATATAACAATTTAAGAGAACACGACAACAAATTTTATAACTACTTCCGTATGAACAATGAAAGTTTTGATAATTTATTAAAAGTAGTTGGATTATATATAACTCATGAAGATACTCAACTTCGGAGGGCTGTTCTACCAGAAGAAAGATTAGCTGTAATAATTTCTATCTAGAGCCTGTCTTCCCAATTGGCAGCAGTGTTTATATGCAACAATGCAAGGCGGCAAATGGCCCGAACGCAATGAATGGACGAATGCGATTGGTCGAGCAATTGTATTCGGCAAACTTCGGTACACACACCACACCACACCACACCAGCGATTAAAAAGTTGCTAGTGCGCTAGGTAACATTGAATTACATGCGGTCTATTTTTTCAGGCGATAGTTTCATCACCTGGAAAATAGAACCGGTCGTAATTTTTTAGTTGCCGTGATTAAATAGTTGCCAGCGCGCTCGCGCTCGTTTGAATCAATGAGATTCATTTTTGCAACTGGATAGTTGCTCAACAAAAATCGCCAGTGCGCGCCAGGTCTTAGAACACTCAAGCACCCGAGTGCACCATCACCATTTGCGTCGCCAGCATTTGAGTCGAGATGAGTCGAGCGGTGCGCTGCGTCAGGCGTCAGGTTCAGTGAACGTGTTAAGAATTGTCTGATCGCCGACTTGTGCTTAACACAAAATTACAAATAAATGCATAATGCTTGAATTGTCACTACTGTAAGAAAAATCAATTTATTACGTTAAATTTTAATTTATTTTAATTATGTCACATAAAGACATTTCGTAATTATTATATTACTATTAATTATGATTTGGTTTGTAAATAGAGCGTTTTTATCAAGAAAAGAATCTGTAAATAATTCAATAGTATTATACTGACAGTTTAAACATTATCATTTATTTGTAATTTTGTATCAATTCCATGGGTATGCAATATTCATAACATTTTTAATTCAGTTTAACAGGTTACGAAACGTGCAAAATAAAATCTTATTAGTGATTTAGGTATGGAATTTTACTACCTACAACCAGGGTTGTGCGTCTACGCGTAATCTATGATAGATAACTTATATGCGTAAACAAAACGTAAAGACTGATGTCAAACGTAGACAATGCGTAGAGAATATAAACTATGTAAACTTTGTATATATTGCACATGCGCACTAGAGATTTAGAGAATATTACAAAAATCACAAAAAAGACAAATACAAAGCTGTATGCATTGTTTGATTAAAAATGTTATCAATACTGTAGGTGTTTTAGTAAAAATATGAGCAATTAGCATACGATATCAGTTTTTTTCCATAATAATATAATTAGCAATCCAACAGAACTGGTGGTTCCCACTCCCACTTCATGACCAATAAGTTTTCCCATATAAAATTTTGTCCTGAGTTTTTTACAGATTTGGTATATAAAGTAGTGACATCTAGTTATTTTTATTTCAATTAGAAGGATAGTGTCAATGCCCTTGATACTCCTTTGTCTTTGTCAATGAAATTTAGATTTGCAAAATGCGTTGTCAGTTTACTACAAGTAAATACAATACTTCAAAACTTTATTTGTGACAGATAATTTGTCAAAATGGCACATTTTTATGCCATGCGTGGCGCCACTTTACGTTCTCTCCTGTAATTTTCATTTGTGTAATTTTAATGACATTTGAGACGGCCATAATAAGCATAGAGCAATTAAATGAAGTTGGCTATGCCCACTTCAACAACTAGTGACATTTATTGGTTACAACGTCAAATATTTCATTTCAATATTTCAATAAAAGGACATAGTACGCTACTTCCAACGGCTCATATATGTATACCTTGTAAACTAACCAGTAATAGTAAAATTTTTATCTCTTTTCAAGCAAAAATAAAATAATTATAGTCTACATGCGCGTAGACAATATACACATTTAATCACGTAAACATCATTGTCTACGCGTAGTCAATGACGTATTTTACGTAGCATATATTACAGGCTCAACCCTCTCTACAATTTTGTATACAATAGGTAACTGCAGCAAAAGTAAAAAAAAATACATTGTATTCCCTATATTACGGATTTCAATTAGACACCCAGTATACACGTATGTTTCTATGTTACAAATAAGTGTATGACAAAATTCCTAAAAATATCAGCAGGGCAATTTGGGACATTAAAGGTAAAAAGTCACTCAAAATTGTTTTTTCGAGAATAACTCGCCACCTATGCATCTAACATCGAAATAAAAGTTATACAAAACATTATTATCTACAAGCATAAGTTTAACCCTTTTCAAGATTATCGCGGTGAAGGGGTAATAATGAATTCGTTTACGGACGGGATAACGATGTATAAATAATAAACATTTTTGCTGATTACAATTCAATATTACTATTTATATTATATAATCTGTGTCGTAATCCTTATTGTAGATAATAATGTTTTCTACACGGAAAGAAAAAACTTAACCGTATTATCGTGACAGTGAAAAACATTAAGTGCATCGGTAAATACGTATTTCTAGATTTGTTTTTGCTTAAACAGTAAATACAATTTCTAAAAAAAAAATAGAAATAACATTTGTAGTCCGAGTAAAAATGTGTCTACCGTAGTAAAATATATTTACTCTACCAGCAAATATAATTTACTCACTTGCGTTAGATTATTTTTGAAGTAGCAAATCCAAAATAGTGAAATATAATATTAACTAATACTAATATTCTTATTACTGAGAGAATAATTTAATTTCCTCAAAAAAATGGCTGTGAAATGACTTCTTCTGTCGCAGAGAACTTTATAAAGTAATCCTAAATTATAATTTACTGTACTAAATAGTATGAAATTGTAATGTAAAAATAAAAACACATATTTTATCAAGTATTTTATATAAAATTATATTTAATATATTATTTATTTAATACAAAAATAAAAATTCGTTGTGCAATTACAAAACAATACAATAATTTAAAATAAAAAATAAACACTACATTGTATTCTTGAAATTTTATTTTGTTTTAACTTATTAAACACATCTTTTCAAAGAAATGTACGTCTTACCATTTTACATATCATATTATTTCGATGCAATGGTCAACATTGATCTCCTGGAAAAATGACCGAACGTAATCATCTGCCATTGTTTTACTACAATGTAGCTAATATCTTTACTAATAAATAATAGAATACATGAACAACTTACTATTAGTTTAATAAGAAAGACACAAGTATTACCCACTTTTCCAATATCCTATTGCTTCCATAGATACAGAACACATTCTACGTATACATACTACGCGATATAAGGTAGATCACAACATAACGTGTGTGGCATAGTACAGCATAGGGGAATGGGATGAGAAAACGATTGAGCTTGCACAAGCTAATTTGGCTATTCTATTCATTGAAACAGAAAACATTTTGCCCTATTGGTAAAATCTTGACTAAAAGAGAAAACTGGATAAGCTGAAATAGTAATTTTTGTTCATTCCAACAGGATTTTTTTAAACCTATTGGTTAATAAATTTACTCATACAGTAAAATATATTTCCTGATTTAATCAATTACATTAACACAAATAAAGAATATCGTGCTTGTTTGGCTAAAATATCAAGAAATAAAGTAGAAACAGATTTCTGCGCAAGTACATGGTAATTTATTGGAAATGTTAATAAACAACCAATGTTGTTGAATTTTGACCTTTAATATCTCAAATTTCCCTGCTGATATTTTTAGGATTTTGTCCTATAGGTACTTGTTTGTAACATCGGAGCATACGTGTATACAAAAATTCAACTTGCTCGGAATTTTTCCGAAAGTCGGATATTTTTTCATCTAATTTGACTGGACTATTATATTACAATTACACCCATATATTGTGTCATTATTATTGCTTGGGGATTAATCACACGTTGATTGACTTCGTTTAATATTAATTAGGGTGTTATCCCATTTTCACTTCTCCACTTGTTGTATTATAGCATGGGTAATACAACATACGTCTTGCTAATTTGTCAAATATACATTCATGTAGTTCCTGTTGAGCCACTGGATAGGGTGTACGTTCTGGTGCGTCTGGTTTAGGTTGCAAAGTAGTTCTTCTAATTCCTGCAAATGTATGTGGTGTTTGTGTACTCGTATCTCTATCAGATTGAGGATTATTTGGCAGTGTTTGTCTGAGACTCATTGGCGCATCATAAACTGCTCTTTCACTTGTATCGTCACTTCCTGGTTTCCGCAGAAGTATATTTTTATGGAAAATGATTTCGATTTTTGGCTGGCTGCCAGGTTGAAAATTATTTATAACTTTACGAGATGAAAGAGAATCGTCAGATATATCTTTCAAATTCAAATTTACTTTCGAATCTTTATTTTTTGCATGCGCAACAGCAAGAAATTCCCCTGCAGTTTCTTCAGTTAATATTTTTGCCATTAGTAAGTTTGTTAATAAAAATAAACAAACTACTCGTACTAATAAAAACTTCATTTCGTATTTATCTGAAATATCAATATATTCTATGTAAAAACTTTTAAAAAATACATTCAAGTAAGGAGTGTTCGCTCAAAATCCAACATGTCCAACATAAATAGTTTTTAGAAAAACACAAATAAATAAGCTGGCAAGATTCTTTTATATCTTTCCATTTAGCTTATTGTTGCAAAAATTATTTGGCCATGCTAACTTTTGTATGGAAAAACTGGGACATGTTGAGTTTTGTTTGCATTTTTTCTTTGTTTAATTAAGTTATTATGAAATTAATAATTATTTAACTATGTTAATGAGGGCAACTGAATGGTTGAGACATTTTTATGCGCTCGCTGCGCTCACGCATTAAACGCCAATTAACACACTCAATATTTTTCCGTGGACCGTCTCATACTAAATTGAAAAATCTAATTTTATACCATGACAATTTTTTTAGGGCAGTAACGATGGAAACAAGTTTTGATAATAAATTATTGTTCAGCAATGGTATGTGGTATTTATTAAATTGGCAAAAGGACTCCAGGTAGTTCTGCATTGTGTAAATGAACGTTAAGAAAGAGATGCAGAATGTCAAAAAAATTTAATTTTAATTATGTGGCGATCGATTTCCGCGTTTGTGCCATCATCAGGCCGACGAGTCAAAAAATGTAAAATATAACTTGGATTGAATCCATTGTTGAAAAATAAAAGGATTAAATTATATTAGAAGATCCAAAGTAATTGAAATTTTTATAAATTTGTAGGGAATCTATCCAGGAAGGACAGATGATGATGGTATTTATGGTTACACAGTAAAATCATTTATTAATAAAATATCATCCATTATACATTAACATAACCTATTAATAAATGATTGATTCTGAATTCTCGTAATCATTCATATTCAAATTTTCACAAAAACAATTTAAAAATATATAAACTAGTATTTACAAACTATTACAAGATTTAAGGCGAAAACATGTATCATTAAATTTAGAACAAAAGTATAAATACAAAAAATGTTCAAAATTAAAAACCGCATTTAATAAGTGCAAAATTATTGTTTAAGTACGTTTAATTTGTTAGAAAGTGGCACAGACTGCCATAAGAAATAGAACAAAAATGTTAAACAGTTGTATTTTTTTGAGTTTGACACATGAAACTCAAACAATATAACTGTTTAACAGTTTTGTTCTATATCTCATGGCAGTCTGTAAATAACTATAAATAAATAAAATAGCTATTTGTGTATTAAGAGCGCAAAATGGGTCATTGCCGATTGAGAGGTTGTTGCCGCGCGACGCAGGAGCGAGGCATTCTCTCGAAATCGACAATGTCCATTTGCGCTCGAAACACACATAAGATTTTTTCTACAGTCGCCACAATGGGGTCCTCCGCCATAACAAAAATTTATTTTTTATTTATTTTTACTTATCGGTATTTTCCATTCTTCTTGAGCTATTGCTTCAATCTAATCTAAGCATTTTATACTTTCATTTTTGTAAATGAATGCCCTATTTTATATTCACAGCAGTTCGGCATTTTGTTTGGTTATGTAACATACCGACAGAGCAGTTATATGTCAGATTGACTTGTTAAGTGGGTAATGTGTAACTACAGTGTCATTAATTCCTGACTAAACCTTTCCATTAAGAATGTTGCCAAGTAACATTTCTCAACATTGTATAGTTAGAAATTTGAGGAGCGAGCGTTTTTTCTACTTTGTCGCTCTAGAGCGGCAAAGTGACATTTTGCGTTGACAAAAGAGAGCGCAAATGGCTACTTTGTATATAGACTGTAGAAATTTTTTTTTTTCGTTTGATGTATTTGATGCGTTGTGGCGTGTGAGGAATGGTAAGGCTGCGAGTTTGGATGGGATTACAAATGAGATGTTGAAATATGGAGGAGAGAAAGTATTTGAATGGTTAATTTATTTATTTAGATTTTGTTTGAAACGTTGCGTGGTTCCTGATGATTGGAAAAAAAACTGTTATTTGTCCATTATTCAAAGGCAAAGGCAGTTCGAGTGAATGTACGAATTTTCGCGCGATAAGTTTGTTGAGTGTAGTCGGGAAACTTTTTGGTAAGGTCTTAATTCATAAGGTGCGAACCTTAACAATTTTAAAAATTAGTGACGTTCAGGATGGTTTTTTGTCTGAGAGAGGATGTGTCGATCAATTGTTTGCTCTTCGTATGGTTGTTGAGAAGTCACTTGACAAGAACAAGAAGGTGTTCTGTGGCTTTCTTGATTTAAAAAAGGCGTATGATAGTGTTCTTTGAGATACTTTGTGGGATGTACTCAGGGAGTATGGCATGAATGGAAACTGGCTGGGAGCGATTCGAGCATTGTATGAGAGTAGTGAGGCTGCTATATTTTCTATGTTAAAATCAACTATTTTACTTAAAGATGATATATACAGGTAGGAAAAAACAATTTCGCTTGTCAAATAAAAGTAAATCATTGCGGTTGCTTAGGCTAGTAGTGAATAAAATATATTTTTGCTGATATTACATAGCAACCGCTATACAAACACATAGCAACCGTTCAACAAACACATAGCAACATAATTTGATGGCGAAAACTTTCAAAATATGTAACAAAAATAATCACTAAATTAATATTAATTTCCAATCGGCAAAAAAATTTACTACTTTTTACTTCGACAGCATTCATTGTCCGAGGAATATTTATTGTATGATGTCAGGTTAGAACAATGTTGTTGAAAGAGAGTGATTATTTTTGTGGTTGATATTATTATTGTTTCGGGTTTTGCTAACCCACTAAGTGGGAAATGCGTGATTTTATGTATGTATGTATGTATGTATGTATGTATGTATTAAACAAATAACTAGTTTTTATATTGGTACTTTAATACGTACTCTATGAAACAGCCAAAAAAATCATTATATATATATATATATATATATATATATATATATATATATATATATATATATATATATATATATATATATATATATATATATATGTAGCAATAATAAAATATTTTTTTGAGAAAGACCAAAATAGAAAAAATAGTATAAAATACATGTTTCATAAGACATTATAGTGCATTTGTCCTCTTGGAAAACTCGCGCAAGCCGCTCGTTTCTAACTTAGACGCATCCGTTAAAATCATATTTTATGAACCTTGTATTTTTAATGTATTATTGCCTTTTTTCGCGAAAAAAAACACTAATCGTTTCGGAGTTACCTACTAGATGCGGTTTTTAATTATGAACATTTTTTTGTATTTACACTTGTTTTAAAATTAATATGGCAGAATATACAGACATATGAAAATTGTACTATTGTATTTCATATGGTCCATAAATAAGCAATAAGTAGAGACAGAGCCGGATTATGACTTTTTTCGCCCATAGGCAACTATTATTATAGCGCCCCCTCTAATACCCCCCCCCCCCCCAACAAAACTTTTAACACATTTATTTATTTATTTATTTATAAAGTGGCCGTACAACAGGACAAGGTCCCAATAACAGTACAGCACAAATAAATACAATGAAATACATAACTTCTGTTACAGACAATGAAATAAGGTGAAGATTAACAACATAAGTAAAGGAGATACAAATTTACAATAATGTAGTAGTATAAGTATGAGTGAGACTATTTTTTACAGACTGCTTAAATGAACGCAAAGTGCAACTAAATATATCAGGAACATTAGAAAGAGAAAATAAATTATTATAAAGACACAACAGGCGATTTAAAGGGGAAAACATAGCAGAATTAGTCCTATACATTTTTACAGAAAAAGTATCAGATAAACGAGTTGAGTAAGAGGGTACACGCATCGATATTTTACTCAAGAGAGTTGGACTATCAATATAACCATTAATAATTTTGTAAAGAAAAATTAAGTCCAACATCTCTCTACGTTTTTGTAAAGTGGTGAAATAAATTGAATTATTTGGAAATTTAGAGTTTAATGCAGAAATAAATTTACGCTGGATACCCTCCACTCTATTCACATATATCTGATAATGTGGCGACCAACATACAACGGCAAATTCCAGTTGAGATCTAACAAACGTATAATATAAATGAACAAGAGTGGTTGGATTTTTAAAGTTTGAACCAACTCGCAATATAAATCCAAGCATTTTATATGCCTTTTTAACTACGCGGTCAATGTGTATGTCATAAATTAATTTCTTATCTAAAACGATCCCAAGATCTTTGACTTGAGATACACGACTGATATCATTTCCATCAATATTGTAGTTCAATTCAAATAAATTTCTACTACGTGAAAAAGAGATAATAGAACATTTACTATAATTGATGCATAAGTCATTCTCCTTAAGATAAATATTTAGTCTATTAAGATCTTCTTGAAGACTAAGACAGTCAGCCGAGGAAACAATTTTTTTATATACCTTAAGATCATCAGCATACATTATAAATTTTGAATTTTGAAAACATAAATTGATATCATCAATAAATATTATAAAAAGGAGGGGTCCAAGGTGAGATCCCTGAGGTACTCCAGAGGTTACGGGATATATATCAGAATTGAAGCCATTCACTGTAACATACTGTTGCCTATGACTTAAGTATGATGAAAACCACTTTAATAGAGAGCCATGTACACCATACATTGTAAGTTTATCTATTAAAACACCGTGGTTTATTCTGTCAAATGCCTTGCTGAAGTCAGTGTATACAGCATCTACTTGTGTATTACTGTCCATAGTTAACAGTATATAATCTGTGAACTCAACAAGATTAGAGTCAACAGATCGCCCACTGTAGAAACCATGTTGTTCTGTATTTATAACTCGCTTGAATGCGGAGAATAAGCGCTTGTAAATAATTTTTTCAAGAATTTTTTCAAAAATACATAGTTTGGATATAGGACGATAACTGTCAACAGAATTTCGTGAACCAGTCTTAAAAACAGGAACAATTACAGCTGTTTTCCATGGGCTGGGACACTGACCTTCAGCAAGCGATTTATTAAAAATTATGGATAGTGGACTACTTAGAGATATGGCACAATTTTTAATGAAATAACTAGGAATCCCATCTGAACCTGCTCCTTTATTGGCATCAAGAGATGACATCAAGTCGTATATCTCATCTTCATTAACACTAAACAAACTAAGATCGATACAAGTTTCACAGAATTTATCAGCATATGTCTTTATGGGACTGCTATTGCTCAAAAAGACCGAATGGAAATACTCAGCAAACATATTACAAATATCTTTACCATTACTAGAACTGGTACTATTAAAATTCATGTTACTAGGTATATTTTGTTTTTTCACAGAGGATACAAACGACCAAAACTTTTTCGAATTATTAGGTATTTCCTGTTCAATATCAGAAATGTATTTATCGTAACAAGTACGTGTTAAATTCTTTACCTGTTTTCTTAATGAGGAAAACTTAATATAATCAGCATTATTTTTGAATCTCTTAAATTTTTTATGCAATCTATGTTTTTCTTTAATTAGCTTAATTAGTTCAGTACTATACCAATGTGGGTAGGACTTATGAGATAAGCGCTTTTTGGGAACAAAAGTGTCTATAGCGGAACGCAAGATTTCATAAAATTTAAGAACTGATTCTTCCGTATCCAGATGTGTCAGTTCAGAAGACCAGTCTATAGATGAAAGATAATTATTGAGTGCATCGAAATCAGTCCTTTTGAACAAGTACAATTCCATATTATTACATTGTAACGCTGACAGATGTTCATATTTACAATGTAAGAGTAACGGGGGATGGTGTATGTCCACTTTACTTAGAGGGCTAAAGCACGGCTGTACATTAATATTATCAGGATCAGAATTAGTTAGAATTAAATCTAAACAACGATTGTTACTGTTTGCCACTCCATTGAATTGTTTGAGATTACAATAACTTAGACAGTCAATAAAATTTGATGATATAGTATTGTAGACGTTATTAGCTGTATAATAATTAACACCCTGTACTAAATTCCATTGAATAAGTGGTTGATTAAAATCGCCACAAATTATAAATTTATCATTAGGCACTGAATCAATAATGTTTGACAGATTATTTAAAAAAACTTGTAGAGCATCGTTGCATTTCGGTGGAATGTAAACGCAACATATATGCAATTTACCCGAGTTTAGAGAGATTGTAATCCAAACATCTTCACTGGAGGTTGACCATTCGGTTCTATGTACGAAATTGAAGTTATTATTAACGCCTATAAGAACACCACCACCATCACTTTTAATTGAGGAGGTAGATTCTCTATCTCTTCTGATAACGGAATAATTATTACTCAGAAATTCATGGTCAAATATCGACGAGTTTAAATATGTTTCGGTGAGACACAAAATGTCAATACCACATGAATGAGTGTTTATTTTAATATCGTTTGTCTTAGTTCTAAGACCTCTGACGTTCTGGTAATAAATACTGATATCCATAGATAACAAAAAAATATTATACAATAATGTACGTAATTAATTAAGCCTATCAATGTCCCGTACATTATAAATTGGTATAATTTTAGATTCATCTGTTTTGCGAACATAAATTTTACCATTTCTGGTCCAAATGTATTTATAGTTTTTTGGGCGGAGATCGGCCCGAGCTTTACTGAAAAGCTGCGTATTAGCTCTAGTTAAGTGATCACTAACAAAAATTGTAGCTTCAGGACCATCGAAACCAGCAGTTTTAGTGGTAAGTGATTTAGTTTTTATCGCAGTTTTAAACAAATCTTTTACTCCACGAGATATAAATTTAACTACAATATTTTTCGGAGAAGGGTTGGTTTTATTATAGTGAGGAATACGGTGGGCAGCGTCGATATCTCCATGTTTCACTTCTATATTGACAGTTTTTGCTAAGTTCACAACAATGTCATTGATGTCCTCATTAGATCTTTCGGGAATGCTCTGAATTAACACATTCTTTAGCAAAATCGTTTAAATATTCAGCTTGCAAATTATTTGAATAATTTCGTATGTCGTTGTCATTCATAAAACCAATAAGTTTGTAAGGCAGATTTATTAAATAACAAAATATCGGCTCTCGATTTCAACAGCTTCCTAAAACAACGGCCATGTCACATATGTTCGAGTCAAATCTACCAGACAGAAAAGAAGAAATGACAAGATTTGTACGATTTTTTTTCTTTGTTGATAATTTTCAATAATGCGCCCCTATGTAAATGCTTATATTGCCTAATAATCCGGCCCTGAGTAGAGACCTGTATAATTGTCAATTAATAATTACATGTGTACTTACAATGAACTGAACACTCCTTTCTGTTTCTTATACTATGTCCACTTCTCATAACATAAATGAATTGTGACTGATACGTAGTCGAGTTTGAAAGGAAGTCGGATTGATATAAAAGCGCTGCGACCGCAATCGCTATAACAGGACAAGGTTATTTTCTTTATTAGGTATTTGATGTTTTAACTTATCTTTCCCCGTCTTGAACTTTGGTAAAATAACTGTGGACAGCCTAAATGACAATTTTTTTTTTTTGAAAAATCGTTATTCTCAGACTGTTGCTCTTCGTTTCAACCGACAACAATGGTTGTGGTATCAATAGGAAGATTTAGATTAGTATATTCCAGTGGCGTAACTAAGAGTTCGGGGGCCCGCCCGCAAAAAGTTTTTGGGACCGGTTTTTAATTGTAGCGTTTATCATGAAGAACTACATACCACAAGAACTTGTGGAAATTGTGACTAGGCTCACTTTCATCTGAGTTTAAATGTTAAGAAGCAAAATAACCAATATTGGAGACCTGAAAATCCAAGATTAGGCACTTTTACATCCCACCAAAGTCATTGTATGTTGTGGCATTTACTATGAAAATGTGGCACAGTCCACTGGTGAAAGTTACAGGGAATTGATTCATACATTTTTGGTATCCCAAATGAAAGAACTTGGATGCAACAAAATATGGTATTAGATCAGTATCATACAGTCTAAATAATAGCAATTTTGCGAAAATCATTCTCTTATCCTTATTTACTCCCACGTTTTGGTAATACACATTGGCCGCCAGGTTTCTTGGTTTGAGAGCCCCAAACTTCTTTTTATGGAGTTATTTTAAAGGAAAACTCTGGATAAGTTGCAGGAAAATATTTGCCTAGAAATCGAAATTCTACCGGCCGAAATATGATGGAAAATAAAGAGCTTGATTTTATATAGCGGATAAGGGGCCCCTTAGCCAATATATTTTTTGGAAATTGACATTTAAAAAAATAAATGTCTAAATAAATTAGTATGTTGCTACAAAAAATGATTAAATTCAAAATTTCGCAGTAGTAACAAAATTATAAATCATGTAAATTGGGGCCTCTCTAGAGCCGGGGGCCCGGCCGCAATGCGGGCCCTGCAGGCCCGTTAGTTACGCCACTGGTATATTCTATAACTAGTATGGAATAGATTTTCGCGAAAAGTTTGTAGGCCGAGCCGTAGGCGAGGTCTACGGTTACGCGAGTGGTGGAAATATTATTTTATACGAGTTTTATACTATACTTTTTGTAGCACTATTTAAAAAATATATTTTGCTCATCACTTGACATTTGTGATAACAAAAAAAATATTATTGATAGGTATGTTACAAAAGCAATAATTTTTATTTAACTTTGTTATAGCTTCAAAGCGCGTAAAACAAGGCAGTTGAGGTGACAAAATCAAAGAAAAAAAGCGCCAAGCAAAACCGGGTTGATTTTGAAAACAATTGCGTTTTCTCATGTATTTTTTCTATTTCGGTGTTCCTATGAGCCTATAAGAGCATTGTTTATCACTGAAAACAAGACGTTTAGAAGATCTATAAACGTACTCTTTTTGGCGCCTTTCGTATTCTAGAGGTGGTAATCATGACAGATGAATTAAATATAACCTCAAAATGGTAAGTTATGTTGAAATATTACTTCTAATTATTGATTTTTATCTTTTCTCCACGTGATAGGACTAGAAAAAAGAGGAATTTATAGCTATAGCTGTGTTAGTTTAGAAAGAAGAATCTGTGAAGTTAAAATCTTTCAGCTAAAAAATTAAGAATCAATGCGCTCAGATTTACTTTGTCAAAATTATTTAAACGGTAAGTTTTATTTATTACAATTTAATTTTATGGTAATATTGCAATTTTCAGCTGATTGTACTGTTATATCAGGCAGGTTTTGAAATGTATGGTACACGTTACTTGTATTAGCATAGTAAAACACAAGAGCCTTTTTGGTATAATAATTTATTTATTATAATTATTTATTGACATTACATTTTTGTTTTCTTACTTGATCTATATTTTACAAACTATTATTTATATCTAGTAAACCTGTTTTTTTATTATTCTAACACCCCCACTCAACAGTTTACAAGTCCTATGTTTTCCCTGAATTTTATAAATTTAATTTTATCTAAGGGTTTTGTCAAAATATCAGCAGTCATATCTTCACTCGGGCAGTAACGTAATTCAATTAAGCTTCTATTTATCAAGTCACGTAAATGATGATATTTGACGTCTATGTGTTTTGTTCTTGCATTTGATTTCTCGTTTGACGCAAGTTTGATGTAACTTTGGTTATCCTCGAAGAAATTGGACTTTTATCAAGCAATACAATGAAACCGATTGTAGACTTTCTATCCTGTACATTCCTAGTCAAATCTGCATCTACATAACCAACTAACTTCAAATTATTTTTGGAATGAAGAATGAAGTATTCCACATATGCCTACCACCTTAAAAAAAACCTTTAACTGTTCTTCCGAAAATACGAAAGATTTTTTCGGCTCGTAGACTTTATTAACGCTTTTCATGAAAGCATGCAATTTATGAAAAGTACCTATGTTTACTCCTTTCTTAAGTTTTAGCATTGCTTGTAACTTGGAATGAATGCACCAAAATTATGAAGGTTTATACTGATTTGACTATAACGAAACACAAAGTAAGTACAATAAATTTCACAAGTTACCGTTGCGTTGTACTATTTGGTTCATATAGGCCAGCATGAGTGTTTCATCTACAGTTACGGCATTTTTATTTTCCATCCATTTATTTAATTTTTCGTATTCCTTATAGTACACGTCTTTAGATTTAGACGGGATTAATCTTATCTCCGCCTGTTCCGCCAATTCATTAATTTCATTCATTTCTC
Organism: Harpalus rubripes; assembly: GCA_963082715.1. Taxonomy (NCBI): domain Eukaryota; kingdom Metazoa; phylum Arthropoda; class Insecta; order Coleoptera; family Carabidae; genus Harpalus; species Harpalus rubripes. Next base: position 15,386,802 of record OY720465.1, read on the forward strand.
AGTCAGAATAACACGAAAAATATTGACTTGTTGACAATACCAATAATTGCTAACTGTCTCCTTGGAAACGCTCAAACTCACTGGATCAAAAATCAAAACCGTATAATTTGCTATTATTTTCAGTTTTAAATGATTATGATACATTTATAATAAAAAATTTGGAGTGGCCAACACAAGACCTCCAGCCATTTACAGCCCGAGTCACAAAAAAGATTAAGCTGATCCATATTTTTGGATTAGCGAATTTTACTCTAATTTTGGTAGTTTATTTCTTAAAATATAGTCTAATCTAACCTAAGTAACTACCTTTTTTGATAATAAAATGAAGAGTAAATTTTAAATACAGGGATAGAATAAAATTCACTAATTCAAAAATGAGGATTAGCTTAAACTTTTTGGCGAATCTTTAATTATTATTAATCTAAATACATACCTACATATTTACTTATGCTGGAAACTGTATTGATTTCCTTTCCTATTATTCGCTTTCCCTCATTCTTTTTAAAACTTTACTATTATTAATTTGAAATGATTAGTTCTTTGACAGTGACATTTATCTGTCAGTTACATACATTTGAATAACTGCGTAACCAAGAAATTTTGTTTGTTTCAAGCGTAGGTTCCGGGATTTAAATTATAGATAATTTTATAAATTTATGCATAAAATATGTACAAAAAGTATTAATGCAGATCTGTAGAAAATTTTATAATCTTTAATTTTTATAATAACATTAATCTCGAAAAAGTAACACTTAAAGGTATTTTTTGAAGAAAAACTATTTTGAGCTTCTTGTAAAGTGCCATTTGCGGTTATCCGATTTTCACCAAAATCTAATGGGCTCTTTCCATTACAGAAAAACTTTGAAATACAAGGTTTCAAAATTTTCTGAATTGAGTATTTTAGTTAGAGTGGAGGATCCCCACATGCACACATACACATATACACACATACACACACACACACATATATATATATATATATATATATATATATATATATATATATATATATATATATATTATACAGACATCATCGTGAGAATGTCAAAATTGATTCTAGGGACCTTACAACGTGCTAATTTACCAAAATCTTGATATTCGATTTTTAGCACGATCCCTATACCTCCCTTACCAAGAGTAGCGGGAGGTAAAAATAGCGTATGATACACGTGTATAAGCTGGCCTTTAAAGCACTACGACACTGTCACTTATTTGACAAATATAACATGAGTCATGAGTGAAATTTTGAAACCTTGAATTTTCAATTTTAACAACAATATCTAACTGTGGAGATTATCTTTTTTAAAAAAATAAGGCTCAATTCTCAGAAACTGAATCTTTATTTAATCGTGAAATATCAAAAACCAGTGTTGGATTTATGAGAAAGAGAAACACTTGCACACTTTATTTCATATATATTTAATTGAAAAGGACATTTATTATTGGGGAAAATCATATAAAAAACACAACTACAAACTGAACGAACTGATTCACACTGGAACAAAATGGCTACAGCGATGGCTGACTACTAAAACACAAACATCTGACAATCAAAAATTGCTCGCTAACTCGGTCGGTAAAACTACTGTTCGTTACCGATAATTACACTTATACAGGGTGTTTGTCTACTACACACAATTTCTACAACATCCTCCCACCTGAGTGAACGGAAATTATATTTAAGTGAACTCACAAACAAATTATAGAAATTGCACATAGTTTACAATTCTCACTTATCTAAATTACAGATTAAGTTTATTTGGTTTCTTGATTCTTCTACCGCGACGTGAAAATTCGGCACTATCACTATGCTCTGCTTTGCACACGGGAATTTTCACATCATTCGCGACACCTTCACATAGTTCACTTGGTTGAAGATTATTTTCAATCTTCTTGGAACAGTCTAACTCCAAGGGGTAGAGTCTCTGCACTGGACGGAGTAGTTCCCCGCCCGCCGTCTTCAATCTCACCAAACGCACTTCTCCATCGCGCCCAGGAATAAGCTCTTCAACTTTTGCGATGGGCCAGTTGATTCGCTTGGTGCCATCTTTTCCAACTAACACTATGTCACCAATATTTATTTTCTTTGAACACTTGTCACTATTATAATGTAGCGTCATTTGTCCTAAGTATTCATCACGGAAACGACGCTGTAAATCTTCCCTCAATTTTTGTCGGTAACGTAGCTTTCGGTTAGGATCATATTTTTCTATTTGGTCAATATCAGGTACACCAGATTCATCTAAATCTTTTAAAAACATTTCTGGAGTTAAAGGTACTAGATCGTGTGGATCATTAGTGACGTAAGTCAGTGGCCGCTGATTAATGACCGATTCGCAATCACATAATACTGTTTGCATCTCTTCAAAATCTAAAGAAGTTTTACCGAGTACTCGACGAAGTAACTGTTTTATTACACCAACTAGTCTTTCCCACCAGCCTCCCCACCATGCCGCTGTAGGAGGATTAAACTTCCATTTTATTTTCCTAACAGTACTATATTTATTAATTTCCCCCCAATCCAAATTCTGGAACGCATTTGCTGCTCCTACAAAATTTGTGCCATTATCACTGTAGATTACGGATGGTCGGCCTCTTCTACTAATAAACTTTCTAAAACCTTGTAGGAAACGATCAGTTGATAAAGATGAAATTAATTCAAGGTGTACAGCCCTATAGATGGCACAAGTATATAAACATATCCATACTTTCTTGTTAGATTTCCCTTTGTCGCTTTTTACGTATAGGGGTCCGGCTAGATCCACTCCAACAACCTCAAAAACTTTAGCATCCTTCACTCTATCTTCAGGTAAAGGTGTTGGTACAACTTCTATTTTTCTAGCTTTCTGTCTCTTGCAACTTTGACATTTATTTATAACTGCTCTTATAGTACGCCTGCCACCTAGGATCCAATATTCTTTCCTTACTATAGTCATCATCATTTCTATACCTGCATGAGACGACTCACAGTGTAAGCTCATGATCAGTCTAGATACAACTGGATGAGTATGATTTGGCAGAACTACTGGATAGCAGAAGTTATAAATATCCTCACGATTTGAAATCTTTGTCGTCAAACGAATGATACCTTCTCCGTCTACATGTGGACTCAAAGTTGCTAACTTTGGATCATTTACTCCTGTAAATGAATCTTGTTGGATTAAATAAATTAGCTTAATTTCAGCTGTAACGATTTCTTCGGTAGAGAGATCTCCGCTACATCGTTTCTGTTTAGTTGACATGTTATTTCTTAATCTTAACAGCCAACCAATTAATCGAATAATCTGCCTATATTTCGAAAAGTATACATAATACCAGTCAGTATTACCTGTCGTATTTATTAAAGATGAAATAACACCTTTCCTTTTTTCTTCATTGATTTCATCTTCATCATACTTAATGTTATAAGAAGGCCATAAATTAGGTGGATCTCTAATCCAATCTGGACCCTCCCACCATTTGGATTCAACAAGTTTCCTTGCACTACATCCACGTGAGGGTAAGTCAGCAGGGTTTAGTGCTCCTGGTACATGTCTCCATTCACAACCTGAGGTAAGTTGCCTGATTTCGTTAACTCTATTTGCTACGAATACATCCCATTGTTCGGCTCGATTTATCCATGCTAGGACTGTTGTAGCATCACACCAAAAAAATGTCTTTAGATTGTATGCACTCAACTCATTTACTATAGAAGAATATAGCCTCGCTCCAATTGTAGCTGCTAACAGCTCTAACCTCGGAATAGAAATCTTCTTCTTACCTTTACTTATAGGAGATACTCGTGTCTTCGCTTGTATTAGCTGAACTTGAACATTATTGTCTGTTGCGGCTCTTAAAAATACAACCGTTGCATATGATACCTTACTGGCATCACAAAATATATGAAGCGTTAAGTTATCAACACTGTTTACTCCTATTAACCATCTAGGGATTTTTATATCAGATAAGTACGACAATTCACTTACCCAATTTAAAAATTGAGACTTAATATCTTCATTTACTTCTTGGTCCCAACTTACTTTCGAGTCACAAGCTTGTTGCAGCAGTAATTTTGGTAACAGAGTAACACAACTTGTTACTCCTACAGGATCAAACACTTTGTATGCCACGGACAAAATCGTTCGTTTTGTAACTTTTTCTAAATTTGGTGATTTTAAACTTTCCAAGTTAATCTCCAACGTATCATCTTGCCTATTCCACAACAAACCTAACACATTGGATATTTTCTCTTCTTCTGGACAGTGTTGAAGGTCAGTATACTCCCACCCTCTAAGTTCAAATTTTCCAATATTCAATATTGCAGTGGCTTCTTCTACAAATTGTTTTAAATCTTGCCCAGTATCTACGCTGGTTACACAATTGTCTACGTAGAAGCTTTCCATTAGTTGTATGACTATTTCCTTGTTAAACGACAATTGTTTTTTCTCACATTGTGTCAAAACAGAATTGAGATGATATTTTAATACTGCACCCAATAAAAATGGACTTGACGAAACACCAAATACCACTCTACAATGTCGATAAACTTTAAGATTTTCCTCTTTATCAAACCAGAAAAATCTGAGAAAATCTCTGTCGTTAGGGAACAAACTGATTTGTAAGAAAGCTTTTCTAATGTCTGCTATAACTCCTATTTTCTTTAATCTAAAACGTAATAAAATAGAAGGAATTAATTCTATTAGATTAGTACCTTTTTCTAGACAATTGTTTAACGATGGGCTATGTTTTTCTTTTGCAGAAGCATCGAATACAGGGCGTATCCTGGTAGTACTACCTTCTTTCACTACGGGTCGATGCGGTAAATAATGTCCCGGCTTATCGAGTTCTGTTTCTAGTACTTCTTCGATCACACCTTCCTGTATCCAGTTATCAAATACATTTTGATACTCATCGTACAAGTTGTCAACTTTTAACTTTTTTACTGTGTTATTCAATCGTTTTTGTGCTAGATTATAGTTGCTAGGCAGTGGAATATGGTTTTCAATCCAAGGCAGATGAACTTCAAACCTGTTCTCTTCATTAACTTTAACTGTCTTGAGAAAATGATTCACTGCTGCTAAATGTAACTCGTCTTTCGTTTTCTTCTCTATTGGATCACTGATACCCAAAATATCTAGTTTCCACAGGTCTGATACATTTGCTTCTGTGATTAACATCGATGTCACAACTAGCGCTGCGCTTTCACTATTTTGTTGACTTGGAATTTTACCCATTAACGTCCATCCAAGTCTAGTTTCAACAGCCACTAGTCCGCAATCGAGAATTCTGTACCCACCGGTAAGCAATTTTCCTGAAACGTCAGCCCCAATTAATATTTCTATAGGACGTTCTTGCATGTCAGTTAATTTAATATTATTGCTTTTCAGTTCTTGTATCCAAGGTCCTGGTTTCACAGGTGGAATCCGGCCACAAATAACATCTTGATCTAAAACTTCAAAATTACATTTATATGTATCACCCAGATTTGACAAATATAAAGTAAACACATTGTGATCACAAATGTTAGTGGTAGTACCGCCAAAAAGAGAGTGCTGAATATGTTCTTCTCTTTTAGGTTTAAATTTGAATCTTTCAGCTGTTTCTTTCAGAATGTAGGAACGTTGTGAGCCTGAATCAATTATAGCGCGTGCAACAGCAGTTACTCCATTACCTCTCACTTTAACTAGCAGAGTTTGTAGCAATACATCGGGAGCACTTGAGAAGCTTGCTAAAGACTGCGACTGACCTTTATCTTCCTTGCTCTGCAACTCTGGTGACTGAATGTCTTCCTTTTTATTTTCAGGAATTTGTGGTAAATTATCACACATTAGGACATGATGTTTTTTCTGGCATACTATGCATGTCGGTCTGTTCGTACATGCTCTTGCTGGATGCCCTGGCCTAAAACAAAGGTAACAGCACTTATTTTTCTCTAGCATTTTACGCTTTTCTACTAGCGACATATTTCGAGCTTTAAAACAGTTGGTAGTCTTATGGCCGCCATTGCAAAAAATACAACCATTACGTTGTTCCTTTGTTGAGGTCGTTAACAAACCAGCCGCAGTAGGTAAATCTTCCGCAATAGAATTCACAGGCTTGAAACCGCGTTCTTTCTTCCTAGTATTCCTGTTAGCTGTAACTCCAAAACCAGATTTAGCTAAAGTTACCTTTTGTTCATTTGCAACCTCAGCTGAAATAAACTGCATTAGTTGATCCAATCGATTCTTTGAAGAGTTTTCAACGTTTTCAGTATTAATACCAGTTTCTTCACATTTTACAATAGACTGAGCCTGTACAACTTGCATTACAGCACTATTTCTTTGCCACATACGTAAAACATCTTCGGGCAAACATGATTCTACTAATGGTAAAAGCATGGAAGCACATTTTTCAGTAGTAACATTAAGTGTGTCTAGTGCCCTTAAATGACACTCAAGTTTATCATAAAGAGAGGCCAAAGATATTGTATTTGATGAAAGAGTATTTTGTAAAACTAAACTCAACAATTCTCTGACATAGACTTCAACCAATAAGTCTTCTCTACCAAATCTAGACTTAAGAGCAGTTATAACTTTTGGATAGTTACCTTCAGTTGCAGGAAAACTTTCTACTAATTCTCTAGCCTTTGACCCAGCGACAGTAGCTTGTAAAAGATATTGGAACTTGTCACCTGCTCCGATGGTTTCATCTTCGTCTATTTTCTTGAACTGTGTCCAAAATTGAAGCCATTCTTTGATGTCCCCATTAAACTTCTTCAGTTCTAGCAGAGGTAGTTTGAAAGAACGTTTTTGATTGCAGCTGCTGTTGCTGCTTGCTTGTGCAACACTTCTGTCACTTCCAGCAGCCACTGACATTCTATCCTCTTCTAAATCCGACATAGCAGTTTTTATTCTGGAATAATTTAAAGCATACTGGTCTGCTACATCTTGTTCGTCCTCGAACTCCTTTTCAGTTGTGTTATCGTTGTCTAGTAACAGATTATTTATTTCAGAATCTAATTCTAAAATGTCACTGTACCTTTTCTCCAATAATTCGAATTGTGATTTAATCTCACGTATGTCCTTTTCATCTTCTTTCAGCAACGCCTTGATCTGGTTAGAAATCTTTGTGAACGAAGTCCTTGAGATTCCACGTGCTTTTCTTGCTCGATCCATTATACTTTAAGTCCTGTCACGGTCGCCAAATGTTGGATTTATGAGAAAGAGAAACACTTGCACACTTTATTTCATATATATTTAATTGAAAAGGACATTTATTATTGGGGAAAATCATATAAAAAACACAACTACAAACTGAACGAACTGATTCACACTGGAACAAAATGGCTACAGCGATGGCTGACTACTAAAACACAAACATCTGACAATCAAAAATTGCTCGCTAACTCGGTCGGTAAAACTACTGTTCGTTACCGATAATTACACTTATACAGGGTGTTTGTCTACTACACACAATTTCTACAACAACCAGAGTTTTTTAATTACAAATGTAAACGAAATATTTATCATTGCTTGTGCTATTGTAAATTTAAGTTCCCCTATCTTAGCATCGTATAAATGTATGTAAATTTGTTGGAACATTATTTTTTATGAAATAAAAATGATTGATTGCTAGGAAGTAATTAATTTTAATATTAAAACTGCATTTAATTTTTTTCATCTTTATTTTCTAAACTATCTTGGACGAATAAAAGCATCCGCCACGCGAAATCTTTTCTTTCGACTCTCTATACGTAAATAACTATTTTCATTTTCTTCTTTATTGCTTTCGTTATGTACTTTGGATCTCTTATTTTCATTTTTCTGTTGTGTCTTGAATCCACAAGCTTCGGTAACATACTAGACCGGGAGCCCAGCTATCAAAAGTCAGAGAATAGTGGCTGGATTTTGTCAGACGATGAAAGTCCTTACATTTCATCTTGGGAAAATAAAGACTTCCTACCACAATTATTAAACTAAAACAAAGAATATACACTAAGGGCCGGTTTTTCAATCGATGATTATTATTATTTATTATTATTAAAGTTGGGTTTTAAGCGCTAACCGCTTTTGTAACTGAGACCTGTGAGATCTATTGTAACATGTCCCTATCTTAGTTTTCTGGAAGTAGTTCTTATGAAGCCAATCACTGCTCCAGGGATATTGATATTAGACATCAATGAACTTGAACATTTCTTCAAACGCGCTAATAATAATATTATCATTAGTTTTATATTAATTAAGTTTAAAATATAAAAGTTAGTATAATTATGATCCAATGTACAGTCTATAATTGAAAGTATGTCTCATGATTTTCGAATTTTTTTAAGCAAGTTGTTGAATTTCATACTCAACTGATTATAATTATTTCCCCGCTAAATTCCAACGACTAGTTTTTAACCAATCATAATGCAAAAGAGTTAAAAATTCAATCAATGGGAACAGTTTATACTGATAAAACTCCATTACCCCGATAAATTTCCGCTACCAAGTGTGACAATTAATATTTCAAGTTTAGAAATAAAATAATATAAATGTTGTATGAGGGAACCATGTTGATAATGTGCAATAAATAAAAAGGCCTTTAAGTTCCAATGTTCCTTGTTTAATTATATTTAGGACGTTTCGAGCTAATCCGCTCATCATCAGCAACTAAAAAATTTCATGTTGAGAATTATAAATAAATACATATAGTATTGAAGCAGAATTACGTTATTGTACATCAGCGAAAGTTGTGAAATTACATGTGAATTATATTCTACGTAGTCAGATGGAGCATGGGCCCCCAACTCAACAATACAACATGCCGCTGACACGGCCCATTAACAACTGCAGTTGGCGGCGGGGTTGCAAGAAATCCACGAGCTGAATTCTCGACTGCGGGACTGGTTTCGCGTTCTGCTGGTCAGGAGAGCCAAGTATTGAACTCTCGACTGCTGTGTAACTGATTCTATAACTGTATGTCCCGGCTTTTATATCGTGAATCCGGTTTTGCCAAAGGTGGGAGAAAAAGATGTCGCTGTTAAGTTTACAATAAAAATTATTTCTCCAAAAATTCTATAAATTTCCCTCGGTCACAATTTTGAGTTCTAAACTCATACTACATCATGTTACATTTTTATAAATCGTTTTTACACAATATATAAATCATATCACAAACATCATCGCCCTTGATTCGTACTACAGCGCTCCTGTCAAAGGTGTCAAAGGAATGCGGAAATAAGAGCACATGACTTTCATACACAATACACAAGTTCATGAGTATTTTTACAAACAGTGAGAAACTTTATACATTGCATAGATTACAGGTAAGTGTTATTTGCAACTATTCTTAACATAGATGTAATCAAGTTATGCTATTTTTAGTTATCCAGGTGTGTGTAAAAATTTCAGCGGTGACAAAGTGAGGTTACAAGTATGTATGACTTACAATAATTGTTTTACAAGTATTATAACTTTACTGTATAATGCAGCTAATACTCTTATTCAACAATGTACTACTACTGGACTTGTGATACATTCGAATCGGCAGTAGCAGTTGCAACGGCATGATCGGATCCAGCTGCACCAGCTTTTGAGCAAACAATTGGATCCACAACAGTTGAATGGAGTTTACCAGGCCTAGAGAGGTTCTATCATCACATATTCAACCAATTTTATAATAATCCTGTAGAGATTGACATTTTTTCTGATTCGATGTCAACTTTCAGATGTAAGATATTGGAATATTTTACAAATCATTATTAAGTAATTAAAATTTGATTCTATTCATTACTGTTTATGTACCATTGTACATGTAATCTAAATAGTACTCTGTAATTGGGAACATTTGTTCCTGTTGAGTACTCATAATAAATAAATAAATTACTTTTGATAGTACCTAGGTATTTATTTATGAATTAAAAACATTTGATTACAATAAAGTAATTAGTAGATCACAGCAAAATTCGATGTAATATGATTTATTTATTCCATATGTTATAGTTACAGAATATATTAACACAATTATAATTCACAACGAAGCCTATAACTTACTCGTGAGTTAAGAAAAATATATATGAAGTATAAAACATAAATAACTGTATTACAATGCAAGTAAGTAGTAGATAATATCAAAAAGATATTTAATTATAGCAATAAATAATAATGTTTTAATGTAGCACATTGGGGTGTATTCGTTTAGTTGGTCCTCCCATATTTATTATAACTGTCTATTAAAAACTAATTTCAATTTCGGAAAAGGTAAATTGATATTTAAATATAATTTTTCTAAAATTGGATTTACTTTTTCCGAAATTGAATTTACTTTTTCTGAAATTGTCCGAAATTGAATTTACTTTTTCTGATAATAAATTTATTTTTTTCCGAAATTGAATTTACTTTTTCTGAAATGAAAGTCACTACTGTCAGAAAAATCAATTTATTACGTTAAATACTAATTTATTTTAATTGTGTCACATAAAAAAATTCGTAATTATTATATTGCTATGTATTGTGATTTGGTTTATAAATAGAGCGTTTTTATCAAGAATAGAATCTGTAAATAATTCAATAGTATTATTCAGACAAGTTTAAACCTTATCATTTATTTGTGTCAATTCCATGGGTATGCAATAGTCAATGACGTAATTTACGTAGCATAGATTACAGGCACAACCCTGCCTACAATCTTTATTTGAATTTTTTTTGTATACAATAGGTAACTACAGCAAAATGAAAAAAAAAATACATTGTATTCCCTATATTACGGATTTCAATTAGACACCGGTATACACGTATGTTTCTATGTTACAAATAAGTGTATGACAAAATTCCTAAAAATATCAGCAGGGCAATTTGAGACATTAAAGGTCAAAAGTCACCAAAAGTGATTTTTCGAGAATAACTCGCCACCTATGCATCTTACATCGAAATAAACGTTATAGAAAACATTATTATCTACAAGCATAAGTTTAACCCTTTTCGAGATATATTTCGCGGTGAAGGGGTAACAATGAAATTGTTTACGGACGGGATAACGATGTGTAAATAATATACAATTTTGCTAATTACAATTCATTATTACTATTTATAAAAACCAAGTAGATTTTATACTGGCTAATGATAGCACAATGAAGCTAGACAGAAAAATATCCACACAAAAAGAAAATAAAGTCCTCAAGTGTATAGATGAAGGATAGATTTCGAACTTTTATTGTCTTTATTTTAAAATAATATTACACAACGTTTCGATTGATGTAATCTTCAATCGTTATCAAGTGAAATACTGATACAATAATCCTAAGGCTACTGCTTATATACTAAGTGTGTGCGGTGGAACGTGGAAGATCTGCTTCAGGTACCTGGAGTCGATTGAGTTGACCAATGAGCGGTTGCCAAATGGTCCGAATATCCGTGCTGGGATGGCTGAAAACTTTCTTGTTGTTGGTTATATGCACTGCTTCTTTGAATTTTCTCTTTTGCCACTGTTCTTCTCTATCAATAATTCTTGCTTCGTCCCATTTAATATGATGATGGGCTGTCCACGCATGATGCGCAATGCCTGATTTTTCTATTTCTCCCAGTTGAGTATGTTTCTTGTGTTCTTTGATTCTAACGTCCAGTGGTCTTTTCGTTTCGTCTATATATGAAGAACCGCATTCGCATGGGATTTGGTATATACAGTTTTTTGTGTTGTCTTGCTTAGGTTTTGTTCTAGTCAGCACGCTTCTTAAAGTTTCTTTTGTTTTGAAAACTGTCTTAATTTTATATCTTCTTGATACTCGACCTATCTTTTCTGATATGCCTTTTATATATGGAATTATTAGAATGGATTCTTCTTTGTTGTCTTCTTCCTTGTTCTTGGTCCGCTCCAGACGGTCTTTGATAATATCGTCAATTTTGTTTGCCTTGTATCCATTCTGTTGTAGATCCCTCTTTATATTATTGATTTCCATGCTGAGTGCCTCTTCTGTATTACATATACTAACAGCTCTGTCGTATAAGGTCCGAATGATGCCATGTTTCACTGATGTTGCGTGATTAGACTGGTAGTTTAAGTATTGACCAGTGTGTGTCGGTTTCCTATATACGGCGGTCTGGATCCGTCTGTCATTTCTTCTAACCAAAACATCCAAAAAGGGCAGCTGCTGTTCGTTTTCTTCCTCCATGGTGAATTGGATTGTTGGTCTGATGTTGTTTAGGTGGTCTAAGAATTTTCTTAATTTATTTTCTCCACTTGACCATATTATAAAGGTGTCGTCCACATATCTTAGCCATAGTTTTGGCTTGTCCACCGAAGTATTTATGGCGTGTTTCTCGAACCATTCCATATAGATGTTGGCTATAACTGGTGACAAAGGTGAACCCATCGGCAGGCCATCTTCTTGAGCGTAGAATTTTTCTTCGACTTGGAAATAGGTGTTTCGGATACAGCATTCTAGAAGTTCCATAATTCCGTTGATTGGTAGTGTGCTTCTTTCTGCCAGTGTTTCATCTTCTTCAAGCTTGGTTTTGATTACTTGCAGAGATTCTTCCAATGGAACGTTGGTGAATAGGCTCACGATGTCGAAACTCACAAGTTTGTCTTCTGGTTGAAGTTCTATAGCGTTCATCATTTTCACAAAGTGTGAAGAATTCTTTACAAAGGACTCTGCGGTGCCTTGAAGTGGTCGTAATATTGATAGTAAGTATTTAGCTAGCTGATGTACTGGGGAATTCCGTGAACTGATGATTGGTCGTAACGGGATGTTTTGCTTATGGATTTTTGGTAGTCCATAAAGATGTGGTGGCTTACTGTAGTGTGGTGTTAGACTCGTTCTTGTCTTGGGTGAGATGTGATCCTCGTATTTCTTCAGTGTCTTGTAAACCTTTCGTTCAATTTTCGTAGTCGGATTGGCTTTCAGTAGTCTGTAGTTTCCACTTTCCAATGTTTCTCTTAATTTTTGTTCGTAGCTATTAGTGTTCATGATGACAGTCGCGTTACCTTTGTCTGCGGGTAGAATTTTGATGGCTCTGTCTTTTTGAAGTACTCTTGAGTGCTCTTTTCTCTTCATTTGATATGTTCTTCGTTTGGTCGTTTTTCTTCTCCAGGATTGTTCGAATTTTCCAACGAAATTCTTCTGCTTCCGCTTCTGGTAGTTTCGCACAGTCGGCAGCACTAATTATGTCCAAGATAAGTATATCTTTCGGGGTCAGAGCGTAGTTTAAACCTTTACTTAAAAGTTTTTCTTCTGGTGTTGATAGTGGTCGGCTGGAGAGGTTGATGATGGTTTTGTTCGTGCTTCTGTCCTCTAGATCTTCGGTCCGTTTGTATTTTCGTAGTTTTTTGTTGTGTGTCTTCTGAATGTTGTTTAGAAGTGTACCACAGGTGTTGTCTATTTTCTGGAAAATTGGTTCGTAGTCTTCTTCTAAGAGAATTCTCTTGATTTCTTCGAATCTCTGTGTGGCGTCGTCCAACAAAGTTGCTTTCTTCCAACGATGGTAATTAATCTGTGATCTGATGAGTGCTCGGCTGGCATTATCCACTATTCTTCTAGCTCTGGCACCTATAATTGGCGATTTGAGTTTGAAGCCAACTGGGATGATGTTGTCGTCTCTGGCACTGCGTAGGAAGTTGATGTGTGATTCTTCCTTCACGATCTTCTTCTTAGTCTTCTCGTAGCCTCTGATTAGTTTGTTGATGCCGGGTCCGTACCGGGATTCCAACGTTTGTTTGAAGGTTGTAGACAATGGTTTATTATGAGTGAAAGATAGATTTCGAACTTTCATTGTCTTTATTTTAAAATAATATTACACAACGTTTCGATTGATGTAATCTTCAATCGTTATCAAGTGAAATACTGATACAATAATCCTAAGGCTACTGCTTATATACTAAGTGTGTGCGGTGGAACGTGGAAGATCTGCTTCAGGTACCTGGAGTCGGTTGAGTTGACCAATGAGCGGTTGCCAAATGGTCCGAATATCCGTGCTGGGATGGCTGAAAACTTTCTTGTTGTTGGTTATATGCACTGCTTCTTTGAATTTTCTCTTTTGCCACTGTTCTTCTCTATCAATAATTCTTGCTTCCAAAAATCGTTGGAAGAAAGCAACTTTGTTGGACGACGCCACACAGAGATTCGAAGAAATCAAGAGAATTCTCTTAGAAGAAGACTACGAACCAATTTTCCAGAAAATAGACAACACCTGTGGTACACTTCTAAACAACATTCAGAAGACACACAACAAAAAACTACGAAAATACAAACGGACCGAAGATCTAGAGGACAGAAGCACGAACAAAACCATCATCAACCTCTCCAGCCGACCACTATCAACACCAGAAGAAAAACTTTTAAGTAAAGGTTTAAACTACGCTCTGACCCCGAAAGATATACTTATCTTGGACATAATTAGTGCTGCCGACTGTGCGAAACTACCAGAAGCGGAAGCAGAAGAATTTCGTTGGAAAATTCGAACAATCCTGGAGAAGAAAAACGACCAAACGAAGAACATATCAAATGAAGAGAAAAGAGCACTCAAGAGTACTTCAAAAAGACAGAGCCATCAAAATTCTACCCGCAGACAAAGGTAACGCGACTGTCATCATGAACACTAATAGCTACGAACAAAAATTAAGAGAAACACTGGAAAGTGGAAACTACAGACTACTGAAAGCCAATCCGACTACGAAAATTGAACGAAAGGTTTACAAGACACTGAAGAAATACGAGGATCACATCTCACCCAAGACAAGAACGAGTCTAACACCACACTACAGTAAGCCACCACATCTTTATGGACTACCAAAAATCCATAAGCAAAACATCCCGTTACGACCAATCATCAGTTCACGGAATTCCCCAGTACATCAGCTAGCTAAATACTTACTATCAATATTACGACCACTTCAAGGCACCGCAGAGTCCTTTGTAAAGAATTCTTCACACTTTGTGGAAATGATGAACGCTATAGAACTTCAACCAGAAGACAAACTTGTGAGTTTCGACATCGTGAGCCTATTCACCAACGTTCCATTGGAAGAATCTCTGCAAGTAATCAAAACCAAGCTTGAAGAAGATGAAACACTGGCAGAAAGAAGCACACTACCAATCAACGGAATTATGGAACTTCTAGAATGCTGTATCCGAAACACCTATTTCCAAGTCGAAGAAAAATTCTACGCTCAAGAAGATGGCCTGCCGATGGGTTCACCTTTGTCACCAGTTATAGCCAACATCTATATGGAATGGTTCGAGAAACACGCCATAAATACTTCGGTGGACAAGCCAAAACTATGGCTAAGATATGTGGACGACACCTTTATAATATGGTCAAGTGGAGAAAATAAATTAAGAAAATTCTTAGACCACCTAAACAACATCAGACCAACAATCCAATTCACCATGGAGGAAGAAAACGAACAGCAGCTGCCCTTTTTGGATGTTTTGGTTAGAAGAAATGACAGACGGATCCAGACCGCCGTATATAGGAAACCGACACACACTGGTCAATACTTAAACTACCAGTCTAATCACGCAACATCAGTGAAACATGGCATCATTCGGACCTTATACGACAGAGCTGTTAGTATATGTAATACAGAAGAGGCACTCAGCATGGAAATCAATAATATAAAGAGGCATCTACAACAGAATGGATACAAGGCAAACAAAATTGACGATATTATCAAAGACCGTCTGGAGCGGACCAAGAACAAGGAAGAAGACAACAAAGAAGAATCCATTCTAATAATTCCATATATAAAAGGCATATCAGAAAAGATAGGTCGAGTATCAAGAAGATATAAAATTAAGACAGTTTTCAAAACAAAAGAAACTTTAAGAAGCGTGCTGACTAGAACAAAACCTAAGCAAGACAACACAAAAAACTGTATATACCAAATCCCATGCGAATGCGGTTCTTCATATATAGACGAAACGAAAAGACCACTGGACGTTAGAATCAAAGAACACAAGAAACATACTCAACTGGGAGAAATAGAAAAATCAGGCATTGCGCATCATGCGTGGACAGCCCATCATCATATTAAATGGGACGAAGCAAGAATTATTGATAGAGAAGAACAGTGGCAAAAGAGAAAATTCAAAGAAGCAGTGCATATAACCAACAACAAGAAAGTTTTCAGCCATCCCAGCACGGATATTCGGACCATTTGGCAACCGCTCATTGGTCAACTCAACCGACTCCAGGTACCTGAAGCAGATCTTCCACGTTCCACCGCACACACTTAGTATATAAGCAGTAGCCTTAGGATTATTGTATCAGTATTACACTTGATAACGATTGAAGATTACATCAATCGAAACGTTGTGTAATATTATTTTAAAATAAAGACAATGAAAGTTCGAAATCTATCTTTCACTCATAATAAACCATTGTCTACAACCTTCAAACAAATGTATAGATGAAGCTAAATACATTCATACACTTGAAGAAAGACTAAAAACAACTAATGAAGACAAAATGAATCTACAAGAACATTACAACCACATCGAGAATAGCATGAAATACGCCATACAAAGGGCGACCATTCAGAATTCTAACAACACTAACATCGACAAACTGTCAGAAAACACAAAATATATAATAGAAAAAAGAGAACGATATAAACAGATCAAAAACAAAACTGCTAAAGAAATGAAAGAATTATGTTGAAATGAAACACAGTAACTTTGTTTATATCACTTTTTATTTTACACAATTTTTGTGACTAGTTTCAACCAACAGATTCAACTTATGCTTGCCACCTATTAGAAAATAATAATTCGCCTGATAAAGAAATAATACCAATTCATTTTGCAAATAAAGCCATAAAACTAAATTTACTAGAATCCTTAGAAATTTACAAATATAAAAAAGATATAAACAACACTTTACTAAACGACCAAACGGACCTAATATATTCCCCTCTCTTCGATAGCTGTAAAAACGGTATTTTTACGTTGTATAAATTCACATGCAAAATTTATTGTGCTCATTGTCTGATGATGACCGAAATGGTTGAAACTAGTCACAAAAATTGTGTAAAATAAAAAGTGATATAAACAAAGTTACTGTGTTTCATTTCAACTTAATCTTTAAAATGTATCGCAAAGTAAAGGCTGAAATAATAAATAAATGATAGAATTTGCAGAAATAAAAAAGCTGGCCAGAGAAGAAATAAGAAAAGATCTGAGAAAAGCAAATAATGATCTCATTACAAGCATTCTAAAAAACAGGTTCAACAAAAAGAATCCAAAAAGAGCTAACTCCATGAGTACTCGGTCTCGATCGCAACCAAGAAAAAATTCATCAAAAGCAGAAATACTCAATACAGCAACAAAATTCTGCCAAGATTTGTACAGAAACAACTTAACAGACGAAGAAAAAGAAGAACTAAGTATTTGTTTAAATACCACAGAAGTTATTCCTAAAATAATTACAGAAGAAGTAAGTAAAGCCATAAAAGAACTAAAAAGAGACAAAGCTCCACGCGAGGATGGAATTCGTACAGAGCATATGAAACCAGCTGAAGAAATACTATCAATACACTTAACCAATCTATTTAATAAAATAATATAAACCAATGAAATACCTACAAGTTGGTTCTCATCAATCATTGTCCTCTTGCACAAAAAAGGTTTAAGAAAAGATATCAATAACTATCTCCCATTAGCCTACTACCAACAATTTACAAAATATTTATAAAAGTAATAGGTAAACGAATAAACTGTACATTAAACGACAACCAACCTGTAGAACAAGCAGGATTTAGAAGGGGATTCTCAACTGCTGGTCATTTACAAACAGTCAACCAAGTAATCGAGAAATACACATATTTTGGTGCCTGCCCTACTTAAGGGAACATAACATACCCCTCAACCTAAAGAAAAAAGTAATCGACTCATGCCTATTGCCGATTTTATCATACGGAACCCCAACTTTGAATTTCACAAAAAAAATCTGATGTGGCCAGCACATTACCTTCCGTCAGTTATATGAGGTAGTTACGAAAATTCTACCGGTGAACTGTTACCGGGATACAGCTTTTATTAGACCGGGGGCTAGTGCTACGTGAAAAATGTATCATGGTATTCCAAATACTGACCCTTGGTGCTTACTTTAAATACCCTGGAGAACGATTTGCTGCCTTCCCCGGAAAAAAAGACGATCTACCCAGCTGTGGGCCATGACCCAAAAATGTTCAAAAAAATGACATTTTAGAATCTAGGTATTCTGTATGGGACTTGCATAAAATGAAATTAAGTATATGTAAATGTTAGCCGATAATCAATGCCAGACATTTTCAAACGTTACGGGGGGCGGTAAAGCCTTTTATTGCTGTGCATTTTATCTAACACAAATTGTTCATGCCATTCCATCCGGGCTTTAGTCAACTGACAATTTTTACCCTACAAGACACAAAAAAATTATGGCCAGACACCCTACTTGTATGTAAGGATCACAGCACCCTTTTATAGACGAAAATTTTGTTACACACACACACACACACATCCACACACACACACACACACACACACACACACACACACACACACACACACACACACGCGCGCGCGCGCACACACACATACAGACATCATCGCAAACATAGTAAAATCGTATTCTAGGGACCCTAGAACGTGCTTATTCATCAAAAACTCACCACCAAAGACAATACCTTCCTTACCTAAAGGTGACGGAAGGTAAAAAATGATAAACTTACGTGTATGTCAGCATTGTCAGCACAACCTAGAGAAAAATCCTTGGTATAAGAAAGATACAAAAAATAAGAAACAGATATCGGAGCGAAAACAAAAATAACAAACATCATTAAATTCACAAAACTCTAAAATGGAAGTGGGCAGAGGCGTAAATAGCCTATGGCCAATATGGCGGCGGCCGTAGGCGCCTTATTGAAAAGGCGCGAAAATGGATTTAATTGCGATTAACATTGTGATTTTTTTTTTAATTAAATGCCATACTTTCTCTAACGACTGTACTCAACATAGTTTCCCGCATAATGCGAATAATAAATAAATTCTCAACAGCTACCCTATTTATATTTATTTTACAGAAGACATCTTGGTGCAAAAGGTGTGTAATGCAAATCATTTAAATTGTAATTTGTAATGTGACGGGAGGTAAAAATTAATATTTAAATACCTTTTTTTATATATTCTAATGTAAACTATATTTTGTTTTAGTTTCAATTTCGTCTTAATTCATATTGTTGTCGTTAGAGTGACATGCTCACACCAGGGCCGGATCTAGGGTGTGGCGAGCGAGGCACTTGCCTCAGGCTTAAAGTTTATAGGGGCGCCAACTAAAAGACCAAAAGGGCATTTTTTACTATTTATAAAAGCGCTTCAATGAAATAATTACCTCAATAATGAAGATTATTCATTTACAAAATGTAATAATAAATTTTACATTAAGTGAATTTATGTTTAGCACAGCATGCAATCAGCATTTAGTACTGCGCACGCGCCTGTGTAAGTTGTTCTTTCAGAAATAATTGACATAAAATCGAAAATAAATTACAATTTTTTGGGTACGCTATGAATTTGGGATAATATTTTAACTCAAGTAGATAAAACAGTACAGTCAAAAAATATAACTGCTTAAGGCATTTCAACTTATTAAAGGTCTAGTAATGTGTTTGCAAGAAATGAGGGATCATGGTTTCGAAGTTGTGCTTGAGGAATGCAAAAATATTGCGGAACGTTTAAACATTATACCTGAATTTAAAAATAAAAGAAAAAGAAGGGCAAAGAGGTTGTATATGTATGAAGCACACGACGAAAGAAGCAATTTTTCTGACCAGAATTTTTTTATAATTAAAATAAATCAATCATTGGATATTTCATTTAAATTGGAGGTATGAAAAATTTAACGTAGCATCAGATATTGGATTTTTTTCTGGTGAGAAACTAGCCCCTATGAGTGTGATTTGCAAAATTAACTGCTAATTTAGTTCTAAAATATTAGTGACTTAAATGCTTTAAAAATGGCAGATGAAATTTCGAGTTTTATAATGCACGCTTTATCCATTCTTCCCACTGTAACTATAGCTTCTAGTTTAGACCTTTGAAAATTATATACGAATATAGATTAATAGAATCGTACCACAACCTGTGACCCCAACCTCGAAGTAGCTTTAAGAATTTTTCTAACGATTTCCGTTACGGTTGCTTCGTGCGAAAGATATTTTAGTAAACTTAAGTTGATTAAAAATGATCTAAGATCGACGCTCAGTCAAAAGAGATTGTCAAATATGGCCATTTTTTCGATTGAGAAAGGAATATGTAAGAATATAAATATTGATAACATAATTGTTGACTTTGCAACAATTAAAGTCAGAAAAGTGGTATTGTATAATAATTGTGAGAAGTTATAAATACTTATTTTTTTTTGTGAGTTTCTTGCCAAAGATTATATTAGTGTATATTTATTTCTTGTTGTCCACACAGAAGAACTGTTTATTTTTAGTGTATATTAGTTTATTTATCTTTAATAATCTTTGTTTTTTTATATATTGTTTACATTGGGGGGTGCAATTTTTCCTTTTGCCTCAGGTGCTAAAATATCTAGATCCGGCTCTGGCTCACACAAACCAGCTGATTCCAAGCATTTCAATGTCGTTCGAGTCACGTGTCTGCTCGCGCCCTATACGAGATACATATTGTATTTAAGCTAGTCAACAAACGCTCAAAAGGGAGATGTAGAATGCTTGGACAGTGTTACAATTTTTGTCTTCAGGGCTTCGTTTGGAGGTAAACATACTAAAAGTCCCCGGACATAGGCGGTGAGCGGGGTGCAGGGGGGACCGAGAAGGTATCTATTTTTGGTTTTTTGCTTATATCTTGAAGACGGTACGTCTTAACATAAAAGTCGTTATATACAAAACGAAAGTTGACAAAATTTACTACATTTTTGCTTATTAAAGTTTTTTCCTACCTCCAACCGTTTGTGAGATATCCGCTACCAACACCGTAAGTTTTCTAAAAAAAATATTTTGCCTGATGTGTTTTGTCAAATTTTTCTCTGTAGTACATCATCTCTTGGGAATTTCCTTCAAAATGGTATATATACATTTTCTATGTTATCTTTATCCGTTCAAAAGTTATGACAATTTGAATTTTTTGGATAAATTTCTAGATTCCGTTGGAATGCTGTAGTCTAGGGGCCTGGAGTATGCGCGTTTGGAAGTGTGCGTCTACAGATTTTTACTTCGGATTATATTTACATGATTGTTAGTGATGTTTTTATCATGTCACATGATCTGTAGCAAAATGGCCGCCAACCATAATATATGCCCGTTTTAATACATTATGGTAAAGTAAAAAAAAAGGTAATTTATGTCGAATACTTGTTTGGTATCAAATTAAAACTCTAGGCACTGCCAATTATTTTAACGTATTAGTTATGTAAATTGACATGCATACAGGGTGATCGGCGAAAGTCCGGCACCAAGAATATTTTGTTAATTTTTAGTTTTTAAGAGATACCACCTATGTCCGCGGACTTTTAGTATATTTACCTCCTAACGACTCCAAACAAAGCCCTGAACTCGAAAATTGTGACACCCTCCATGCATTCTCCAACCCCTTTATTGACTGGACTAATATGCGAATATGTTTAATAAATGTAAGTTTTTTTTACCATGCTTTAATAAATAAATTTGAATACTATTATATCTAGATATTTTTATTTTACTCCCGTGATTATAAAAGGCACATTTTTGTTGGCTGGCCATAGGCGCCTTAATTGCCAGTTACGCCTCTGGAAGTGGGTTGGACATATGATGCGCTGCAAAGACGACCGATGGAGCAAACGATGCACGGAATGGATACCAAGAGAAGGACACAGAGAGAAGGGAAAAAATACTTAAGATGGAGGGACTACCTATCAAAATTCAACTAATTCTGACCAACTAAATCACAAGATAGAGAAAGGTGGAAGACCATATGGGAGAGGCCTTTTCCCAGCAGTGGGATTTATAGGCTCATTATTATTTATTATTTTTATTATTTATATTATATAATCAGTGTCGTAATCCGAAATCCAATTCCCTATGATAGATTCAAAGTTGTACCCATTTCCGCTAAAACCGGAAAATTATTACTACGATCATCTTATGAGCCCCTTTGTGTAGTTTAACTTTGCTTGTTAAATTTTTTTATATCTCTCTGAAACTTAAAATAAACAAAATATTCTTGGTGCCGGACTTTCGCCAATCACCCGGTATGCATATCAATTTACATAACTAACACTGTAAAGTAATTGGCTGTACCTAGAATTTTAATTTGATACCAAATATGATTCGACATAAATTGCTTATTTTTATTTTAACATAATGCATTAAAACGGATATATGTTTGGCGGCTATTTTGAAAGAAACTGACGGGCTACAGATCTTGTGACCAAGATAAAATCGTCTCTAACAACCTTGTAAACATAATCCGAAGAGAAAATCCATAGACGCACACTTTCCAAAGCGCGTACCCCAGGCCCCTAGACTAAATGTATAGTTTTCCAGCGGAAGTTCAAAATTTATCCAAAAAAATTAAATTGCCATAACTGTTGTTCGGTTGAAGATAAGATAGAAAATGTATATATGATTTTGAAGGAAATTTAATTCTCTATAACTTCTTTTCTGGGAATTTTTCTGTAAACCGAAGAGATGAGATACCTACTAGAGAAAAAAGTTTAACGAAAAACGTTAAGTAAAATAATTTTTTTCGAAAATTTGTGGTTTTTGATAGCATATATCTCATAAACGCTTGAAGATAGAAAAAGAACTTAAAAATTTTGTCAGCTTTCATTTTGTATATAACGACTTTTTTGATAAGGCGATCGTCTTCAAGATAGAAGCAAAAAACCAAAAATGGATACCTTCACGGTCACCCCCCCCCTGCACCCCGCTTACCTTCTATGTCCGGGGACTTTTAGTATGTTTACCTCCTAACGACTCCAAACAAAGCCCTGAAGTCAAAAATTGTGACAACCTCCATGCATTCTACAACACCTTTGTTGACTGGACTATAATAGCATCTATCGATGTACAATGCACAGGCGACGAGTTATTCGCGAAAAACCAATTTTGTTGACTTTTGACCTTTAATATCAAATTGCCTTGCTGATATTTTTAGGATTTTGTTCTATATTTGTTTGTAACATCGGAGCATACTTGTATACAAAAATTCAACTCGGTAGGAATTTTTCCGACAGACGGATTTTTTTTTCGTCTAATTTGACTGGACTATTATATTACAATAATAATATACCACCCATATATTGTGTCATTATTATTGCATGGGGGATTAATCACACGTTGATTGACTTCGTTTAACATTAATTACTCCAGATTTTTTCCATTTCCCATTCTCCACTCGTTGTATTATAGCATGGGTAATACAACATACGTTGCGAGAATTTGTCAAATATACATTGAGGTAGTGCGTCTTCAGTCACTGGATAGGGTGCATATTCTGCTGCGTCTGGTTTAGGTTGTAAAGTAATTCCTCTAAATCCTGCAAATGTATGTGGTGTTTGTGTACTCGTTACTTTATCAGATTGAGGATTCCTTGGAGTGTTTGCCTGAGATTCATTGGTGCATCATACTACTCTTTCACTTGTATCGTCACTTCCTGGTTTCTGCAGAATCATATGTTTGTAGAAATTGATTTCGATTTTTGGCTGGCTGCCACGTTGAATATTATTTATAACTTTACGAGAAGAAAGAGAATCGTCAGATGTATCTTTCAAATTCAAATTTACTTTCGAATCTTTACTTTTTGCATGCATAACAGCAAGAAGTTCTTTTGCAGTTTCTTCAGTTAATATTTTTGTCATTAGTAAGTTTGTTAATAAAAATAAACAAACTACTCGTATTAATAAAAACTTCATTTCGTATTTATCTGAAATATCAATATATTCTATGTAAAAACTTTAAAAATACAAGTAAGGAGTGTTCGTTTGAAACTTAACATGTCTCACATAAATAGGTTTGAGAAAAATACAAAAAACTTACTAAGTCTCTATCATTATGTACATTTTTTAATTACTTTATTGTTTTTCCATTCAATCAGTAAATGTTTATAAAATATTCGATAGTAAGCTGGCAAGATTCTTTTATATCTTTCCATTTAGCTTATTGTTGCAAAAACTATTTGGCCATATTAACTTTTGCATGGAAAAACTGGGACATGTTCAGTTTTGTTTGTATTTTTTTTTTTTTTGTTTAATTAAGTTATTATGAAATTAATAATTATTTAACTATGTTAATGAGGACAATTAAATGGTTGAGACATTTTTATGCGCTCGCTGCTCTCACGTGTTAATTGTTAAGATCATTAATCGCCAATTAACATACTCTATATTTTTCCGTTGACCGTATCATACTAAATTTAAAAAACTAATTTTATATCATGACAAAAAAATTTAGGGTAGTAACGATTGATACAAGTTTTGATAATTAATTATTGTTCAGCCATGGTGTGTGGTATTTATGGTTACACACTATAATCGTTTATTAATAAAATATCATCCATTAATGGAGGTGATTACGAATGATTTTCTATACATTAACATAACCTATTAATAAATGGTCAACAGAAAAATTAATTTAAACATGCATGTATTTTAAAAAAACTCATGATTGATTCTGAATTCTCGTAATCATTCATATTCAATTTGTCACAAAAAAATAAAATTTAAAAAAATATATAAACTAGCATTTAAAAACTATTACAAGATTTAAGGCGGAAACATGCATCACTCATTAAATTTAAAACAAAAGTATGAATACAAAAAATGTTCAGAATTAAAAACCGCATTTAATACTTGCAAAATTATTATTTAAATACGTTTAATTTGCGAGAAAGAGGCAAAATAAAAGCTGTAATTCTTAGCTACATTCATACAGACTGCCTTAAGAAATGGAACAAAAATGTTAAAGAGTTGTATTTTTTGAATTTGACACATGAAACTAAAACAATATAACTGTTTAACAGTTTTGTTCTATATCTCAAGGCAATCTGTAAATAGCTATAAATAAAAAATATTTTCAAATTGACATTAAAAGTGCTTTTTCTACAAAACTATTAAAAGTGGGCTTTTTAACGTTTTTTTTAGCGTTAAAAATGTCATTTTGTGACACTAGTGTTAAAAGTGAGAGATAATTGTTACTTTTGACACTAGTGTTAAAAGTGAATGTCAAAAAATTATTAGAAATATAAATTTAAATTAAAAAATAGTGTTTGTAGAAAAAATAGTGTATGATATACGTGTTAAAAGTGATTTTATTTTGTTCGAAGGTTTGGATCACTCCGCTTCGCGCCGTGTTCCAAACTTCCTTCTCACAAAATAAAATGTCACTTTTAACACTTATATCATAAATAACTATTTTGGAGAGCTAACTGTCTGTAAAATGTCGCTTTTACTGCCTAGGTAGTAAAAATATTTTTACTGACTATTATTACATAGCAACCGCTATACAAACATGTAGCAACCTTTCAACAACACATAGCAACATAATTTGATGGCGAAAACTTTCAAAATATGTATTAAAAATAATCACAAAATTAATATTAATTTTCAATCGGCAAAAAAAGTTACTACTTTTCTTCGGCAGCATTCATTATCTCGGCTTCGCCTTGATAATTAAACAGCAGCCTCTGCTGTAAATCTGAGATTTTAGTGCCTAATTAAACAAATTTGTTAAGAGTGAGGAATATTTATTGTATGATGTCAGGTTAGTAAGAAAGTTGTTGAAAGAGAAAATGATTACTTTTATGGTTGATGTTATTATTATTGTTTCGGATTTGTGCTAACTCAGTAAGTGGGAAATGCGAGATTTTATGTATGTATGTATATAATAAATAATAATAACTATTTTTCTATTTTGGTTCTTTAATACGTATTCTATGAACCAAAATTGAAAATCATAAGAATATATATATATATATATATATATATATATATATATATATATATATATATATATATATATATATATATATATATATATATAAACCGGGTGTAGAAAAGTGCTATAACTCTTTACATATTCATTTTAGCGCAAAAAAGGTAAGAATATAAGTTGTTCCAAAATTAAAAAGGTATCCTCTAATCTTACGGAATTGTTCATATTTCACGAGATATTAATTAAATAAAATTTAATGTTCTTTTAGAAAAATCGTTAGATTGCTTTTAAAAATGAAACAAGTAACCTAAATAAAATATTCACTTTGATATTTGTTGTATGAATTCCGAACAAATTGAGTTTATACCCAAAAGAAATTATACAAATAAGAAATGTTAAAGTGAATATTGCATTGTATTGTATTGTAAGCAGATTGGCACAGCCAGGAATGGGTAATATGCTGTGATGATATATTTATATTTATTTATTTAATATTGTATTCAGGTTATTTGTTTCATTTTTTAAGAATTTTTTAAAAGAACATTAAATTTTATTTAATTAATATCTGTAAGTAAATTGTTTTTAAAGGATGCCCTTTTAATTTGTATTCTTACCCTTTTTGAGATATAAAGATATAAAAAATAAAATTGAAATAGCGATGCGCCATTTTTCATTTCTACATATATATATATATATATATACAGGGTGTAAATGAAATAAGTGCATTAAATTTGACCAGTAGTATAACTCATCGAGAGCAACAATATTTCTTAATAACTTTTTCTCGAAATCGCATATTTTTTTAGCATTTTTACGACCCCGTAAATTGACGAGTCGTTCCAAATATTTTTGTCATAATTGAATGCAGCAGCAATAGCTATGAAAAATTTTGTTTTAGCAATTGACAGTCCTGTCAATTATTGCAATTAAATTTTGACATTAGTAATAAACTTGTTTATAAGGTAAAATTCTGTCAAAATTCGAGTACACAGACATTGTAATTACTTACCTATGGTTTATTTATTTATTTTTTACTCGTATCTGTACTACATTTTACTTGACATCACGGTTCACATAAAGACAAGTGTATTGGAGTTGCCAACGCATTTACACGGAGCGTTTCCAAATCATCACCAAATCATTCTGTTCTTAATATTCGCACATTTGTTAATCTTGTATATCTTTATCACAATACGGAGTGTCACATGTGACAATTTTTAAAAAATCAACAGTTGTATCCATACCATGTGCAAAAAGTTCAATGTTTTCAGCACATAACAGACTTCAATTTTGGGAATGGCTCATAATGTTTATTTATGAGACTGAATTTACTTGGGAAGGTGTATTTATTATGCACAATACACATCTTGACAGACGAAAATGCTGTAAAAATTTTCATTAAAAAATGTTTGGGGAACAATAAATGGACGACTAATTATTGGTACTCATGTACTTCTTTTAAATGGACAAAAGTTTGTACTTACATTTTGTGAATAACGAATTTAAACTATTATGATTTGTCGACAATAAATAATCATCTCATAACCTAATAACTATGCTTTTGGTCTTCGTCTCGTTACCTCGTTTCTCCTTGTCTTCCACTATTCACGTGATTAAAAACCTGGTTCAATACACAACTTTATACTTTTGTTATCCAATATTTAAATTTATTTATTTTAAAAATTGTACTATTACGTATTAATTAATAATAATGTTATTTCCCTTGATTCGTTTATTAATGACTGTGACTGTAAGTGTAACCGATAAACGAGAATTTTTGAGCTGCTTGTATCTCACTTGAATACGGCAGCGCAGTCATTTGTCTCTTTGTTCTCCATAGGCGGGTAACGAAATATGCAACAAATCTTTAAAGAATTTTAACTCAAAATCTAAAAGACTTAGAAAAAAAAGTTATTAAGAAATATTGTTGCTCTCGTCAAGGTACATTACTGGTTAAATTTAATGCAGTTATTTCATTTACACCCTGTATATATATATATATATATATATATATATATATATATATATATATATATATATATATATATATATATATATATACGAGCCCAACCCCATATGTATTCGTACCACTTGTAGATGCTATGATTATTAATATATTAATACAACTTGAATGAACTGTTTATAATAAAATTGCTTACTTTAATAATAATTTATGTGCAAATAAGTCATTGTCTGGTGATTGTATGCGCCATTGTTTTCGTACTTCAATAATTAAACATAACTGTGCAAATATTTTTATTAAAATAATAAAAATCAAGATGGCACATAATTGAATATAATGTCAGATATCTATACCTTCAATTTTATAAATAATACTATCACAAAAAAATATTTTCATAATGGTTCGGGGACGAGCTTTAAACGAAGATTTAAGAAATAGTATTATTGAGTGCCATAAGAATGGAAAATCCTATAAATTTATCGCAACAAATTATTATTTACCCAAAAGTAGTGTACAGCATATCATTTTAAAGTATAAAAGGCATGGACATGTTAACATTTAAAAAAAAAACTGGTTGTCCGAAAAAAAACTTCACCACAAGATGACCGAGCTTTAAGAAGAACAGTTACCCAAAACAGGCGTGAAACAACGTCAGCGATCAAAAAAGAATGGGAAAACAGCATTGGTAAACCCATATCTTTAACGTCCTGTCGACGTAGATTGAAAGAATTGGGCTACGGATTTTATAAGGTAAATAAAATAAAATATTGATCCCAAAAATTAATTTTGTTAGGCAAAAGCTAAACCACTACTTACTAGTACTGTATTGCGGAATCGATTGAAATAAACAAAGAAACGTATCAACTGGACCCAAGAACAGTGGAACAAAGTAATTTTTAGAGTTGAAAGCAAATTTGATATTTGCGCTGGTGATCACCGAAGCAGAGCCATAAGAAATAAAAATGAAGCATTTCACACAGACTGTCTTAAAAGGACAGTAAAATTTGCCCAAGGACTAATGGTATGGGGTTGTATGCCCCACAAAGGAGTTGGAAATTTATATTTTATAGACGGAATTGTGAATGCCAACAAAAATATCAAAGTATACTGGAACATCAACTGCTACCATCAGTTGAAAAGTTTGAAATGCAGAACAAATTCATATTTCAACAAGATGGGGCTAGTTGCCATACGGCGGGAAGTACTACGCAGTGGTTTCGTGATAACAGTATGGAAGTACTAAATTGGCCTTTTAGCAGCCCTGACCTAAGCCATATAGAAAACCTATGGGGCATAATAAAAAAAAAAAAAACAATTGCGCAAACATCACCCGCGTACTAAGGCATTGTTAAAAAGTTGTATACAAGATATTTGGCGCTCTATAACACCTGAACAGTGTCAAGAATTATATAATACACTGCACATACGAATGCACGCAGCTATTAAAGCGAAGGGCGATGCAACTTTAGATAATAATATTATATTATTTGCTGTTGGTACGAACACATTTGGCACATGTTAATTAAATAATAATAAAATAAAATAAGAAATTTAGTTTTAAATATTATATTTAAGTTCAGTACACTCTATGAATAAAAAAATAAAAATTTACACAAATATCACCATAATTATTATAATATAAAAATTTGTTTGTTCTTGCTGCTATATATATATATATATATATATATATATATATATATATATATATATATATATATATATATATATATATATTATTTATTTTTTATTTATTTAATTTGCCATCGGGGCAATGCCCCATACAAATCGGTTGACAAACATAAATATGTATAAAAATAGAGCATGCCAATTGAACATTAAATAGTATTAACCCAATTTTACAAATTAAACATAAATCTGTTGATTATTATAAGTTTACAAAAAAGAAATTATTTTAAAGTGTTGATCTTAATTCCCAAATACATACATATAATAGTATTTTAAAATAAAAAAGGTATATATGAACAGTAAGAACACAGAAGGTTTTTTAATAATATTGAATTCATCTGTTTCATCTGCAGGATGCTTTTTCCTATTCGTTTAAGCAAAAACTGCGAATCCTAAGCGAACTAGTAGTAAAATAAAAAATTGCATTTACTTTCTCCACCGTAAGGTTAGATAATAAATCAGTAAAATTATTGAGTCCTGCAATGTCAGCTCGGATATATTTATTGATGTAATGTTTTCTAAATGGTTCGTAAATCGGACATTCAAAAAAGAAATGCACCGCCGATTCTTGACTTTGATTATTGCATACGGTACACTGGTTGTCACTATCTAAAATATGTTTCATTCCGTAGTAATATAATCTTAATTCTTTTTTTGCGCGCTAAACGAATTTGGCAGATTAGTTGTGTTTTTGAAAATGGTACATTATGGTTTAAATAAATTTCAGTTTCAAAATTGGCTTTAATATTGTTGTAGTATAAGCTATATCTGCTAATATTTAATTTGTCTATGTCTTTTTGAATAACTATGGACTTAAAAGTAGTAATTATGCTATCTATCGTCGAATTATTTATGAATTGTTCCCGCCACACGTGTTCGTATCCTACGGAATTTAAAAATAGTTTGATTTGAGTATACCAATTCCATTCTGCTTTATTTATCTCTGAATTGTCATGATTTACTAATCTATTATAGAGAAGTTTTGGAGTTCTTTCGTCCTCCATACATAGTATTTTGTACCAAAATTTTAAAACCCGTTTCCAGACTAAAACAGATATATGCTCAGTTCCCGTTTCAAGCCTAACATAGATATCTGGAGTTTTTGGGGATATATTTAATATACTCTTTATAAATTGTAACTGACAGCGTTCTAGAATTTCAAGTTGATAAAATCCCCAGATTTCTGTGGAGTAAAGAGATGTTGCGTTTATCACTGCTTGTAAAAGTTTATTTTTCTCGTCCCACGTGTTTAATTTAGCTTTATACAGGATATTCTTTACTTTTTGTATTGCAATATTTGCTTTTTTGGAATTTTCCATAGCCGCTAATCTGAATTTACCAGAAGACGAAAAAGTGGTGCCTAAATAGCAGAAAGATTTTACTGTTTCAATAGGAGTATTTTTTAATGAAAAATTAATATTTGACCATTTTGTGCGTCCTTTATGGACATATAGAATTTTTGTTTTGTTTGTGTTAATTTCTAGTGAATTTAGTTCACAATATTGGTGTAAAATTTCTAATTTTTTATTAACATCGACTGGTGATTTAGCAAGGATTACCAAGTCATCCGCATATGCAAGAATTACTGCCTCATTAATTCCGTCAATATTAATTCCATTAACATTTTGTTTAGTAAAGAATTCCCATATATCGTTCATGAAAAGAGTGAAAAGAAGAGGCGAAAGAATTTCACCTTGTAAAAAACCCCTAAGTGATTGTAATAGGGGTGGACAGATTATTTTCCATTTTTATCTGTAACTTAGCGTTTTCATATAAACATTGTATGATCCAAATAATTTTGCCCGATATGCCGTAATTATATAATTTTAGCCATAATATATTGTGATCTGTTGAATCAAACGCCTTTTTAAGATCAACCAAAATTGCGTAAACTCCCTGACCTTTTAATCTTAGTTGTAACTGTATTAAAGTAGATAGAGAGAAAATATTATCTCGCGTTCCCCTATTAGCCTTAAAGCCCGACTGATTTTCGTTTATCAAATTGTTTGATTCACACCAGCCCTCTAGGCGTTTGCATAACATTTTAGTAAATATTTTGCATACAGAATTTACAAGTGCGATACCGCGATATATGAATTAAAAAAATTAAAAAAGTCTGAATATTGGACCAGTTGTCAGGTAATGTTTCGCGTGTCATTATGGTGTTAAACAGATTCAACAAATAATGAACCCAGTTGGGCGGAAGGGCTTTATAAAAATCATTATTCAAACCATCCTGTCCAGCCGCCTTGCGGGGTTTACTGGAATACAAACTTTGATGCAATTCATCGAGAGATATGTCGGAGTCCAAAAGGGGGTGGAAACAGTCAAAGAATGGCACCTGCCTAGTTGTAATCTGATTATAATAATTTTTGTAAAATAATATCCATTCTTCCATTGTGACATCGTTCTTATAGACATATTTTGGTTTAAAAATACTAATTGTTTTCCAGAATTCACCGGAATTTTTTGTATTGCTTATTTTTTCTTGAATATCTTTATAAAAATTACGCTTTACTGATATTATAAAATTTGTATAATGCTTTTTTTCTCCAATATATTTTATTAAATTTTCATTATTTGGGTTTTTTCTATACGTTTGTAGAGCAGTTTCGCAATTATGTTTTGTTTCGAAACATTCATTGTTATACCACAATTCGCGTCGTTTATTCAATGATACCTGGGAATTCTTTTTCTTTATTTTAAACATGCCTGACGAACATGCAGCCTCTTTCATGGTTAATTCTTTGTTTTTTCAAATGTAGTTATATATTCGCATGTAGAATTTCTTACTGACTTTAAAGACTTTGTGTTGCAACTTCGCGCACATGCATAAAGAGTTATAACACACATGCTGTGTGCAGTTCTGCTTAAGGTTGGAATTATTTGAAATGATATTACTTTATCAAATTCATTTAAGTTTGTCCATGCTAGATCGATTGTACTACTGCCAATTTCGTTTAGGAACGTAAAGTTACCAGGTACGTCGCCATTAACCCTACCATTTAGTGTATAAACTCCGTATTTTTCCATTATATTAACTAGCAATTTGCCCCGTGAGTTAGTTTTTGTATGGAGTGATAGTCTAGTTTCGGAAATGTTAGGCTGTGAGAATATTTCTATGTCTATTTGGTTTAAATTACCAATATGGGCGTTAAAGTCGCCACATATTATTATTTCATGAGATTCATAATTATTAGCCCCAAAAACAATTAGTTCTTCTATCATAGTTATGCAGTAGTCAAGAGCAGGGCGTAGGTATGTGAAAATTATTAATAATTTCAATTCTCGGAAATTAAATTCAAAAATTATCCATAAATCTGTACAATCTATCAGTTTTACTGAGAATTCGCAGCTTTGTCTTATAATAATAGCTAGTCCTCCACTTGCCCTCCCTTTTTGTTTACATTTTATTGCTTTGTTATTAAAAATACACTTATACTCACTCATAAAATCTGGCAAAATTAAAGTATCCTGCAGATGCCACGTTTCGCAAAGGCAAATGATGTCGTACATTGTTATACTATTTATTGTATCTTCATCAAGCATGAAAAAGTTATTCCAACCTTCTATGTTCCAGTAGTTTAAGGTTATGTTGTCGTACCTATAAACTAAATATTTATTACAAATATGTTTCTTATAATTATTGTTTTTATTTCCAACACTTACATTTTTATCTTTATTATTATTTAAAAAGGATACATTTACTACAGTGTTGCTTGTGTCGATGTCGTTGCCTGGTTCTGCATTTGCGAGTTTTGAGGAGGCGCTGCGTGAGGAGGAGTTTGCCATAAAAAATTTGTCATAAAATTGGCGGATGCACTGCTGTTGGTTTGGTTGTCTGGCTTCGTTTTAAATCTCTTTTGTATTTGGTTTGCTTTTTGTGGTGTATCATCAGATGATTGGGAATTCCTGCTTCTTATCGTACCAGTTCCACTATTTATTTCTTTTGTAGGGATTACAATTTTGTCCCGTACTATCTTAGCGTTAATTCCCTTCGCTTTATGTTCTTTTAAGGAATTAGTAAGAAGTTTTCTTTTACACTGTTCTGCGTGATATAGATCGTTATTAACAAATATATTTGAGCCTTTAAATTTCGATCGGTTTGAGATAATTGTTTCCTTTAACTCTACATTAGAGAAAGTAACTAATGTTGGTCAGTTTCTAGATCCCTTTTTCCCTAGGCGGAGTACGGTCTCCAGTTGTGAATCAGTAATATTGATTTGTAGATAGTTGTTCAATAAATTAATTAATTTTGCTGCTAGTTCGTTTCTATTGGTTTCATCATCTTTTATACCGTAGAATATCAGATTTTTTTGTTTAGCATGTTTTTCCAGATAATATATTGTACGTTGTTGTGATTCAATTATGCCTTCTAACGTTGCAATTTTTTCGGAATTTTGGACCACTTTGGTATTAAATTCCTTCATTTGTTCGTTTATTATCACTAAATCATCCAGTAAGTTAATTTTGTTAAAAATGTGGTCAATCTTTTTCTCGATTTCTGCCATGATGCTGAAATGTTAGGTTATATACGGTCGCTATTAGCGAAAAACCAAAAATAAAAAGAACAGCGTGCAGCTTTCACTATTCGGCTAATTATTAACTCCACGGGATTCACTTTTAACGGAAACAAAATGACTTTTGAGATATTTTTTTTTAGATATGAATTTTTTACTGAACCTTCTGCAATTTTTTAGTATTGCCAAATATATATATATATATATATATATATATATATATATATATATATATATATATATATACGAGCCCATCCCCAAATGTATTCGTACCATTTGAAAAATATATTAACAGCAAGAACAAACAATTTTTTATATTATAATAATTATGGTGATATTTGTGTAAATTTTTATTTTTTTATTCATAGAGTGGACTGAACTTAAATATAATATTAAAACTAATATATATATATATATATATATATATATATATATATATATATATATATATATACATGGTGTCCCATAACTTCAGGTACATATTAGAAGGGCATATAGTTCTTAATGTCCTGATTACGGAACAAAAAGATTTTTTTCAAAATTCCTATAATTAAGGGTAGTTCACTTAAGAAGAACATTTTTTGTACCCCTGGATACTATAATATTTGGAATAGTGAAATTAGTTATAACTATTACATAAAATAATTTAACAATGAAATTAATTTATGCAATTACGTAAAGCTTTGTCACACCAATTAGGTTTGGGAAATGTGTATGTAATTTAATATTAAAACTACCTATTCAACCAGTGTCCCAAAACTGTTTCCTTCAAAAACCACAAAAACTAATTTTTGAATTTTGATAAAATTCTTTTTGTTCCGTACTCAGGACATTAAGAACTATATGCCCTTCTAATATGTACCCAAAGTTATGGGACACCCTGTATATATATATATATATATATATATATATATATATATATATATATATATATATATATATATATATAGGATGAGTCTGGGAAGACGCCCCCCCCCCCCTTAACTTTTTTATTATAAGTAATAGAAAAAATGGCTCATATAAAAGTATTATTATTTTATATATACTATTTGTTGGCAGATGTATGTAGATATTTTATATAAAGTCAGGTTTACAAGATACGACTATCAACTTTTATTTTTCAAATGGCAACCTTTAATTATTTTAATAAAATAGAAACCGCCATTTTTTTCTCTTTTCAACGGTGTATTATTTTTTATTAATGTATTTGAAAAATTTCGAGAAAAATGAGATAATTTAGAAATATTAGAAATAATTTTTAAACAAATATTATAGGTGGCTATGTGAAAATAAACAAAACGTAACAATGTAAAACAATTAAATTAATGTCAAAAAAGTATACATTTGTTTGTTACTTAATTTAACTTATTTTGTAAACAAAAAAAAAACATTTTGAAATGTTTGCGAAGAACGAATCAATTGATATGATTCTAATAATTGGTGAATGGACTGGAATCATAAGAAGAGCATAAACAATTTACCGGGAGCGGTTTCCTAGACGTCGGCAACCGAGTTTAAGAACACTGCGAAGGATTTTTACCCGATTCCGAGAAACAGGTTCAGTTGAAAAACCAAAACGAAATACAGCTAATGTTATAATAGATGAAGAAACAGAAATTATTGTTTTGGCTTCTGTGTATGAAAATCCTCATATCAGTACTAGGAAATTATCAAATTTAATTGATATTAGTCATAGTTCTGCGCCCAGGATTTTAAGAAAAAATAAATTTCATCCGTATCTTATCAACCTAAGTTGTACAGCACTGTTACGTTTTGTTTATTTTCACATAGCCACCTATAATATTTATTTAAAAATTATTTCTAAATTATCTCATTTTTCTCAAAAATTTTCAAATACATTAATAAAAAGTAATACATTGTTGAAAAGAGAAAAAAATTGTGGTTTCTATTTAATTAAAATAATTATAGGTTGATATTTGAAAAATAAAAGTTGATAGTCGTATCTTGCAAACCTGACTTTATAAAAAATATCTACATCTGCCATCAAATAGTATATGTAAAATAATAAAACTTTTATATGAGCCATTTTTTTCTATTACTTATAATAAAAAAGTTAAAGGGGAGGGCGTCTTCCCAGACTCACCATGTATATACACATATATACAGAATGGTGACTTGGACGACGCAGCATAGGGGTTTCAATGGTAAAGTCTTAATGTGCAGTTATTTGCTTTCAATTTCCGGAACCGTAAGAATAGTCGAAAACAATAATATTTTTGCAAAACTCATTGATGCTAGGAAACAAAAATTTAAACAAAAGCACAAACATTTTTTTGTATTTACACTTTTGTTTTAAAATTAATATGGCAGAATATATAGACATATGAAAATTGTATCATTGTATTTCAAATGGTCCATAAATAAGTAAGTGGAGACCTGTATAATTCTCAATTAATAATTTATTTATAGAAAGTTATTTTGTTTGATTTCAGTAATTACATGTGTACTTACAATGAACTGAACACTCCTTTCTATTTCTTACACTATGTCCACTTCTCATAACATAAATGAATTGTGACTGATAAGTAGTCGAATTTGAAGGGAAGTCGAACTGATATAAAAGTGCTGCGACCGCAATCGCTATAACAGGACAAGGTCAGTGGCGTATTAAGGTAGTTTGGCGCCATAAGCCCTTGAATTTTTTGCGCCCCCCAAGCCCCCCTCCCCATGGTTTTTGTTTAACTTTAAAGAAACAAAAAAACGTACTTGAACTTTTCTAGTAAGAAACCAATACAATAATTATAAAAATTAAATCTAACAACTAACAGACCAATGATTCCAAAAATGACAATCATAGGCGGATAAATGGGAGTTTTTTTAAAAGTAAAATTCAGTAAACATTGAAACTAAACTTTTAATTTTAATTAATACAGTATAATGGCAAATTAAAATGACATTTTTCTTGCTTTGGCACTGGCAAAAATATTCACTGTGTCGTCAAAATTAATTTCATTTAAAAGAGTTTTTTCGATGCACATAATAGCCAAAGCGTTTAATTTTGTTTGGGATAATGAATGCACCAAAATTATGAAGCTTTATACTGATTTGACTATAACGAAACACAAAATAAGTACAATAAATTTCACAAGTTACCGTTGTACTATTTGGTTCATATAGGCCAGCATGAGTGTTTCATCTACAGTTACGGCATTTTTATTTTCCATCCATTTATTTAATTTTTCGTATTCCTTATAGTACACGTCTTTAGATTTAGACGGGATTAATCTTATCTCCGCCTGTTCCGCCAATTCATTAATTTCATTCATTTCTCACTCACAATCACATGAAAAATATTGACTTGTTGACAATACCAATAATTGCTAACTGTCTCCTTGGAAACGCTTAAACTCACTGGATCAAAAATCAAAACCGTATGATTTGCTATTATTTTCAGTTTTAAATGATTATGATGCATTTATAATAAAAAATTTGGAGTGGCCAAACACAAGACCTCCAGCCATTTACAGCCCGAGTCACAAAAAAGATTAAGCTGATACATATTTTTGGATTAGCGAATTTTACTCTAATTTTGGTAGTTTATTTCTTAAAATATAGTCTAATCTAACCTAAGTAACTACCTTTTTTGATAATAAAATGAAGAGTAAATTTTAAATACCGGGATAGAATAAAATTCACTAATCCAAAAATTAGGATTAGCTTAAACTTTTTGCGAATCTTTAATTAATATTAATCTAAATACATACCTACATATTTCCTTATGCTGGACACTGTATTGATTTCCTTTCCTATTATTCCCGTTCCCTTATTCTTTTTAAAACTTAACTGTTATTAATTTGAAATGATTAGTTCTTTGACAGTGACATTTATCTGCCAGTTACATACATTTGAATAACTGCGTAACCAAGAAATTTTGTTTGTTTCAAGCTTAGGTTCCGAGATTCAAATTATAGATAATTTTATAAATTTATGCATAAAATATGTACAAAAAGTATTAATGCAGATCTGTAGAAAATTTTATAATATTTAATTTTTATAATAACATTAATCTCGAAAAAGTAACACTTAAAGGTATTTTTTGAAGAAAAACTATTTTGAGCTTCTAGTAAAGTGCCATTTCCGGTTATCCGATTTACACCAAAATCTAATAGGCTTTTTCCATTACAGAAAAACTTTCAAATACAAGGTTTCAAAATTTTCGGAATTAAGTATTGAGTATTTTAGAGTGGAGGATCCCCACATACACATATACACATATACACACATACACACACACATATATATACATACATATATATATATATATATATATATATATATATATATATATATAATGTCAAAATTGGATTCTATGGACCTTAAAACGTACTCATTTACCAAAATCTCGATATGCAATTTTTAGCACGATCCCTATACCTCCCTTACCAAGAGTAGTGGGAGGTAAAAATAGCGTATGATACATGTGTATAAGCTAGAGCCTTTAAAACACTACGAAACTGTCACTTATTTGACAAATATAACATGAGTCATGAGTGAAATTAAATTTTCAATGTGAAGATTATCTTTAAAAAAAAAATAAGGCCCAATTCTCAGAAACTGAATCTTTACTTAATCGTGAAATATCAAAAACCAGAGTTTACTTACAAGTGCAAACGAAATATTTATCATTGCTTGTGCTATTGTAAATTTAATTTCCCCTATCTTAGCATATGATAAATTTATGTAAATTTGTTGGAACATTATTTTTTATGAAATAAAAATGATTAATTGCTAGGAAGTAATTAATTTTAATATTAAAACTGCATTTAATTTTTTTCATCTTTATTTTCTAAACGATCTTGGACGAATAAAAGCATCCGCCACGCGAAACCTTTTCTTTCGACTCTGTATACGTAAATAACTATTTTCATTTTCTTATTTATTGCATCCGTTATGTACTTTGGATCTCTTATTTTCATTTTTCTGTTGTGTCTTGAATCCACAAGCTTCGGTAACATACTAGACCGGGAGCCCAGCTATCAAAAGTCAGAGAATAGTGGCTGGATTTTGTCAGACGATGGAAATCCTTACATTTCATCTTGGGAAAGTAAAGACTTTCTACCACAATTATTAAATTTTCAGAAAGCAAATTGGACGAAATTTACAAGTCAAGTAGATCAAAATCTCCGTTGGATTTCATCTAATATCGAAAATTTTCAGAGGTTTGTAGGTGTTATAAAAAGTGTCGCAAAAAGAACGATCCCTAGAGGCTACCATAAAGAATATACACCATGTTGGAATAATACTACCAAAAATTTATATGAAAAATATCAGAAGCAACCAAATTCAGAAATAGCAGATGAACTTTTGAATTCAATCAATAATTCAAGAAAAGAAAAATGGGATGAATTAATGATAAACATGAATTTTACTCATTCAAGCCGTAGCAGTTGGTCTTTACTCAGAAAACTAGGTGCAGCAAATGATCCGATAAAACAAAAAACCGATATTAGCCCAAACGCAATTGCTAATAGACTGGTTAGTATATCAGATTCCGTCAAATGAAATTAGAAATATGAAACGAAAACTTCAAAGACAAAGAAAATTAGCTTCAACATCGAAAAAATTATACCAACCTTTTAGTCTGGAAGAAATTTTAGTGGTTATTAAACCTTTGAAGAACCGAAAAGCAGAGGGGTTTGACAGAATTTATTATGTATTTATCAAAAACCTAGGCCCCCTCGCTTTAAACTGGCTAAAAAAAATTTATAATGATATACTCGACACAGGTAAGATGCCGGCAGAATTCAAGAAAACTAAAGTTATAGCTATTCTCAAGCCTGGAAAACCAGCTGATGAGCCATCAAGTTACAGACCGTTTTCTCTTGTTAGTGTTTGCTTTAAGTTTCTAGAAAAACTTATTTATAATAGAATTTTACCAATAATTGAAGAGAAAGTTCCAATAGAACAAGCAGGGTTTAGACCAGGCAAAAACTGTTGTGACCAAGTATTGGCTTTAACTTCACATATCGAATCTGGCTTCCAGAAACGTTTAAAAACTGGAGTAGTTTTCGTTGACCTAACAGCAGCTTACGACACTGTGTGGAAAGATGGTCTAATACATAAATTATATAATGTTTTGCCATGTGGAAGTTTGGTATCACTTTTAGAAGACATGCTGTCAAACCGAAAATTCAGGGTTCAAAACAAGAGTAGTAAATTTCGAAATTTAAACAATGGGCTTCCTCAAGGATCCGTCTTATCACCAATTTTGTTTAATTTATATATCAGTGATTTACCTGCTACCGTTTCTCGAAAATTTATTTATGCAGACGACATTGCACTGGCGACTCAACACAAAAATTTTGAAGAACTAGAAAAAATTATTACAAAGGATTTAGAAGCTCTAAGCATTTATTTAACAAAGTGGCGATTATGTCCTAACCCCCAAAAGACAGAAATTTGTTGTTTTCATCTTGCGAATAATCTAAAAAATAAGAAACTTAAAGTAAATTTTAATGGTTCCATATTAAATCACAATTTTTCTCCAAAATATCTTGGCGTAACCTTAGATACCTCTCTCACATATAAATACCACATTGAAAAATTGAGATTAAAACTGAAAACGCGTAATAATATTTTATTAAAACTTGCCGGCTCCAGTTGGGGAGCTAATGCGCATAAATTACGAATTACAGGACTAGCTCTTGTATATTCTGCAGCAGAATATTGTTGTCCAGTCTGGAAGAACAGTGCTCATGTAAAGCAGGTAGATGCACAATTAAACACTACGCTACGGATAATAACTGGTACAATTAAATCAACTCCTATATCATGGCTACATGTTTTAGCACATATCGCACCATATGACATTAGAATAAATTACTTTACTAAACGTTTTTGGGATAAATTTCAAAATTCACCTGATATGTTTTCCATTACAAAAGATTTAGAGAATTTACCATCTAACAGACTAAAATCTCGTAAACCATTTTGGAATAAAGAATTTCTTAATGCACCTTTCTGCACTTCAGAACATTGGAAGATTGCTTGGCAGACAGCCGATATTCCAAATAAAAATTTAATTTCAGATCCCACAAAAGAAGTAAGAGGTTTAGATCAACCAAGGGCTGTTTGGTTTGGCTGGAAAATACGCGATAATCCAAATTGTAATTGTGGAGCAGAAAAAGAAACAATTCAGCATATAGTTGAAGAATGTCCCTTATTTAAATTTCAGCAAGGTTTCGCCGAACTTCACCTATTAACGGAAGATGCACTAAATAGGATAGTAAAAATCAAAAATATTTAATTTGTATTGTTTTTTTTTCTTATTCTTCATGTATTATTTTATGGAATGTATTTGTACTGTCTTTCTTTCATACGAAATATATATATACTCATTGCTGGGTGTGCCAATCTGCTTTGTACACAGATATCGGTAATGATGAAATATTTGCACCGTGCGGGCGCTTACCAGGCGTCACCTCACGGGCACTCAGTGCTGGCGTGGAGAGTGCACCACAGGGGTCAATTCTGTGCCATTTTAAAATTTGAAATATTTCGCGTCGGTCGGGATCGAACCCGGTTCCTCAGATTCGCGACCTGACACTCAGGCACGCGGCCACGAGACCCCATAAAAATATATATTTGGCGTTTAAAATATATTTTTGATGTTTCAATATGCTCAGTAAATACTTTACAGTCAAGATTTTGACGCTGTAAGATTTATGCTGAATTTATACAGCGTAAGACGTAACGTAACGTACCGTAACGTAAAGAATAAATCAATGCAGACATATGTGATAATTCATACAGACGAAGCCGTAACGTGAAGTACTGTGCCGTAATGTGTCAAAAACCGAAAGGTCGCCAACTTTTATCTTCCTACGTTACGGCACGTTACGTTGCGATATTACGAAATATTTGGTGTTAATGTATGGAAAAAAAACTATATGCAAACTAAATATGTTTAAATCGTGTTGAATGAACAACATTCGATAGCTGGTTCACACCACTAGACTTGGCCAGTATAACCAAGACAATATTATGTTGTAAAACAAACGAAGGAGCGAACTAACGAACACACACAAACGAACGAACACAAACAAACGAAGGACCAGTCAGTTTACGAACTGACAACGTACTAAGTTTCATTGAAGCAAAAATAACAACAAATGAAAATCAATTTTCAGAGATATATGATATAACGTATTGAACACAAGCGAGCTAAACTACAATCAACTAAATATGCAAACAAGTATTATATGGTAGAAATTATTCAAGTCAATTAATAAGTATATGAACAAACAAATCTAGCTAAAGTAATATCAGGAACTCTAAATGAACCTAATAACGCCCAAACCAAAATACAAGAATGAAGAAATGTATTTATACTACGACGCCACAACAATAAACGTAATCCGATGATGTCACTCGAAAGAAACATGTGCAAAACTCACTCTACAGCGAAATACTATTATTGAAAACAATAATATGAAACAAACCCTAACAACGCGAGTTTCCGTTAGAAATCAAGTTGTGTAACACGGTTTTACAACTGATTCCTGAGCAACACTGTTGGCTGTATAAAAAATGGCGACGCAATAAGTTTCACGACCCAATAATAAGAACAAAATCAAATAAAGCTCGGTTTCTTTGACATAATTGACAAAACGAATGATAATTCTAACAACAAATACTCTACTTGTCGTGCTAGGCAAGCAGAGTTAAATTTTGATTGCAAAGATACAACAACGAAACGAGATAGCGGGCAACGCATGTGTTCTCTACGACAGCTCAACTGTCACTGAGGCGTGGTCGATGCGGCAGTTAGCGTCGCTTGGAGTGGCTGGAAGGGGGTTTGAGCGCGCACCTGCGCCCGCAACAAAAATATTATTCTTTAATAGGATCTCAAGTTTGTGCTGCCCTCTACTATGGACTGACAACCGCCCTATCAAATATGTAAAAATGGTTACTAACTCAAAGGGGTTAACCATTACAAATTCAAAATTATTTAAGACCTGTTGGTCTTAAACACGAAAATTATTACTGCCCTGCGCTATAGTCTGTTTTTTTGTAGCTAATTATGTCAAAGTTGTAATTAATAAATTAAATGGATATAAATATAAACATTACTACATTACGAATAGTCTCTCTTGTGTGACTCCGACTGACATAAGTGACATGTGTCATGTGTCAAAGTTTGGATTAATATATATTAAATGGAAATATATATGAAATATAGTGCAG
The DNA here is from genome assembly GCA_963082715.1 of Harpalus rubripes. NCBI lineage: Eukaryota > Metazoa > Arthropoda > Insecta > Coleoptera > Carabidae > Harpalus > Harpalus rubripes. The sequence goes on from OY720465.1 coordinate 15,430,026, forward strand.
TGCGAATAAACTAACGAACCTGATATATACAAATCTGATGTACACTACACTTGTATCGACAGAGCATTAGTATACTCTTTACGGAAATGTACCGTAAAAGTTCCTTATAAAATAGCCTAGAAAAATCACGCGTTACGATACGTTACAATACGCAACGGTCCGTTACGGATTACGCTGTATAAATCCAGGATTATAGAAATTTATACAACTTTGTAGCGTTTACAGTACCGTAACTTGGTTACAGAATAACAATTTTCTAACATACTGTAACGTTGGTTACTTACAGAGCCTATAGAGCTTATAGAACGGTACAGAATAGCACTATTGATGTACCTAAGTAAACATATTTTTATAATTAAATGAGAAATATATTTAAAAAATTTACCTTTTCAGTTCTGTCATCGGCTAAAACATCTTGGACGTCAGTGTAATTTTCCATAAATTCAAACATTGTACTTTTGCCGTTATGTATATAAATTGCTACTGCGTTTAATGTAAGTATTCAGATATTTGAACAGAATAATCATATTTAATACTTAATACTATAAATGGTATAATAAATATATGTTAAATTTTTTATACGATGCTAAATTATAATTATTGAAAATGTTAAATATCTCTCTTTAGTACTGCGCAGATACTAAACATTAATATATTTGCCTTCCGTCACCTTAAGACAAGGAAGGTATTGTCTTTGGTCAAAAAATTCGGTGGTGAGTTTTTAATGAATAAGAACGTTTTAAGGTCCATAGAATACGATTTTACAATTTTTACGATGATAAGTGTGTGTGTGTGTGTGTGTGTGTGTGTGTGTGTGTGCGTGTGCGTGTACGCGTGCGCGTGTGCGTGTGCGTGTGTTTGTGTGTGTGTGTGTGTGTGAGACAAAATTTTCTAAAGCGATAACTCTAATACTACAAATCCAAAAATTATAATTCTTTCGTGTTCCTCTTCGTTACATCCATGTGAAGAGCTGATTAGATTTTGGTTATAATTGGTCAACCAAAAAAACCAGTATCTTGATTCCGGGTACAACATAGTTCCTGAATATATTCATCTATTTCGGGACAGATTGACATTGAATCAAATGACATTTAAAATTGACACAACCTAACAAAAATAAATAATAACCAAATGAATACTAACGTTGAATATGATAACGAATTAAACATTTTATTCCATTTAATGCCAACAATAATTACACAATCAACAATATAACAAATATAAATAATAGTCTTATACTTACATCAATAATAATGATTAGTATTACCACTAATGCGGTTTATAAATTTGACATTAACGTATATCGTTTTCTTTTGTTATGATGATGTTTGAAAGTAGCGGTAGTGAGGGTAAAAATACTATAGAAACCAGGATTATTTCGTGGTTGCCGTGGTCCGACTTTTTACAAACGTTTTTCAGGAACCGCGTTCCAAATAGAAACCGATAAATAATTTCAGGACTTATGGAACACAAAACCGTAAACCTGATGGAACCGGTTGCGTTACGGAACATACTATTAATGTTATTATAAATATTAATGAATATTTTATTCTCTATACGATTTAAATGCATTTTATACTTCATATTAAATGGATATAGAGTTAAAAAATCTGATGTGGCCAGCACATTATCTTCTATCAGTTCTATGTAGTTTGTATAAATGTCATAAAGAAAATTCCTTGCAAAAGATTATATTTATTGTACATTACCTTAAGGCAGTTGTATGTATTTTATACAAACTCCATACAGAAAGTTTCTAGCAAAAGATCATATATTTCCAGTAAAATTATAACACACACATACTGTCAACTGCACTTGACACTGCTGACACCTTTAAATCAGAATTTTCGTAATATAGCAGATGTTTTCAGAGTTATAGCATAGCTGGCTAATATATGATATTTAATTTCTTTATAATTTTTTAACTCTATACACACACACACACACACACACACATCATCGTAAAAATAGCAAAATCGTATTCTAGGGACCCTAAAACGTGCTTATTCATCACCGAATTATTTGATCAAAGACAATAAAATTATAAAGAAATTAAATATTATAGCCAGCAATGCTATAACTCTGGAAACAGCCGCTATATTAAGAAAATTCTGATTGAAAGGTGTCAGTGTCAAGTACAGTTGACAGTATGTATGTGTTATAATTTTAGGTTCTTTTGCTAGAAACTTTCTGTATGGAATTTGTATAAAATACATATAACTGACGGAAGGTAATGTGCTGGCCATCTCAGATTTTTTTCAATGCATGCTTTAGTAAATGTGAATTTAAGATACATTCTTCAAATAATAATTTATAATCCAGTCAAATAAGAATGTTTGGTTGCAAATATTCCGACCAATCTGAATTTGTGTAATTTGACTAGACTATTATATAATCATAATAATAATAATAATAATAATAATAATAATTTACCACCCATATATTGTGTCATTATTATTGCATTATCTCCAGGTCTCACTTTCTATTTATTGTAGCATGGGTGATGAACCACACGTTTCGTGATTTCGTCATATGTTATACATTCAGGTTCCTTTTTCTTTTGATGCGCCACTTGATAGGCTGCAGGTTCTGGTGCGTCTGGTATAGGTGGTAAATAAGTTCTAATTCCCGAATATGTGTGGTGTTTGTGTACTTGTATCTTTATCAGATTGAGGATTCATTGATGGTATTTCTCTGAGATTCATTGATGGTGGTATTTGTCTGATATTCATTGGTGTTCTATGATCTTCTCTTTCACTTGTGTCGTCACTTCCTGGTTTCTGCAGAAGCATATTTTTATAGAAATTGATTTCGAAGTTTGGCTGGCTGCCACGTTCAAAATTTATAACTTTACGTGAAGAAAGAGAATCGTCAGACGTATCTTTCAAATTAAAATTTACTTTCAAATCTTTATTTTTGGCAAGCGCAACAGCAAGAAGTTCCCGTAAAGTTTCTTCAGTTAATATTTTTGCCATAAGTAAGTTTGTTAATAAAAATAAACAAACTACTCGTACTAATAAAAACTTCATTTCGTATTTATCTGAAATATCAAGTAAAAACTTTAAAAAATACATCCAATAGCGTTTTCAGCTTACAATTCGAGCGCGCCACTGGTGCGCACTTTTTTGCACTGAGCGTTTTCAGCTTGTCATTGAGTGCAAAATTTAGTCAGCTTAAAAAAAAGTTGCACCGTGCACTGGCTCAGTGCGACTTTTGTGCACTGACTCCCTAGGCAAGTGCAATAGTGTCAGTGCAAATATGGCGGCTAAACAGCACTGCCACCGGATGAGGGCAGAACTCGTTCAGTGTGGCCACGTGATATGTTGCACTCAGTGCGCACTTGCACTGTGTAAGCTAAAAACGCTACAAGTAAAGAGTGTTCGTTCGAAACTTAACATGTCCTACATAAATAGGTTTGAGAAAAACACAAAAAACTTACCAAGTGCCTATATGTATATTTTTTAATTAGTCTACTTTTTTCCATTCAATCAGTAAATGTTTATAAAATATTCGATAGTAAACTGGCAAGATTCTTTTATATCTTTACATATAGCTTATTGTTGCAAAAATTATTTGGCCATGTTAACTTTTGCATGGAAAAATTTGGACATGTTGAGTTTTGTTTGCAATTTTTTGTGTTAATTAAGTTAATATGAAATTAATAATTATTTAACTGTCAAATATGTTAATGAGGGCAACTCTCACGCGTTAATTATTAAGATCATTAATCGCAAATTAACACACGGATTAGTTACAATAATTTTCCGTTGGCCATTTCATACTGATTTGAAAAATCTAATTTCATACCAAAAAAATTTAGGTTAGTAACGTTTGACACATAAGTTTTTACAACTATTGTTCTGCAAAGGAAGGAAGGAAGGAAGGAAGAAAGGAAAGAGAGAGAGAGGGAGAGAGAGAAAGAAAGAAAGAAAGAAAGAGAGAAAGCAAGAAAGAGAGAAAGAAAGAAAGAAAGAGAGAAAGAAAGAAAGAAAGAGAGAAAGACAGAAAGAAAGAAAGAGAGAAAGAAAGAAAGAAAGAGAGAAAGAAAGAAGAAATGAAAAGGTTCTGTTAGCCGACTTACGGACTTGGGGTCAGGACAGACTGGATCAGACTGGATGAAAAAAGTCATGAAAAAACTGGGGGCTGATTTAATATGATGTATTATCAATGTAAAATGTATAATATATAAAATATGTAGATTCTAAGTCAATTTGGCAAGAATAGATCTAATCTAATCTAATTCAATAAATAGAAAAATAAAATAAATAAAATAAGGATATCATCACGGCTTTAAACCCATTGCTGGGTGTGCCAATCAGCTTGTACACAGATTCGGTAATGATGAAATATTTGCACCGTGCGGGCGCTTACCAGGCGTCACCTCACGGGCACTCATTGCTGTCGTGGAGAGTGCACCACAGGGGTCAATTTTGTGCCATTTAAAATTCGAAATATTTGGCGTCGGTCGGGATCGAACCCGATTCCCCAGATTCGCGACCTAACACTCAGGCACGCGGCCACGAAACCCCATAGAAAAAAAAAATAAAAAAAATAGAAAAAATGTTCAGAATTAGAAACCGCATTTAATAAGTGCATATTATGCTATTAGGAGTAAAAGTGATACTTTGTGTGGCGAGCATAAAAGTTTGCACGACGAGCGAAGCGAGTCGGACAATTGCATGCGAGGCACACAAAAACACTTTTATTCCAAATGACACATTAATTTTTTTTAACTTTTTCTTTTTAATCGCTACTTCTATGCAGTTTCTATGGATATTTATTTATTTATTTTATTTCTACGCCGGTGGAAACTTCTACCTTGTGAATCAAGTCACAAAAAATGCCATTTCTACGACGTTTGAAAAAAAGCTGTAATTCTTAGCTACATTTATACAGACTGCCATAAGATATAGAATAAAAATGTTAAACAGTTGTATTGTTTGAGTTAGAGAGATGATATCCGACAAAGTTTTAATAATGATTGATTTCATTTATGTATTTATCACTAAACATCGATAGATACATTTACAATTTCAAAAAAATATAAATAATTAATTAAGAAATAATTAAATGAAATCGATAATTGAAGACCGTGATGCAAAAAGAGGGCAACTCCAAATTCAGCGAAATAGAGATTTGTTCTACGTTTCGTAGTACTTGTTGCGCTGTGTTAGTTGGTGTAAGCATACACAACATATTCCCTATACGTGATTTGTGCAAGAATCGGATAAATCAGTTTAACACTATAACATTCCATTTTTGCGTCAAAGTCTCATATTGGTATTGTATTGTATTGTATAAGTCCGTGTCAGTTTCTATTCAGTTACTATGGTGCTTAATGTGTGAACTCGCTGCTCGCTGTATACAGTGTATTATTGTCTGTAATAATAAGTAATTTTTACCTCCCGTCATACCGAAGGTAAGGGAGGTAATGTAATCGTGCCAAAAATTCGATGGTGAGTTTTCAGTAAATAAGCACGAATTAGGGTCCCCACAACACGTTTTTTACTACTTGCGTGCGTGCGTGTGTGTGTGTGTGTGTGTGTGTGTGTGTGTGTGTGTGTGTGTGTGTGTGTGTGTGTGTGTGTGTGTGTGTGTATGTGTGTGTTTGTGTGTGTGTGTATGTGTGTGTATGTGTGTTGTGTGTGTGTGTGTGGGGGGGGGTGTATGTGGGAGTGGGTGTGGGTCTGTGTGTGTGTCTGTGGGTCTGTGTGTGTGTCTGTGTGTGTGCGTGTGTCTGTGTGTGTCTGTGTGTTTGTGTATGTGTGTTGTGTGTGTGTATGTGTGTTGTGTGTGTGGGGGGGGTGTGTGGGGGGGGGGGGTGTGTGGGGGGGGTGTATGTGGGAGTGGGTGTGGGTCTGTGTGTGTGTGTGTGGGTGGGTGGATGTGTGTGTGTGGGTGTGGAGGTGGGGATGTGGGTGCGTGCGTTCGTGTGTGTGTGTGTGTGTGTGCGAGTGCGTGCGTGCGTGTGTATGTGTGTGTGTGTTGTGTTTGTAAGTGTGTGTATGTGTGTGTGTGTGTGTGTGTGTGTGTGTGTGTGTGTGTGTGTGTGTGTGTGTGTGTGTGTGATGATTTTGTCGTCCAACGATAACTCTTATCACAAAATTTCAAATATTTCTATTTTCCGTATTTACACTTTCTGCAGTCATATAAATAGTTGATTAGATTTTGGGTAAAATTGAATGACCGGAAGTTATACTTTACATGAAACAGTTTTTAATAGAAAAGTATATTAAAATATAATCCAAAACTTTAGAACACACACACACACGCACACGCACACACACACGCACACGTGCACACACACTGACACGCACACACACTGACACGCACACACACGCACACATACACACACACACACACACACACACACACACACACACACACACACACACACACACACACACACACACACACACACACACACACACACACACACTAATTCGTGCTTATTCACTGAAAACTCACCATCGAATTTTGGGGCCATTACCTGCGGTATGACGGGAGGTAAAATATAGTTATTTGTATACCAAATAACTGAGTGTTTCTTTTTCGAACCAAAACAAAAGTTGCAGCCTGGCGACAACAAACGTATACATTAATAAGTAGAATTCGTTGCTAGGATATCGAGGCGCAGTGGCGGATTTAGAAAATTATAATAGGGGGGGCACTAAATTCGGAAAAACAAATTTTAAATATATATGGTGAGCCCTCACACCTCGTTAACTTTTGTGTTGTATTGTAAAAAATTGCTTATATAAAAGTTTTATTATTTTAAATACACCATTTGATGGCAGATGTAAATAGTTTTTATAAAGTCAGACCTTTTATTTTTTTAATAGCGACCTATAATTATTTTACTAAAATATAAACCCCCATTTTTTGTCTTTTTAATGATGTATTTGGGGCCCTGCACCATAACAAAAAATAATAAAATGTACATTTATACTTAAAGTATTACTCAATAAATAGGGATTAAGATGAAGAAAACAATATTTAATAATTATTTTGCGAGATATTTGAGGTTTGTTGTCAGTGTCACTGTGACGTTACATTAGTGCTACCTTTCTCTCGCTGCCTACTATAGAACTTGTGCGAGAGAAAGATATAGTAATAGGTGTCGCCGTGACGTCACGTTGACTTTAAAAATCAAATTCAGTTAAACCAAAAACAATTAAGACTTTTTAATACTACTAATTGCTTCAAAATTAAAAGAACTTTTATTTAAAATGATAAAAAAATCAGTGTGCAGGACCCCAAACAAGTAAATGAGTTTGAGAAATATGAGAAATAATGTTTATTCAAATATTCTAAGTAGCCATGTGAAAATAAATAAAATGCAACAATGTTATACAAAACAAGTTAAAACATCAAATTAAATAATAAGAACAACTTAAGACAAAAAATTTCGGTTTATATTTTAGTGGCCGAGTGCCCTCCCTCTAAATCCGCCACTGTCGAGGCGTGCTACAAAGAGTCGCTTTTAGCATGAAAAACAAACCACAAAATTGTATTTGCAGAGCAGGAGTAGAATAAATATTTTGCCTTTTTTCGCGAACGAAAGAAACAATAATCATTTTGGACTTACCTACTAGATGTGCTTTTTAATTCTGAACATTTTTTTGTATTTACACTTTTGTTTTAAAATTAATATAGTAGAATTTACAGCCATATGATAATTTTACCATGGTATTTCATATGGTCCATAAAAAAGTAGACACCGGTATAATTCTCAATTAGTAATTTATGTATACAAGTTATTTTGCTTGATTTCAATAAAACATGTGTACTTACAATGAACTGAACACTTCTTTCTATTTCTTATACTATGTCCACGTCTTACGACATAAATGAATTATGTTGTGACTGATAAGTAATCGACTTTACTTTGAAGGGAAGTCGGACTGATATAAAAGTGCTGCGACCGCAATCGCTGTAACAAGATAAGGTAATTGAAAAAAATCTTATGTGGCCAGCACATTACCTTCCGTCAGTTCTATGTATTTTGTACAAATTTCATACACAAAGTTCCTTGCTAAAGATTATATTTCTTGTACTTTACCTTCCGGCAGTTGCATGTATTTTATGCAAATTCCATATAGAAAATTTATAGCAAAAGATCCTATATTTCCAGTAAAATTATAAGAAAAACACACTATGTCAATTTCACTTGACATTGACATCTTTCAATCAAAATTTTCTTAATATACTAGCTGTTTCCATAGCTATGGCTACTTTATGAAATTTTATTTCTTTATAATTTTTTACCTCTCGCTAAGAGAGGTATTGGATTCATGCTAAAAATCGCATATCCAGATTTTAGTGAATAAGCACGTTTTAAGGTTCCTAGAATCCGATTATAACATTTTTACGATGATGTCCGTATGTGTGTGTGTGGATGTGTGTGTGGATGTTGGATCCACGATTTCTCAAATACTATAAGACTTAAGACATTTTTAACTACGGATTCCTCAATCTAACAATAATGGGAAGAGTCGAGTCAGTTTTGGTAACAATTGGACAACCGGAAGTAGTAGTTACAAGAAAAAAATCATCTAAATATTATTTATCGAAAATTTATGTAAATACTTATATTAAAGAACGTTAAATTCTTTATTCGATAAATATAAATTCATTATTATATCTTCTATAGATTTAGAGATAAAGATATGCATATAAAATAATTTGATGTAAAAATTCTTAGATCAAACTACTTCAAGGCAAGAAATTCAAATGTTTGTAATTCACAGATAAATGTCACTGTCAAAAATATTTGTATGCCACTGCCAAAAATATTTGTTTATCATTATGAAAATAAATAAAAAGTCAACAACATAGAAGAATATACCTAAAAAGAATATAAAAGAAATTTGCGAAAAAATGACGAATAAAAGAAAAAGAAAAGGAAAGTAGAAGAAAAAATTCAGGATATTGAATATAACGAAAATGTATGTATTGTACATAATTTATATTAAAATCATTATTTTGTAGTGAGACATGAATATACTCGTATGTATTTGTTTTTAAAAATATTTTTCGTTTCATGCGTACAACCAGGTAAAATATCTGGCGAGAGGTTATGTGCTGGCCACATCAGATTTTTAACTCTATATCCATTTAATATTAAATATAAAATGCAGTCAAATCGTATAGAGAATAAAATATTCTTTAATATTTATAATAACATTAAATGTGAAAAAAGGATATTTAATGGGCTAGTATACCTAGAGCAAAAATTCGATTTCAGAATAGTCGTAACTGAAGTGTGGTGGTATGAGGGGAAATGTTTGGCTTGCCGCTTATAGATACACTGTTAATATATATATATATATATATATATATATATATATATATATATATATATATATATATATATATATATATATATATATATATATATATATATATATATATATATATATATATATATATATATATAAATTCTCTCCCCTACCACCGACGGTCTGAGTTGTAGCGTAAACTCAGACAACCGTCCTTCCCTACTGTACAATATTTTGTTGTGCACATTGAGAACTGCGGGAGTAAAAGGTGTCCCAATATAAATATAACAACAATAACCTAAACCAACGCACAAAACTCGGCCCGTATTTTCCAAGTATGACTCTTGTGTAAATATAACAACAATAACCTAGCCTTACGCACAAAATTCAGCCCGAATAGTGCTGTTGCAAAAAAAATTATATAATGACTCCTAAAAGTACTAAATTTTAAAAGATATTGTTCTTTATAGAACCTCAAAGTAGAAAATATCATGAAATATTCATAAGATTTAATTCTTAATTATTGAAATTTGTGTAATATTAAATAAACCAACTTGGTTTATTTGGCCTCTAGCGTGGTTTACACGTCGGGTAACCTTGTAAACTGAGTCTCCCTTCCTTGTTGCTTAAACTCGGCCTCTAGCGTGGTTGACACGTCGGGTAACCGTGTTTAAGACAATACTATCCCTCTTGCTCCTGAAGATGCCCCATATGACTGCGGGCGAAACGTTGAGCTCTGACTCAAAATATGACACAGTCCATTCCCGGAAAACGAATATTTCTCATGTTCTCCTATTGGCTATAAATGTCGTACTATGTGTACTCCGACGTCAAGGGGGGGGGGTTGTTTTTCATGAATATTTCACTCGAAAAATTTAAACCAATCACGTTACAGTATTTTTTGATTTTCGACCAATGACAATCGAATATCAGTGAATATTTGCAATAGGGTATTTGACAACTTTTGGAAAAGTGTTTTAAATTGCACATATACACCTATTTATACATGCAATTTTATTATTACATATATTTTTAATCATTAATACATTTAAAATAGGGTTTTAAAATTTTTGTTTCAAATTTCCCGCTAAAACGCTCTTGTCTCTCATGACGTCACGATATAGTAGTTTAGTAAATAGTTTGTAAAAATAAGAAATTCTTTAGTGTTTATCTGTATTCTCCTTAAAAGTGAATTCTAAAACTTATAAGTGGTGAGTAGAGAAAAGAAAATGCTGATAAACACTGAAGAACTTCTTATTTTTACAAAGTATTTATTAAACTACTAGATCGTGACGTCATGAGCGACAAGAGCGTTTTAGCGGGAATTTTGAAACAAAAATTTTAAAATTTTAATTTAAATGTTTTAACGATTAAAAAAATATGTAATAATAATTCTGCATCTATAATTAGGTGTACATGTGCAATTTAAAACACTTTCCCAAAAATTGTCAAATACCCTATTGTGCGTATACCCGGACATTTGCACAAGTGCAATACCGGAATATTTAAAATAACGGTAAACACAAGAAACGCATCAACAAAAAATTAGCTAATTATTAAAATTACAGTATTACATATCTGATAACTGTCGTTTATGTGGCATTAAAGTAAATATTAAATATTTATAAAAATAATTAAAAATATCGAATGTGTAGTTTTTCTCGGGAAATATTCTACCAGTATACCCCTCGTGAACGTATTTTTTTGCAATTAATTTTCCACGCGATCTATACTTTGGCAATCAATTTTTCTAGCCATCAATTTTCTTAGCGATCGATTTTCAGGCGATGAATTTTTCCTTGATCAATTTTCTACGCGATCAGTTTATCGATGATCTACTCCCGATCAATTTTCCAGCGATTAATTTATCGGCGACCAACTTGCACCACAGGGGTGATTTATAAAGAACATAATTTTTTAAAATTTAATACTTAAGACATATAAAAATTCTTACAACAGCTCTCTTGTACCATAAACATTTGCTTCTTCGGTAAATGCAAGTATATTGAATTCATTCAATCAATATTCTTGGACTATAATCAAAATATCATTTGTTGTAATCAACACGTTTATAGTTATTTTTACAAATACTCGGCATTTAACAGTTGCACGTCAGTGAAAGGGATTATTATTTTTCTTTTGTATTATGATGTTTGTCATTTTATATTTATATTATTCAATTAGTAATTAGAATGTGATTTTGTCAATACCTATACATATATTTATTGAAGATGTATATTTATAAATAAATTAAAATATAATAAAAATTTTATTTGTACATGAGTTATTCATAAATACATAATATAATTTTATATCTATAGAAACTCAGAAATTTTTGTAATAGTGTAGCAAACTCTAATAGCGCCTCTTGCGTCGTTCCCCACCTGATCCGAGTGAAGGTAACTTGTAAACATTACGAAAAATCGTACTTTTCTAATAACTATTCTATGCGTAAGATTTTTGTTCTGAAAAAAATCATATGTATTCTTACATGTAATCTCAACATTGAACTGTTCATATTTTGTTCGAAAATGTTTCGGAATTTGAATAAAAAAATAAAAACCAAAATTCGAATGTAATTTTTTGAGAAAATCAAAATTTCAAAAACAGTTGGATGTTAACAATGTTAATCTAAAAACTTTTTTCGAATAACATTTTTCTCTAAAGTGCACCAAAAATAACATATTAGAAAAGTACGAACGACACTTTTGCGGTAGGTATACTAGCCCCTTAACATAGTTTTTTCAAGAAAAACTGTTAAAATCTTCAAATGAGGGTACTTCCGGTTGTTCAATTCTAACCAAAATCTAATCAGCTCTTCACATGGATGTAACGAAGAGAAATACGAAAGAATTATAATTTTTAGAATTGTAGTATGGAAGTTATCGTAGACGAAAATTTTGTTACACGCACGCACGCGCACACACACACACACACTCACACACTCACACACACTCACACACACACACACACACACACACACACACACACACACACACACACACTCACTCACTCACTCACTCACTCACTCACTCACTCACTCACTCACTCACTCACTCACTCACTCACTCACTCACTCACTCACTCACTCACTCACTCACTCACTCACTCACACTCACTCACACTCACTCACTCACACTCACTCACTCACACTCACTCACTCACACTCACTCACTCACTCACTCACACTCACTCACACTCACTCACACTCACTCACACTCACACTCACTCACACTCACTCACTCACTCACTCACTCACTCACTCACTCACTCACTCACTCACTCACACTCACTCACACTCACTCACACTCACTCACACTCACTCACACTCACTCACACTCACTCACACTCACTCACACTCACTCACACTCACTCACACTCACTCACACTCACTCACACTCACTCACACTCACTCACACTCACTCACACTCACTCACACTCACTCACACTCACTCACACTCACTCACACTCACTCACACTCACTCACACTCACTCACACTCACTCACACTCACTCACACTCACTCACTCACACTCACTCACACTCACTCACACTCACTCACACTCACTCACACTCACTCACACTCACTCACACTCACTCACACTCACTCACACTCACTCACACTCACTCACACTCACTCACACTCACTCACACTCACTCACACTCACTCACACTCACTCACACTCACTCACACTCACTCACACTCACTCACACTCACTCACACTCACTCACACTCACTCACACTCACTCACACTCACTCACACTCACTCACACTCACTCACACTCACTCACACTCACTCACACTCACTCACACTCACTCACACTCACTCACACTCACTCACACTCACTCACACTCACTCACACTCACTCACACTCACTCACACTCACTCACACTCACACACACACACACACACACACACACACACACACACACACACACACACACACACACACACACACACACACACACACACACACACACACACACACACACACACACACACACACACACACACACACACACACACACACACACACACACACACACACACACACACACACACACACACACACACACACACACACACACACACACACACACACACACACACACACACACACACACACACACACACACACACACACACACACACACACACACACACACACACACACACACACACACACACACACACACACACACACACACACACACACACACACACACACACACACACACACACACACACACACACACACACACACACACACACACACACACACACACACACACACACACACACACACACACACACACACACACACACACACACACACACACACACACACACACACACACACACACACACACACACACACACACACACACACACACACACACACACACACACACACACACACACACACACACACACACACACACACACACACACACACACACACACACACACACACACACACACACACACACACACACACACACACACACACACACACACACACACACACACACACACACACACACACACACACACACACACACACACACACACACACACACACACACACACACACACACACACACACACACACACACACACACACACACACACACACACACACACACACACACACACACACACACACACACACACACACACACACACACACACACACACACACACACACACACACACACACACACACACACACACACACACACACACACACACACACACACACACACACACACACACACACACACACACACACACACACACACACACACACACACACACACACACACACACACACACACACACACACACACACACACACACACACACACACACACACACACACACACACACACACACACACACACACACACACACACACACACACACACACACACACACACACACACACACACACACACACACACACACACACACACACACACACACACACACACACACACACACACACACACACACACACACACACACACACACACACACACACACACACACACACACACACACACACACACACACACACACACACACACACACACACACACACACACACACACACACACACACACACACACACACACACACACACACACACACACACACACACACACACACACACACACACACACACACACACACACACACACACACACACACACACACACACACACACACACACACACACACACACACACACACACACACACACACACACACACACACACACACACACACACACACACACACACACACACACACACACACACACACACACACACACACACACACACACACACACACACACACACACACACACACACACACACACACACACACACACACACACACACACACACACACACACACACACACACACACACACACACACACACACACACACACACACACACACACACACACACACACACACACACACACACACACACATCATCGTAAACATAGTAAAATCGTATTCTAGGGACTCTAAAACGTGCTTATTCATCAAAACCTCCACCGAATTTTTTACCAAAGAATACCTTCCTTACCTAAAGGTGACGGAAAGTAAAAATAGGAACAAATAGTTATTTGCTTTATTAGATATTTAATGTTTTAACTTTTCTTTCCCTGTCTTGAACTTTGGTAAAATGACTGTGGACGGCCTAAATGACAATTTTTTTTTAAATGCATATCGGCTGATACTTGAAACCTAAACATAGGCCTGCTAGCACGTTCGTTTTTCTCAGATTGTTGCTCCCAGTTTCAACTGACAGCAATGGTTATGGTTTTATGGTATCAATAGAAAGATAAAAAAATTCCGCAACATACGTCATCAAATACATGTAAATATGTAACATTTTAGATCCATAAATTAATTATTAAATTTATTTAATTTCTAATTAATATCGATAGTCATGATGATACTTGAACAAAAGTACAAACAAATGTTTGAAAATTTAGAATTTTATGTCAGAATTCGTTCTAACATATAACTTGTGCAATTTTATTATTTAATATTTTATTAATTTATTTCTTCCAAGCCATTTCTCATCTGTTACAAAATATTTAAATAAAAGTTGTTCATATGCCATCATGGCTATCGATATTAATTAGAAATTGAATAAATTTAATAATTAATTCGTAGGTTTAAAATATTACAAATTTGCATGTATTTGATGCAGAAATTTTTTATCATTCTGTTGATACCACAACCATTGTTGTCTGTTGAAACGACGAGCAACAGTCTGAGAAAAAGTATTGAGCTGGTATATAGTTTTGTATCAGTTTTATATTAATATGGCTAGAATAAGTGTGCCATGGACGATACAAATAAATTTATAAATTCTGCTTAAATTGTTTTTGTTTTGTTAATACAAACCTATATAAATGTATTCAATACTTTAAAATCTGAATCCATGTGCACTTGTAAGTAGTGATGTGCCATTTGAAAGTTTCAAGCTACAGATTTCAAGAAATTTCAAAAGCTGCAGTGTACATACGCCGTGTACCTCTGTAGACTTGCGCAGATGTATACTTTGTTGTTTATAAAATTCAGAAGAATTTTACTGACGAACGTGAATTTACTTGAAATTTATCATGAAATTCATTCAAAGTTTCATTTAATTTTATCTGACACTCATTGACATTTATAGTGAAACATGTAAAATTTTCGATGAAACTTTCAGTGAAACTTTCAAAGAAAAATAAGTTTCTGAAATATGCACATCACTACTCGAATGTATTAAATCTGTATTTCAATCCAAAAACTAACTGATAGTCATATAACCTGCAATGATATTAGTAATTTTATTAAATTCCACCAACATAATCTAAAATAATAACAAAACAAGTTACTACTCAGATCACGTACCTATCAGTTGGTTTTGATCACTTTGTATATGTACAGGATGTCCCATAACTTCAGGTAATATTAGAAGAGCATATAGTTCTTAATGTCCTGTTTACGGAACAAAAAGAATTTTTTCAAAATTTAAAAATTAGTTTTTGTGGTTTTTGAAGGAAACAGTTTTGGGACAAATATGAATGGTTACAGTAACAGTGAGTTAGTGGATATGTTGCTAATGTATGGCGAAGCAGGAAAAAACTGTAGATTAGCTCAGCGTTATTACGCTGAACGTTTCCCAGGACGACGGCATCCGAATTCTCGCATATTTGTAAGCCTTACTCAACGCCTTCGCGACACTGGTTCTTTGCAACCTAATCGGGGAAGAGACGGCGGGGCTCATCGGAGACCAGTAAATGTTGAAAATGCTGTATTAGATTTGGTACGCAATGACCCAACAATCAGCATAAGGAGAATATCTCGTCAACTACCAGGTGTACCACGAATGACAATTTGGAGAATTTTAAGGAATAATAATTTACATCCTTATCATTTTCAACGGGTCCATGCGTTGATTGAACCCGATCATTACTCTCGAGTAAGGTTTTGTGAATGGCTTCTAAACCAACATGCTCAGGATGGCAATTTTACGTTAAAAGTAATATTTTCCGACGAAGCGATATTTACTCGTGATGGTATACATAATATTCATAACTGTCACTGCTGGGCCGAAGAAAATCCACATGCTGCTGTCAGGAGTCATTTTCAGCACAGATTTTCACTAAATGTTTGGGCTGGGATGGTAAACGGATCGTTACTGGGACCATACATACTTCCTAACAGAATGTCTGGGAATGATTATTTACAATTTTTGCTGAATAATTTGACTGAATTATTAGAAGATACTCCTCTTATACGTCAAAATGCATGGTTTATGCATGACGGTGCGCCGCCACATTTTGCTACAAATGTCAGACATCATCTTGACAGAGTATTTGAGGACAGGTGGATTGGTCAAGGAGGTCCCGCGTCTTGGCCCCCTAGATCCCCGGATTTCAATCCGTTAGATTTTTATTAAAGAGGCACCTGAAACCCTTGAAGAATTACGGCAACGAGTTGAAAATTGTGCTGAAAGAATTAGACAAGAGAATGCAATTCATCGGGCTTGTTCAATTTTTTTAATTCAACGTGCTGCATTATGTTTAGCTGTTAATGGAAATAATTTTGAACAGTTTTTGTAAAAATAAAGTAAATAATTTGATTTTTTTCATTACATACACATCTCCCAAACTTAATTGGTGTGACAAAGCTTTACGTAATTGCATAAATTAATTTCATTGTTAAATTATTTTATGTAATAGTTATAACTAATTTCACTATTCCAAATATTATAGTATCCAGGGGTACAAAAAATGTTCTTCTTAAGTGAACTACCCTTAATTATAGGAATTTTGAAAAAAATCTTTTTGTTTTGTATTCAGGATATTAAGAACTATATGCTCTTCTAATATGTACCTGAAGTTGTGGGACACCCTGTATAATTAATATAAATAAATAAGTCTTTAAATAACACAAAAAGTTACTAAATAAATATATTTGTATTCGCTAGTAAAATAGAGCAACATGAACTAATGTAGGGTAGTAAGTCCGAGCCGAAGTAACTTTTCTGTTACTTATTTGACAAATATAACATGAGTCATGAGTGGAATTAAATTTCTAATTTTAACAGCAATATCTAACTGTCTAGACCATCTTTTTCAGAAAGATAAGGCTCAATTCTCAGAAACTGAATTTTTACTTAATCGTGAAATATCAAAAGACGGAGTTCACATAGAACAAATATATTTTTTGAAATATTTAATACATTTCCAGCTAATTACAAGAGTAAACGAAATACTTCTCATTGCTTTTGCTATTATAAATTTAAGTTCCCCTATCCTAGCACGTGATAAATTTATGCAAATTTGTTGGAACATTTTTTATGAAATAAAAATGATTGATTTAGTTAGGTAATGAAGCTTATAGCTTGCTAGGAAGTAATTAATTGTAATATTAAAACTGCATTTAATTTTCTTCATCATTGTTTTTTAAACGATCTTGGACCAATAAAAGCCTCCGCTACGCGTAAACAGGGCCGGCCCGAGCTATAGCGGAGCCTCCGAGATACTACGAGCCTACAAATGGCGCGCGTGACGTCACGCTAGTGGCCCAACTTTTGTACAGTGTTTAATGGGAGATACACAGTTTTTTCAAAGTATTGCGAAAACTGTGGCAGATATGAAAAAATGTATACAAACAATATTATAGATCATAAAATTATTTATCAAAATGCGTTAACAGAACATATTTATGTTCTGTAGTTTAGCTGTAGGAAGCGTATAAAATAACAAGGTCAGATGACACATCTTAACTTTTTTCAAAATTTTGCGAAAACTGTGACAGATATAAAAAAAATGTATATAAACAATATTATAGAACATAAAATTCTCTAACAAAGTGTGTTAATATAAAATATTTATGTTAAGTCATTTAGCCGTAGGAAGCGCATAAAATAATATATGTAAAGATACATATTGACTCTTTGTTTTCCCACTAAGAAATTTGTAAAAATTCTGCCTGTTTCGGTGCTAGAATGTAATTACAAAATAAAAATAAACGTAAATAATTGAAAACATTTATTTTTACCAAAATAAGCCACAGGGAACTTGAAAATTAAAAATAAGTTACAATTATACTAACACTTTCGAAAAAAAGCATAAGTACATTTAGTAATATTCTACTAAATAATTACTCTAAAGTAAAAAATGACACTATGAAAAAAATTACAAGCAAAAAAAGAAAACTTCAAAATTTTTCTTAATTTCCTTAATTATTATTATTATTCTATATATGAAATATTTTCCATGTATTTTAAATTTAATTATGTATTGTACCAGTTTTATATTTATAAACTTTTCTATTTTTCACTGTTTCTCGCAGTTTTCTATTATTAAGTAGGCAATATTTCTAAAAAATGCCATTTTATTTGTATTTAATTATAAAGGTTTAATGTTTGTAATTATCATTGTTTAGAACATACATTTCTTTTGTTTTCTAGTTTAATATTAGAGTTTTATTTAAAATAAATGTTTTTCAATTATTTACGTTTATTTTTATTTTGTAATTACATTCTAGCACCGAAACAGGAAGAATTTTTACAAATTTCTAAGTGGGAAAACAGAGTTAATATGTATCTTTACATATATTATTTTATGCGCTTCCTACGGCTAAATGACTTAACATAAATATTTTATATTAACACACTTTGTTAGAGAATTTTATGTTCTATAATATTGTTTATATACATTTTTTTATATCTGTCACAATTTTCGCAAAATTTTGAAAAAAGTTAAGATGTGTCATTTGACCTTGTTATTTTATACGCTTCCTATAGCTAAACTGCAGAATGTTCTGTTAACGCCTTTTGATAAATAATTTTATGATCTATAATATTGTGTATATATATTTTTTCATATCTGCCACAGTTTTCGCAATACTTTGAAAAAACTGTGTATTTCCCATTAAACACTGTACAAAAGTTGGGCCACTAGTGTGACGTCACGCGCGCCAGTTGTAGGCTCGTAGTATCTCGGAGGCTCCGGCTATAGGCGCACTAGACAGTCGCCTACGACGCAGGGATAGAACCACAGGGAAATCGGGAAATTTATGCCCAGTTATGCCACGAGTTCGAGGAAAACATAAGAACGAGGAGGATGCCGTGTACTCTTGGTTATTGCAACAGACAGACAACATGCTTTTTAAAATCTTAATATCTTTACGTCCAGTTATATACCGAAAGAAAGAGGTAAATTATATGCCTTTTTTGTGGACTTGAAGGCTGCGTTTGATACCATCGACAGAAACTTACTTATACAAATAATGACGAAGAAAAAAATAGACTCGCACCTAATTGAAAAAATTAAAGACATATATAAAGAAACAGTGCATGTAGTAAGAGTGGAAGAAAGCTGCACAACCGAATTCTGGACGGTAAAAGGACTGAGACAAGGCTGTCCATTAAGTCTAACCCTATTTTCAATATATATTTCGGACATAGAAGCTCATTTTAGTAAAGGGCAAACAGGAGGAGTAACAGTAGGGAGGGCAAAATTTTGGTCCCTCGCCTATGCAGACGACTTAGTACTTTTATCAAAGACAGAAGATGAAATAAAATCAATGATCACAAGACTAGACAAGTACTTAGAAAGGAAAAAATTACAACTAAACGTAGAGAAATCGAAGATTATGAAATTTAAAAAAGGAGGAGGAAGAGAGAAAGAAATAAAGGAAAGGACAAAAAATAGAAAGGGTGAAAGAATTTAAATATCTAGGGTACACTTTCAAACAAAGCAACAGTGAAGAAAAACACATAGAACAACTAGCGAAAAAAGCAAAATTTGCAATGAGAGAAATATGGAGCTTGGCAGAAAGAAAGTTCACCAACACCAACAAAATAAGAATAATGTTATTCGATAATATTTTGAAAAACATTATTATGTACGGAATAGAAATCTGGGGATGGAGAGAACAAGAGACTATAGAAAATACCTGAAATGGACCTTGGGACTGGATATGAATACACCGCAATACATTGTTCTAGAAGAAACAAATTAAAAAAAAAATACGGATAACAGCTGGTTTAAAAGCGACAAAATATGAAAAGAAATAAGAAGATGCGATCCAAAAAGAATTCTGTACCAATGCTTATTATAAATGACGATTAAATGTTGGCGCTGAAAATAAGCATATTAAAACACATTTATCTCCCAAACCAGTATGTACAGTATTAATACAAAAAAAAAATAGCAAATCTAGATGACCGTCGCCTGGCCGAACCAGGTCACGCGAAATCCTCCTCCACGCCGTGATTATTTCTGCAAAAGAATTAACACATGAGAAATACTCAGTGAGGAGTCAATCATTCACAAAGTACACGCGCATCCACCACAAAGGAATGTATTGCAAAATCACACGAGAAATAACACACGTATGCAACAAAGTCCAATAAAACAGGGAAAATACCTGCTACTCAATAGCAGTGTGGCCCGGACTTACGCGTACATATACTCAACTGTACCTGCCATTACCACTGTGGCCCCGGACTTACGCGTACATATACCTAACTGTACCTGCCGTTACTACCACCGGTGTGGTTTATACCGGCACCAAAATATGGTTACACAACCAACCTTTCCATTACCACCCCTGGGAATAGGGAGCCACCCTAATCCGAATTCCGCTCAGGTGGTGATCAACCCTAGTGGCTTTACTTCGGCCTTAGGGGCATAGTTACAAAACCAGGATAAAACCATCCCTGCCGTTACCACGCGGTCAATCAGCGAAAACCCACGAGGCTAGCAATCGTGGACACATAGATCGCATTCCTGGTTACCCTTATAGCTCTCTCATCACACCTGGAGGCTCTACCGGGCACGATCGATCAACAAGGATTAGGATAAAGGATAACGCAGTAAAATAAGAGAATAATCATACAAATCCGTATCTCCAGTACTCTTGCTATCGTAGACTAAAAGTGTGTGTAAGACTCAACTCACAATCATACACATGTTAGATTAACTCTCTCACCTGAATCACTACACAAATCAATCACTACGATATCGATGTTCTCACACTGAAATCTAGAAATAAACTGAAATAAAATACGTGAATACCAGTATCATTAAATGTAACTTTTATCCAACAGCATCGGTAACGTACCTATACATAACTAATTAGAGACAAAACATAATAAATTTAATAAAAATAATCTCACGCAAAATAATTACTGTGACATGCTGGATGGAAATAAAGAAAAAAGAAGAAAACAGACTATCAAGAAATAACTGGGAAATCCACAGATATTATGAAAGAAACGGCTATGCACCACTGGAAGTAGAACGAAAACGACAAGAAAACAGAGACATTAACGGGGAATTGTGTAGAAGAAGAAGAGATCAAGACCACTCAGAAAAAAACAAGACCAAGATAACAAGATAAAAGACTCAAGGTATAACAAAATATACAAAAGTATTCGTCCCATATCAACGCCTCAATACCTCGAAAACAAGAACGGGAAATCTATAAAACTCGTAGCCAGGCTAAGATGTGGGAATGAAGAAAACAACAATAAATTATGGAAGAAAGAAGAAGAAAGAACATGCAGACTGTGCATTGAAGGCCAAGAGAATATAGAACACTTATTATATAATTGCAGGGAGCTACCAAGGCAAACATATAGCATAGCCCGTACCATGTCCTAGACGAACTGGGTAGCGGGGAGTCATGGGCCAAGGCGCTAAAGAAGAAGAGAGAAGAAATAAAATAATATATTGTAATAATTTAGATATGATTTGTATTTTCAACATTCAATATAAAGGTTACCAATTTTTGTAAAAAATTCAATGCTGTAAAACACGAATTAAATAAATAAATAAAATATACCGATTTAGAGAAAAACAACCAGTTTATGGCCAGCAGAGGCTGGTTCCAAAAAATTCAACAATGATTTGGAATACGTTCTTTAAAAATAACGGGTGAAAAATTTTCCAGTAAGGAAACAGCTTTGGAATGATTCCGAATTGAATAACAATAGATAATAAAAATCTTTGTTAGGTAACAATATAATTTATAATTCAGACGAAATGGAATTATTTTGGCGTTTTCTCTCTAACAAGACTTTGGTTCATGCTGACGAGAAAGCAGCATCCGGATAAAATTAGGTAGCAAGAAATAATTACCTTTATGCTTTGCAGCAATACAAACGGCAATCATAAGCTTAAAATTCTCATTATTGGTAAATCCCGTAATCCTAGAGCATTTAAGAACACACACCTGGAAAACTTACGAGACGATGAAGATGGACGCGCAGGACAGGTTTATAGTCTGTCTCACCAAAAGGCAAAGGATCGCCATAAACCTTTGAAACGCCTCCCACTTAAGGTAACAAAGAAACCAAAATTTCGTCCACTCATAAATGAGACAGTGAATAAGGTAACTGCTTTGCACAGAGTTGGACTCTTTCATAATAAAAATATTATGAAGTAAAACTTTTATTTTTTATTTCAAAGTTTACTATTATAAATTTGTAAATTGTGAAATACCTACCGGACGTCAAGGTCGTTGCTATGTACTATCGGCCTAGGTCGTAAGGATGTACCTGCCTACCGGACTCGTTGCTAAGAAGATAAATTGTTGTTTACATTTGAGTATACAGAAAAGAAATAAAAGGACGTGAGTTAGGGAATGAATGATTTTATTTACGAAATGTTACCATTTCTTCAGGGAGGAACATACGTATTTTGAAACTGGTTCTTCATGGAGTACTGCCAACCAGTAACCGCATTATACACCGCAGTTCGAAAATATGCCATTTAATAAAAGTGTCATGTTCCAATGTAAAGACCATTTTAAAAAAATTGGAAATGTATTCAAATATAAATTTTCAATTGTCACTGTCAACAATGGAAACTAAATTTTTGTATCAGTATTACCAAATTCAAGTAATTTTCTTATTGTTAGCTGAATCAGTTAGTTTTGATCAATCTGTAGATCAGTTCATATTACAGATTTTTATATTTTTTAAAGAATCAAAAATGGTTGTAGAAAAGTGTTTTGTGCCAATGTGCCCAAATGGAAGTAATAATATAAAAATAGTTATTATTGATTTGAGAATGTTCAACTCGTTGTCATATTCAACGTTATCATTCATTTGGTTAATTTTTATTTTTGTTAGGTAGTGTCACTTTTATATGTCATATGATTCAATGTCAATCTGTCCAGAAATAGATGAAAATATTCAGGAACCATGATGTACGCGGAATCAAGATACTGTTTTTTTTGTGGTTGACTTACGGAACATAGTATAATTTATAACAAAACTCGATTGAGCTATTAATTAACTCTTTTGGATGCTGTAATAGCTACGTTACAAAAATAAAATGGATAAAATATTTTTACCGGTTTCAGGATGTTAAACCCTTGTTTACATATAAAAAAGTAGGCTGGTAACTAAATAATAACTATCTGTTCGTACGGTAATATTATTACCATACTGACATGTCACCAACAGTCTACAGAATGAAAATAAAATCAAAGGAAAGTATAATGCTCTTCATTACTACTCACAGACAACGTTAGTGTACCTTCTTAACAAGGTTTACTTTATTCTAAAATAATAAACGTAAGGAATAAATCACAAATTGAATATTTGTTATATTGACATAACATAAATGCCAAAATAATTGTACTGTTTATCATGGCATTCTAAAAGTAGTATTTATTAATCAGAGAATTTCAAAAATTAATATTTATTAATGTCTTAATTTTCTGAAACCGATAAATTATTGAACAAACCACGGCAGTTATGATAGTCATAACAATCCTAGGTATGTTAATAGCTCTTACTTGTTCTAATAATGACATTTTACAGACTTAGCTGTCAAAAAATCGCACTTTTAATGTCAATCGGCAAAACACTATCATTTCGCGTGTTAATAGTTATGTAAATATCAACTTTTAATTCAGTTTTCGAAAAAATAGTTTTATTTTAATAGTCCCTCAAAACGAAGAAAGAAAAATGAAATGGTTGTATCAGGGAAACATAAAATCATTTAGAGTCAAATTTTCATTGCAGTAAAGAATTAAAGATCAATTTGTGGTGCTATTCTGTAACTTTGTTCTGCAAGTCTGTAACTCTAAAGACTCCATAAGCTATAGAGCAATAGAGCTCTATAAGACGAAAACTTACAGAGTAATAAAATTATCTATTCTGTAACTCCGTCTATAGGGCGCGAGCAGACACGTGACTCGAGCAACCTTGAGGTGTTTAGAATCAGCTGATGTGTGTGTGCCTGTCATTTTGACAAGAACAATGTCACTTTGACAGGACCAATGTTTTGACTTATTTTAATTTTGAACTGGCAAAATATTACTATTTTTAAGTTTATGTGTTATGTATTAACAATTTAACAGTTCAAAATAAAAATAAGTCAAAACATTGGTATCGTCAAATTGATATTGTTCTTGTCAAAATGACATGCGCACACATATCAGCTGATTGCAAACATGTCAAGGTTGCTGGAGTCCCGTGTCTGCTCGCGCCCTATAATAAGTCTGGCTACAGAGTTATTCTTATAGAATATCTAACTTCATTCCTGTCTACCTGTCAAATATGCTACAGTATATTTGTCAGTAGTTTTGTAGACATATAAAAATAATACAATATAAAAAGGTAGGTATATTAGTTCAAAGATACATATTTCATAATATATTTATGTAGGTAGTTGAATAAGCAATAAATTCCGTCACGATTTTGCACCAGTCATTAATTTAGGATTAAAAGAAATATATATTTATTGTATCAAAATTCGTTGTTTTGATTTTTGTATATAATCAATTTTTGTCATTGTTGTAATCAATGCTTTTCATTGTTCATATGTTTTTGTCTCCTGTGTTTTAATTTTTGTAATCTATACTCCTCGCTAGTATAACAGCCATGCGAGGTACAATTTTGAATATAACTCTTTCCTGTTACCCGTTTAAAACGGCTTGTTTCAATACTTGATCCGCAAGTGAAACACTAATTTAATCAATGTAAAACTTAATTTAGATCAAGGGTATGACTGCCACCACCATCCGTGTTTTAAAAGTCCTCGGATAGCAGGACTCAATGCAAAGAGAATGAAAAAGATTAATTCACAAAACAAACAATATTCACACAGAATACTTACTCTTCCGCAATAACTGAAACTACTTGGGAGAACTTAAACAAATAAAACTGAGAACTGGTAGATGAACTTATTTTTATTTATTTACACAATAATAAATGGTAAACAACAATACAAGAACTAATGACTAATAATCGTGACGACTACAGTTTAAAAAACGGTACCATAAAAGTAATTAAATTTTTAAAAGGGCGACCTCAGAATAAGCTTTAAGCTTACTGAATTGCTATCAGCGCTAGGTATTCAACACCAACTACTTAAGAATCAAGTAATCTATCAGGCTACTTACTTTTCATCACTGGTCGGCCTCGAATGAAGCACTTTATTATTATACTAACACACTACAATATTTACA
Source organism: Harpalus rubripes (assembly GCA_963082715.1). Taxonomy (NCBI): domain Eukaryota; kingdom Metazoa; phylum Arthropoda; class Insecta; order Coleoptera; family Carabidae; genus Harpalus; species Harpalus rubripes. Next base: position 15,456,325 of record OY720465.1, read on the forward strand.
GTTAATTTGAAGAAACAAAGAAAAAATTAAATTTAAACTAACACTATAAACAACTTGGGAGAACGCAGACTTCAACAATTACTTTAATCACAAGAACAACAAAAATTTATAAGTCACTAAGACAATTAAAACCAGTTGAATGGAAAAGAGAACAACGTCACAATCAACAGTCAGATCAAGACTCCTCGAGATGAGATTATCTCAAAACCATCTTTACTAGATTTTCACCCCACTTCCAACAAAGAAGTCCAACCTTCACATTCTTATTGGCTAACTTAAAAATTAACACGATATAATTGGTCAAGTAACTAAAAACATTTCGTGTGTTTGAGGGCAGAAGTGAATTCCTAACGGCGTTTCACAACGCCTCTGTGACAAAAGTTACTCAACCAAATTACTGAAATTGCTCTTTCCCTGCTGAGATACATCCGTCTTTTCTAGCACTTTTCTTTTGTAATTTTATACTTTTAAAAATACTTTTACAACACCCAATAATTTTCACAAAATGTCAAGAACTAAACCCATCCCAAAAATCTAACAAAGACTTTAACTTCGAAAAGCAATTTAGAAATTTATAAAAAAAATAGGATACTTTACAAACATAAAAGTTCTGAACGCAAGATCCATAACTAATCTTGTCGTCCGGCTGCAATAATTTAAACAAAAGGGTGCCGCTAAGCAAACGTGTTACACTAGTATGATCTATTAATATTAATTATGCAGTCATCATTTAATGACTTTATTAAATATTCTATGAAACTGTGAACAGTTCTCCATCATTTGTACTCGTACAAGTAGTTTGGGGTTTTCGTATTTCTTCAAATTATCCTTGCAGGAATTGTCCTTGTTTTTATATTAAAGATAAAGAGGCATTTTAGTTCAAGTTATACAATGAGTTTAATTAAAAACATTTTTTAATTAGTTATGTAATTCGGTATCTGGTACAATGATCTAAATGGATTTTGATAAGTCTGGAAAAATCTTCTCTACTTTTATGCTAAAATATTTTTTAAACAAATTTTTATAAGAATTGGTAGGATGTATAATCACCTATGGTTTTCATTTAATAATAGATATAATAAAAATTGTTAACTTTTGCTTTTAATTTCCATATTTGTTTAAATCTTCTTAGATAAAATATATATTTGACGTTTAAAATATATTCCTGATGTTTCAATATGCTCTGTAAATACTTTATAGTCAACATTTTGGCGCTGTAAGATTTATAGAAATTTCTATAACTCTGTAGCGCTTACAGTACTGTAACTTGGTTACAGAATAGCAATTTTCTTATATAGTGTAACGTTGGTTATTTACAAAGCCTATAGAGCTTATAGAACGGTAAAGAATAGCACTATTGATGTGCCTACGCAAATATATTTTTATAATTAAATAAGAAAAATATTTTAAAAAAATACCTTTATTGTAAGTATATTCAGATATTTGAACAGAATATCATATTTAATACTTAATACTATAAATGGTATAATAAATATATGTTAACTTTTTTACAATGCTAAATTATAATTTTTGAAAATGTTAAATACCTCTCTCTAGTACTGCGCAGATACTAACATTCATATATTTTTAATGCATGCTATAGTAAATGTGAGTTTAAGATACATTCTTCAATTAATAACTTATAGTCCAGTCAAATAAGAATGTTTGGTTGGAAAAATTCCTACCAATCTGAATTTGCGTAATTTGACTAGGCTATTATATTATAATAATAATTTACTACCCATATATTGTGCCATTATTATTGCATTATCTCCAGGTCTCACTTTCCACTTGTTGTATTAGCATGGGTTCAGGTTTCTTCATCTTGTGTTGAGCCACTGGATAGGGTGCGTGTTCTGGTGCGTCTAGTTTAGGTTGTAAATAAGTTCTATAGTCCGAAAATATACGTGGTGTTTGTGTACTAGTATCTTCATCAGAATTAGGATTCATTGATGGTATTTGTCTGAGATTCATTGATGGTATTTGTCTGAGAATCATTGGTGCATCATGAACTTCTGGTTCACTTGTATCGTCACTTCCTGGTTTCTGCAGAAGCATATTTTTAAAGAAATTGTTATAAATTTCGACGTTTGGCTGGCTGCCACGTTCAAAATTTATAACTTTACGTGAAGAAAGAGAATCGTCAGACGGATCTTTCAAATTAAAATTTACTTTCAAATCTTTATTTTGTGCAAGCACAACAGCAAGAAGTTCCCTTGCAGTTTCTTCAGTTAATATTTTTGCCATTAGTAAGTTTGTTAATAAAAATAAACAAACTACTCGTACTAATAAAAACTTCATTTCGTATTTATCTGAAATATCAAATAATTCTATGTAAAAAGTTTTAAAAATACATTCAAGTTAGGAGTGTTCCTTCGAAACTTAACATGTTCATCATAAATAGGTTTGAGAAAAACACAAAAAAGTCCCTACCATTATGTATATTTTTGAATTAGTTTACTATTTTTCCATTCAATCAGTAAATGTTAATAAAATATTCGATAGTTAGCTGGCAAGATTCTTTTATTTCTTTCCATATAGCTTATTATTTGGCCATGTTAACTTTTGCATGGAAAATTGGGACATGTTGAGTTTTATTTGAATTTTTTTTGTGTTAATTAAGTTAATATGAAATTAATAATAATTTAACTGTCAAGTATGTTAATGATAGAGACATTTTTACGCGCTCGCTACTTTCACGCGTTAATTATTAAGATCATTAATCGCCAATTAACACACGGGTTAATTACAATAATTTTCCGTTGACCGTATCATACTGATTTGAAAAATCTAATTTTATGCCATGACAAAAAAAAATAGGTGAATATCATTTGACACATAAGTATTTACAACTGTTGTTCAGCAATGGTAGGTATGTGGTATTTATGGTTATACACTAAAATCGGATATTAATAAAAAATCATCCATTAATAGGAGTGATTAATGAATGATTTTCTATATATTAACATAACTAACGGAAAAATTGAGTTAAAAATGCAAATCCTTCATATTCAAATTTTCACAAAAAATAGAAAATTAACAAAAAGAAATAAACTAGTATTTAAAAACTCTATTCTTCTAAAGGCGTACTCCTACACTCTAGTGAGTTTTTTTTAAAACCTCTTGGTACTAAGCACTTCTGTGTTTTGCCATTTGATCAAAAGAAAAAAATTAAACAGCAGTTCCAGTGGACATGTAAACTTTTGAATAGAACTTAATTTTTAAAATTAAATTTATACAGGACATGTTACAGTTTTCCTCAAAATGATCATGCCCCTCGGTTCGTATTACAAGTTTCAAAACGAAAATATGTATCACACATTAATTTTTGAACAAATGTATAAATAGAAAAAGCGAGCTATATCCGAGGGATTGGGACAAAAAACAGCAAAACAACAATGGAAGATCAACAATACGAATTACAATAAATTATACAAATCAATCCAAATGACGTCAATACCACGGTATTTACTGGACAAAAAGAAAAATAACAAGATGATTGCCAGATTCAGATGTGGTAATGAAGAGAGAAACAACAAATACTGGTTATCATTGTCAAGTGGAGAGAGAAGGTGAAGGCTATGCGGGAGAGAAAAGGAAACATTTAGGCATCTAAGGACATCCTGCAGAAAGGTTAAGAAAGAATGAAGAAATGAAAAGGTTCTGTTTAGGGCTGGTATACTTTGAAATATGGAAGTCGACTTTCGATTTTTCAAAATATCGATTTTTGCCGACTAGTCGAATATACAAAAAGAGTCGAAATAATCGAAAGTCAAAATAATTGAAAAATCGAAATAATCGGTTTTTATCGACTAGTCGAATATACAAAAAAAAGTCAAAATAATCGAAAGTCAAAATAATTGAAAAGTCGAAATAATCGTAGTCGATAAGTCGAAATAATCTGTCTAACTAATCTCTAAATTGTCAAAAAATATAAACTCTAAACTAAGAATAAACCTAAATTTTAAAAAGCTTTCAGAGCCAGAGACATAAAACAATATTTGGAATTTGGATTATATTTTTTCGAAACGTGTTTAAACAATCAAAAATATTTTATCTAGATACGCATACAAAATAATAAAGGAACTGCTAAATTGCAAGTAAGTAGGTATATGAAAAATTTAAAAACCAAATGCAAAACTTTCTTTTGTTGTTGTACTTAAGTATTTTTGCATAATATACACTGGCGTTGTCTTTTGTCCTGTACTACGTAGATCTTCAAAAAACAACCAAACTTTGCTTCTTCGATTTATTTTTAAGGCACAACTATAAATTAAGCTCAAGATATCAAGAAATACAACAATAAATAATATTAACGTTAACTAAATCAAAACGCGCACTAGCTCTGTTCAGGGAGTTTAGTAGTAGACGGGCGTCGTGTCGTGCGTTGTTTTCTCGCAGTTTACATACGAACAGCACGAAAGACTACAGCACGCATACAGCAACAAACCACAAAAGAACACAGGCTACACCCCACACCATCACCACATACACACATCTGGCCTGACATCTGACGGTTCAACTTGAAATGAAATATGTAAAATAATTAAGTCTAATCGAAAATGACATTTGAAATTATCTAACAAGTTGAAATAATTTTAAACTTCAAATAGTCTAAATGTCGAAAATACTCTAAAAGTCGAATTGAACTAAAAGTCGAAATAGTGTAAAAGTCAAAATAATCTAAAAGTCGAAATGTCAAAATCACAAATTTGTCGAAAAAGCCGAAATGTCTATAAAGTCGAAATAGTATAAAAGTCGAAGTCGAAATAGTCTATATTCGACTTATCGACATCGACTTTTTTTTAAAGTCGATCGACTTTTTTTGAGGAAAGTCGAATAGAAGTTTTTACCAGCCCTAGTTCTGTTAGATGACTTACAGGGTTATTCTATAAAATATTCCCTTAACGAATCGTTATCATAACAAAATCCTTATGAAACTCGTTATGTCTACTTAACGACAATCGTTATCCTCGTATCCGTATTCTGTAACACATTTTGAAAAATAATAACTTTGAAAGCAAATTAAGAACCTTATTTCATAAAACATATAAAATAATTTAATATCACTCACAATACTTCTAGGTTAGATAACTTCTGGTGGAAGTAAGATATCAACTGTCAGACCCTTTTTTCTTCTTGTTGTGGGCTATGCTAGAACTACTACTACTATCTGTAGACAAATTGTGAAGCTTGGCGCTAGGAACACATACTTATTAAATTATTTTAATATTACCTTGCAAAAATACTATAAAATGAAGGGTTTTTGAGATCCCAATTCAATGTAATAGCAATTTTATTTTGTCACGAATAAAAATACTGAATTATTCACAAAACGTTTATGTAATGAATGATTTCTTCAGTCGTTAATAAATAACGATAACGTTTTAGGGTCCCTAGAATAAGATTTTACTATTTTTACGATGTGTGTGTGTGTGTGGGTGCGCGCGCGCGTTTGTGTGTGTGCGTGCGTTTGCGTGTGTGTGTGTGTGTGTGTGTGTGTGTGTGTGTGTGTGTGTGTGTGTGTGTGCGTGCGAGTGCGCGCGTGCTCGCGTGTGCGGGTGTGTGTGCGTGCGCGTGTGTGACAAAAGTTTTCTCTGCGATAACTTCAATACTACAATTCCCAAAATTATAATTCTTTCGTATTTCTCTTCCTTACAGCCATATGAAGAGCTGATTGGATTTTGGGTTATAATTGGTCAACCGGAAGTATCCACATTTGAAATTTTTCTTGTAAAAAACAATGATAAATAACATTTTTTCACATTTAATGTTATTATAAATATTTTATTCTCTATACGATTTGACTGCATTTTATACTTCATATTAAATGGATATATAATTAAAAATTATAAAGAAATTAAATTTCGTAAATTAGCCAGCTATGCTATAACTACGGAAACAGCTACTACATTAAGAAAATTCTGATTGAAAGATGTCAGTGTCAAGTGCAATTGACAGAGTATGTTTGTGTTATAATTTTACTGGATATATAGGAACTTTATATATCGAATTTGTATAAAATACATGCAACTGCCGGCCGGTAATGTCCAAGAAATAGAATCGTTTGCAAGGAACGTTCTGTACTAAATTTGTACAAAATATATGGAAATGACGGAAGGTAATGTGCTGGCCACATCAGATTTTTTCGTTATGTAGAATTAAATTATTACAGAATACCATTTTAACGATTATCGTTATAATAACGATATGACAATTGCTAACAATGCATAATGTTATAACATAACGAACGTTTACAGAATAGCCCTATTTGGGTCAGGACAAGACTGCATAAAAGAAGTCATAAAAAACGAGGGGCTAATTTAATATGATGTATTATTAATGTCAAATGTGTATACAAAAGATGTACATTCTAAGACAATTTGTCAAAAATAAATCTAATCTAATCTAATAAATAGAAAAAATGTTCAGAATTAAAAACCGCTTTTAATAAGTGCAAAACTATTGTAGACAAAATAAAAGCTATAATTCTTAGCTACATTTATACAGACTGCTATTAGAAATAGAACAAAAATATTAAACATTTGTATTGTTTGAGTTAGAGATGATATCTGACAAAGTTCTAATAATGATTGATTTCATTAATGTATTTATCACTAAACATATACTGAGTTTATATGCAGTTTTCAAAACGATTTTAGTTTTGAAAACGCCATGTATACAGTGTCAAAACGGTTTGAGTTATCTCAAACCAAAACTAAAATTTACGGATTTGACTTGAAAACTAGTATCAAAACTACTCATGTAAACACTTAAAATTCAGTTTCGATATTGCGCATGCGTACATAACGTTTCTGTCGCATTGTGTTACTTGCTGTTAGTAACATATAAAAAAACTGACAGTTGTGCAGTTTTAGTGCGTAATGGTACAAAGTAAAAAAGAAAAATATAAATAATTAATTGAAATTAATAATTATTAATAGTTTATGACAGACGTTATGTGTCAAACTCAAACGATACAACCAGGCTCCAGAAACTTAAATGGGTGACATTTGGACCGTATTGCAATGCCATCTCTTGACTGCTCCCGGAAGTTTAATAAATTAAAATGTTTACGTGTGCTGTGCTTACATTCATATTTTTTTATAAGTTGTCAAAAACCTGTGAGTATTCTAATCAAATTCTAACAAAATTTTCAAGAATTTTAATATTTTTTAGAAAAGTTCGATTATTTGAATTGTTGAGATATATTACATAGTGTCTAATATTTTCTTTTACGTATGTGTTATTTAAGTTTCTACTATTCTATTCGTATTAACGTTATAGGAAGAGCGCTCTTATATGTTTTTTCTATTTCGGTGTTCTTATGTTTCTATAAAAGCACTGTTTATCACTGAAAACACGACGTTTAGAAAATCTATAAACGTACTGTTTTTGGCGCCTTTCATGTTCAAGAGGTGGTAGTCATGCTTTCATAACTGACAGATAACCTTAAAATGGTAAATTGTTTGTGTTGAAATATTACTTCTAATTGTGGATTTTTATCCTTTCTCTAGGTGATAGGACTAGAAAGAAAAGAAATTTATAGCTATAGCTAGCTGTGTTAGTTAAGAAAGAATAAGAATCTGCGTTAAAATCCAACAAAAAAATTATGAAACAAGAAACAATGCGCTCAGGTTTACTTTGTCAAAATAATTAAAACGGTAAGTTTTATTTATTACAATTTAAATTTATGGTAACGCAATTTTGAATTTAATGTATTGTTATTCCAGGCAGGTTATGAAATGTATGGTGCACGTTACTTGAAAATGTTGACACTGTCTACTCAATTTGTGACGGCTACTAGCAAACAAATATGAAAAGTTGACGTTTTAATGCATGATTTGCAGTTCCACGTTGTGGCGAACTATCGAATATATGCCATATATGTTTTGTATTAAAAATTGTAAGAAAAGCTGTTGCCGTTATCTATGCAACTGAGCAGTGAGTGTTGTAAAAATGGTGGAAAGTAAAAATCTAGAGCAATAAATTGTTCATTAAAGTATTTCATTATTTAAAGAGTTTTATTTATATGTTGTTTTTTCAATAAAAAGGCTTGATGGTCCACGTAACGTCCTTCAATCCCATATTCAAGTTTTATTTATAATAATAACCAACACGAACCACCGATATGTCAAATCAGGATGGTTCATTAATAACCTTGGAGTTCATTGTATGTATTGGTTCTCCTCTTTCATAATTGTATAATGCTTGATAAAATGTTTTAATGTAAGCAATCAGACAAAATCACAAGATATACAAACTGTCAAAATGTGAAATTTCAATTTTACCGGGAAACGCTACCAACATAACTGATAAAAAACACCAACTCATATTTTTGACAACTCATTTTTTTAAAAATCTAATTGTAAAATTACCTCAATAGAAAAAATAGTATAAAAAACATGTATCATAAGGCCTGTTGACGCACTCGTCCTTTGTAAAACTCGCCTAGCGGCTCGTTTTTCAAACTTGGACTCGTACGTTAACAGATTGCCTTATGATACTTGTGTTTTAATGTACTATTAAAATACAAACGCTTTTTGAGTTCGTTATCGATATCGTCATTAATGGCATGAATATCCTTCCATAAGGTAAATCATAAAAAATTGTACTATTTATTCATACCGAGACTGATTACTTCTAGTTTAATCAAAGATCCAACCTGTATAATAACACTACAAAAGCGTTTATATTTTCTTATAATTGTTTATAAATATTATATAAAATAATTATTTGTATTATTGTAAAAAAAATAAATATATGAATCATACATGTTTTATAAATGTTGGTTTTCATTGTCTACTTTATTGATATATATCATAAATATGAAACACTGGGAGGCAATGCGGATTGCATATTTAGATGTTATGGGGTTGCCTACATACTCAAAATAGTTCCGGTAGCAACCAAAGAGTGGCGCTGAAGATGGTCCCGTCTAATAACATTACAGTTTCCAATCTATTATACAAACAAAACATATTTCTAATCTGTGGATACAACTGTTTAACATTTTTGTTCTATATCTCATGGCAATCTGTAAAAAGCTATAAGTAAATAAAAAATAGTTATTTGTATACCAAGTAATGAAAGTGTTTCTTTGTCGAACCAAAACGAAAGTTTTCGCTCAGGCTGCAATCGTTTGTGTTCCACAAACGACTATCAACACGTGTTTTACACACTATTTTTTCTACTGCAAGATAAGTAAAAAAAAAATAAGGAAATAAAGATTTACTTTCTTTAAATAATTTGACATTTATTATCAATTTTCGTATTTGTGATGTGTATCTATGACAACAAACGTATACATTCATAAGTAAAATTCGTTGCTAGGATATCGAAGCGTGCTGCAAAGAATCGCTTGAAAAACAAACCAGAAAATAGTATATTAAAGAACGTGTTTTATAAGACAAGTATTTTTCGCACGCGCCAAAATTTAGAAACGAGTGCGAAAGAAAGTCTTATAAAATGAGTTCTTTATACTATTTTTTATATTTTGCGCCTTTTACAAAAACATTTACTTACTCAATTTGTGATTATATTTGTAACCATTTGTACATTTTCATGTACATAATCTTCCCTAAATAAAATAAAAATAATAATTTCGACATTATATTACTAAAATGAATTGTCAATTAACTAAAAATAAATTAGGTAAAAATGGGTTAAAGAAACGTCATCTAGTACCAACCGTCTAAAACTAAAAATTGCGTATCGAAATGAAGGTCATTACGATACGCAATTGCGTATCGTAATGACTTCATTATGAACGCAAAATATAAAAATGGTATTTTCAGAGTAGGATTAGAATAAATAGTTTTTTCGCGAACGAAAGAAACAATAATAATTACCTATTAGATGCGGTTTTTAATTTTGAACATATTTTTTGTATTTACACTTTCGTTTTAAAATTAATATGGAATAATTTACAGCCATATGAAAAGACACCACCAGTAATAATTCATTTATAAAAAAGTTATTTTGCTTTATTTCAATAAAATATGTGTACTTACAATGAACTGAACACTCCTTTTTATTTCTTATACGATGTCCACTTCTCATAACATAAATGAATTGTGTTGCGACTGATAAGTGGTCGAGATTGAAGGGAAGTCGGACTGATATAAAAGTGCTGCGACCGCAATCGCTATAACAAGATAAGGTAATTGAAAAACAAATAGGTATTTGTTTTATTAGATATTTGATGTTTTAACTTTTCTTTCCCTGTCTTGAACTTTGCTAAAATGACTGTGAACGTCCTAAATGACATTTTTTTTTACTATTTCACTCATAAATTTATAAACCAATCTAAATTCAAGATTCTACCTACTTACCAAGTTTCATTTCAATAAGATGTATTTTTTCAAGTTAAGTGAGTTTTGATAAAAGAAATTTTTATGGTGTTTTAGAAACATATTGTTTACATACCTGTCAAAGGGGCCTATTCTGTATCTCAGTGGTTAATATTTAACCACTGGTTAACTTTTCTAACCAATCAAGTATATTGACATATAACAAAAAAGGGATTTTTAATTGTCAAATTAATATCTATTGGATAAAAATTTTAACCAATGGTTAAAAATTAACCACCGAGATACAGAATAGGGCCCAAAGTGTGTATATTTTCAGTGTTACCAGTTTTTATTAAAAACGAGTCGATTGGGACAGGAATTTATTTAAAACATTGATAAAGCAAACTTAAACAACACCTCAAAACACACACAATAAAAATTAGATTTTTGTCAAGAAAATAATTATATATATGATTACCTGATTTTTATTTTGGAAATAGTCATCCGAATACCATTCGTGGTTAAATTTTATATTGGAAAAATTTTCCGAATGCTATACTCAAGCCTGTTGCCAATTTATCTCGTGACATTGATCAAATCACTCGTTGAAAACTCGTGATTTTGTGTCAATGCCACTCAATAAATTGCTAGGCAACCGGCTCTCGTAACAACCTAAAAAAAATATTATATGTGAAAAAATCTGATGTGGCCAGCACATTACTTTCCGGCAGTTCTCTGTATTTTGTATAAATGTCATACAGAAAGTTCCTTGCAAAAGATTATATTTCTTGTACATTACCTTAAGGCAGTTGTATGTATTTTATACAAATTCCATACAGAAAGTTTCCAGCAAAACATCCTATATTTCTAGTAAAATTATATCACAAACATACAGCTGCAGTAGACAATACCACTTTTTAATCAGAATTTTCCTAATACAGCAGCTGCAGTCTAATATATATTGTAACGTTTTTATTTATTTGAGTGAAGTGTAAATATTAGACAATTGTTATTAATGAAAATAAAAGTTTATTATAATGATAAATAGAAATTAAATATAATTAAAAGATGATAAATATAACGAACACTACGATTAAACAAATATTAAACACTAATTAAAACTAAGAATATTATAAAACACTTAAACACTAAGATTATTTATTTAAACAATATATAGATCACTTATTTATTTATACAACTGTATTTATTTATATTCACCACTTGTCTACTATTTGTTTATATCACCAACTGTTTAACACGCAACGCTTATTTATATCAGACAGTCCAGTGCTTTCGCTAACGGTGCTTATATACCCTAGCCGAAAATTCCAGAACTCACCGGAAGACTTCTAGATAAAACATAATAGGTTACATCAACTGTGTAATTAGGCAGGATCCGACCAGTCGCTTGCGTCATCGCTAACAATAGACACTCGCTCGTCCCTGCGACAGCGACAGCGACGGGGACAGCGGGCGTGACAGTGGCGGCGACAGCGGGTACTGCACATTACACTGCCCCCTCCTTAAGACTGTTTCGTCCCGGAACAGTTCGTGATGACGAAATCTGCATGCATTACCCTTGGTGCATTTTGAAGTTTTGAAGAAATGACAGTCGATGGTCCGCTCGACTTCTTATTTATGTCCGTTAGGGTTAAAGCTGCAAACGAGAATTTCAACACCGGTAAAACGGAAGAGGATTTCTATCATGTTCCTAACAATCCTTTAATCTAAACCATCTAGACCACAGCCTAACTTCGGTACGGCTAGCTTCAAAATGTCATTCTCAAGCAGATGATCCCTCAAATCGCACAGCGAGTCCCACAGGTTGCGATACGACGGCTTCTGGTACGAGCGTGGTTTTGTAACCAGGTAATAGATGTACCGCTGATGGTCTGCATTGCTATCCCTCAGGCGCAGCGTTTTCCCAGCAGTTGGGCGTTGGTTGGCCAGTTCTTGTTGTCGCCCAAATTTCGCCTTAAAGGCTGAAGCTATGCCACGGGATATATTTAAGTCTTCTGATACGCAGTGACCGAGGGAATAATCTGAAGACACGGTGAATACATCTTGGTGTTCTTCTTTCGTCACGCCGAACCGCGCCTTGCGGCCAAAGGAATAGTTCTCCATGAAGTCTTCAAAAGTTGGTTCTTGTGTTATGATCCGACGAACCGTTGCTCCGTTATGGACTTCGTGGTTGTCTCCGGCGAAAGGGGCTAGCCGATTAAAGTGTACTACTCTCGGCTTCCCGCTAGGTTGTTTCTTAATTCTGTATACCACGTCGTTTATTCTTTTGACTACCTCATAGGGGCCTTCCCAATTATTTTGCAGCTTTGGTGATAACCCACGACGTCTTTGTGGGTTGTAAAGCCACACTAAATCCCCAGGTTGATATCCACCCTTTTCGGCCTTGATGTCATACCGGTCCTTCATTCGGTCGCTGGCAGCTTGAATGTTCGTACTGACTTGTTCATGAATGTCATCCATTCTTCTCCGTAGTCCGTAACGTAATCTTCCCCGGCCAGATCTTCCCAAGGTTTACTGCCGAACACCAAGTCACATGGTTAGCGCAACTCACGCCCGAATAAGATGTTCACAGGAGTTTGCCCTGTTGTTTCTTGCACGGATGAACGATAAGCCAACAGGAACAGATGGAGTTGTCGGTCCCAGTCTCTTTGGTGGTCGGAGACTACCTTCGACCAATATCGGTTGATCGTTCTGTTCATTCGTTCAACCATGCCATCAGACTGCGGATGTAATGCAGTTGTTCTAGTTTTATTAATTCCTAATATCTTACAGACATTTTGGAAAACGGCATACTCAAAATTTCTTCCCTGGTCGGAGTGGAGTTCACGCGGTACTCCGAATCGGCATATACATTCCTTAACTAAAGTTTCAGCGACCGTGGTGGCTTCCTGGTTGGGTAATAAATATGCTTCAACCCACTTGGTGAAGTAGTCCATAACAACCACGATGTATTTATTTCCTTCGTCACTTGCTGGGAATGGTCCAGCCACATCAATCGCAATACGCTCAAATGGGCTGCCAACGTTGTATTGACGCATTGGAGCTTTTCGTCGTTTATGCGGACCGTTACTTCCAGCGCAAACCACACATTTCTTGCACCAATCTTTAACATCTTCCGTGAAGTTAACCCAGTAAAACCGCTGGCGCAATTTTTCTAGTGTTTTGATGACTCCGAAATGGCCTCCAGATCCGTCATGGATCTCTTTCAACATGTCTGGTACTATACTCTTAGGAATAACTAACTGAGTTCTCTTCTCAGTTCCATCAGCATTTTCTACCACACGCTTTAACATGCCATCCTCAATCACCATGGAGTCCCATTGCGCCCAGTACGATTTTACACTTGGTGAATGTGGTGCAACATCTTCCCATACTGGTTTGCTCTCCTCTGCTTTCCATTCGAGTATAATTTTCAAAGTTGGGTCTTTTTCTTGATCTTCGCGTAGTTCATCGGGCTGCCAATTATCGTCGACTACTGTTGTTCTGGCGACGATGAAAAATTTCTCTTCTAGTCGACTACAATGCTTGCAATCATCTTGGCACGGCCTTCTGGACAATGCTTCGGCATTACGATGGCTGGTACATGTTCTATGCTCGATTTTGAAATCGTATTCCTGTAGTCTTTCAATCCATCTAGCCACCTCACCTTCAGGATTCTTGAATTGTAGCAGCAATTTTAATGCAGCATGCTCAGTTCTAATCAAAAATCTCCTTCCGTATAAATATTTGTAGAAATGTTCCACGGATTTCACGACTGCCAAGAGTTCTTTTCTAGTAACACAATAATTCCTCTCTGGTTTTGACAAAGTCTTACTAAAATAGGCAATAACCTTCTCATGTCCGTCTTGTATCTGGGAAGGAACACCACCAATTCCCACGTTGCTTGCATCTGTGTCTAGTATGAATTCTCCTGCAGGTAACGGATAACTCAGGACAGGTGCGCTTGTCAAAGCATGTTTAAGTTCTTTGAACGCAACTTTGCAGTCCATTTCCCAGATAAATCTTCGACCTTCTTCAATAAGCTTTGTCAGTGGCTTGGCTATGTTGGCAAATCTAGGTACATATCGCCGATAATAAGTACACAAACCAAGAAAACTTCTAAGTTCGTGTCTGTCTCTAGGTGCTGGCCAATCTCTCACAGCCTTTATCTTTTCCGGGTCAACTGCAATACCCTTAACTGAAACCACGTGTCCAAGGTAATGAACTTCCTTTTGAAACAGGTGGCACTTCTTGGGGCTGAGCTTCAGGTTAGCCTTCCGTAATCTCTGAAAAACCTCTTCCAAATTCTTCATGTGGTCCTCGAATGTTTTACTTACCACAATAATGTCGTCGAGATGGACTAAACAGGTTTTCCATGACAGTCCAGCCAATACTGTTTCCATGAGTCGTTCAAATGTTGTAGGGGTATTGCAGAGCCCAAATGGCATTACAGTAAATTGCCACAGTCCGGTACCAATTGTGAAGGCTGTCTTTTCCTTATCTTTTGGATCCAAATCGACTTGCCAGTATCCGCTCTTTAGTTCCAGAGTGGAGAAAATCTTCGAGCCAGCCAAAGTGCCAAGTGTATCGTCTATTCGAGGTAGCGGGTAGCTATCCTTCTTGGTGACGTTGTTAAGTTGACGGTAATCGACGCAAAATTGTGTAGAGCCATCCTACTTCTTTACTAACACCACTGGTGAAGCCCACGGACTGCTTGAAGGTTCAATCACACCTTCCTTTTTCATGTCTTCAATAATTCTTATCGGTTCCTCACGCTTCGCCAATGGTAGTCTTCTTGCTGGTTGGCGGACGGGTCTTGCGTCGCCGGTGTCTATCTTATGGTGAACCACATTAGTTCTCCCATTGGTCTTGTCAAATTGGAACACATCTTGAAATCTTCCAATTAATTTATTCGCCTTGGTTCTCTGGTCGGCGGTCAGTTCTTGGAAGGATGTTGATAATTCATTAATTAACGTGTCCGGAACTTCCTGAGATATGTTTCCTTTGGCCTTAACAGTTCGAATAATCGAGGATACTGCCAAGCATTTTCCTCCAATTGTTTCTCTCTTGAGAACAACTGGATAACAATTTACGTTCATTATTCGAACTGGTATTACTTGACTGGCTTTGATCAGTGATTTTCCTACAACAACTCCAGTACCAGTCTTCAGATCATCATTCTTTGGCTCAAGCATAACAATATTCCCCTCACAGAAACTACCATCTAATTGTGCTTGCACGATAGATGACAATGTAATTCTAGTGAATTTTTCTTGTAATTCATCAATCTTCTTGTCATACTCTTCGAATTTTCGGGAAGTTTCTTCTGAATTTTCTTTAACTTTTGTTCTATACTTCTAAAATTTTCTTCTAATTTCTCTTCTAAATTTCTAGAATGTTCCATTAATTCTTCTTTTAACATTCTGGAACATTCTTTTGCTTTTCTAGAACTTTCCATTAATTTTTCTTCTAATGTTCTAGAGTGTTCCAATAATTCTTCTTTTAGTGTTCTGAAACTTTCTTCTGATTTTCTACAACTTTCCATTGATTTTTCTTCTAATGTTCTAGAATTTTCTGTTAATTTTTCTTCTAATGTTCTAGAATTTTCGGCTATTTCCTGTTTTAAACTTCTAGAACTTTCTTCTGATTTTCTAGAACTTTCCTCAAATTTTTGTTCTACAAGTTTACGAATGTCACACTGAATTTCGAATAAGTAATCATCCGGTTTTTCACCAGCGTCGATTAACGCTTCTTTTAGTCTTTCTTGAAGGACAGACTTCTTTTCTGTTTGTGTCCAAATCTCTTTCTCCCAATTCAGTCTTGAGATCACTTACTTTTAATTCACTTAGTTTTAATTTGAGTGAAGTGTAAATATTAGACAATTGTTATTAATGAAAATAAAAGTTTATTATAATGATAAATAGAAATTAAATATAATTAAAAGATGATAAATATAACGAACACTACGATTAAACAAATATTAAACACTAATTAAGACTAAGAATATTATAAAACACTTAAACACTAAGATTATTTATTTAAACAATATATAGATCACTTATTCACCACTTGTCTACTATTTGTTTATATCACCAACTGTTTAACACGCAACGCTTATTTATATCAGACTGTCCAATGCCTTCGCTAACGGTGCTTATATACCCTAGCCGAAAATTCCAGAACTCACTGGAAGACTTCTAGATAAAACACAATAGGTTACATCAACCGTGTAATTAGAGAGGCTCCGACCAGTCGCTTGCGTCATCGCTAACAATAGACACTCGCTCGTCCCTGCGACAGCGACGGCGACAGCGGCGGCGACAGCGACGGGGACAGCGGGCGTGACAGTGGCGGCGACAGCGGGTACTGCCCATTACAATATTTAATTTCTTTATAATTTCTTAACTCTATATCCATTTGATATGAAGTATAAAATGCATTCAAATCGTATAGAAAATAAAATATTCTTTAATATTTATAATAACATTAAATGTGATAAAATGATATTTAACATCGTTTTTTTCAAGAAAAACTGTTAAAATCTTCAAATGAGGGTACTTCCGGTTGACCAATTATAACCAAAATCTAATCAGCTGTTCACATGTATGTAACGAAGAGGAATACGAAAGAATTATAATTTTGAAATTGTAGTATTAGAGTTATAGCATTAGAAAATTTTGTCACACACAGACGCACACATACATACATACACATACAGACAACATCGTAAAAATAGTAAAATCGTATTCTAGGGACCCTAAAACGTGCTTATTCATCAAAAACTCACCACCGAATTTTTTGACCAAAGACAATACCTTCCTTACCTAAAGGTGACGGAAGGTAAAAATGCATATCGGCTTGTGATTCTTGAAACCTGAACATAGCCCGATAACACGGGAAAGTCGTTTTTCTCGGACTCTTGCTCCCGTTTCAACTGACAACAATGGTTATGGTATCAATAGAAAGATAAAAAAATTCTCCAACAAATGACACCAAACACATTTAAATATGTAATATTTTAGACCCATAAATTACTTATTTAAATATATTCAATTTCTAATTAATATCGATAGCCATGATTATTATTTAATATTTTATTAATTTATTTATTTTTTATGCGTGATTTCATGTATGTGAGTATGTATGTATGTTTGTATTTCAAGCCACTTCTAATCTATTACAAAATATTAAAATAGTAAATTAAAGAACGTGTTTTATAAGACGTTTTTTCGCACGCGTCAAAATTTAGAAAACGAGCGTTAGCGAGTTTTCTAATTGACAAGTGCGAAAGAAAGTCTTATAAAATGAGTTCTTTATACTATTTTTTATATTTTGCGCCTTCTACAATAACATTTACTTATTTAATTTGTGATTATATTTATAACCATTTAAACAGGGTGTAAATCGAAAAGTGAAACATAGGAGTTTACCATGGGAAATCAATTTTTCTTTGCGCAAACGTTACCTAATTATTTTATGCAAAAATACTTCAAATAAAAGTTATAGAGATTTAAATGCAGCATCTAAATCATGTGAAACGATTATTTTATCTCTTCATATAAAGGTAAAAATTAAATACAAAATTACAGTTTTTATGAGCATTTTGTCTAAGCAGCCATGGATATATGACAAAAAAACAAATATGTTGTTTTTTGTCATAAATCCATGGCTGCTTAGACAAAAAGCTCATAAAAACTGTAACTTTGTAATTAATTTTTACGTTTATGTTAACAGATAAAATAATCGTTTCACATGATTTAGATGCTGCATTTAAATCTCTATAACTTTTATTTGAAGTATTTTTGCACAAAATAATTAGGTAACGTTTGCGCAAAGAAAAATTGATTTCCCATGTTAAACTCCTATGTTTCACTTTTCGATTTACACCCTGTACATGTTAAATAATTTGACATATGATATGCAGTGCAGGGTCAAGCCAGCGCGGGGCCCGTAGCAAATGTGAACAGGGGGCCCTTGAATGGGAGCGTTTGGGCAAAGCTTATCGTAGATGGCAGCAATGGACTAGCGTACGACGCCCGGGAATATTTGAATTGGTATCATCAAAGTTATAACTTTATAACATGTGAACTATTCAATATATATATATATATATATATATATATATATATATATATATATATATATATATATATATATATATATATATATATATATATATATATACAGGGTGTAAGTGAAATAAGTGCATTAAATTTGACCAGTAGTATAACTCATCGAGAGCAACAATATTTCTTAATAACTTTTTCTCGAAATCGCATATTTTTTTAGCATTTTTACCACCCCGTAAATTGACGAGTCGTTCCAAATATTTTTGTGATAATTGAATGCAGCAGCAATAGCTATGAAAAATTTTGTTTTAGCAATTGACAGTCCTGTCAATTGTTGCAATTAAATTTTAACATTAGTAATAAACTTGTTTATAAGGTAAAATTCTGTCAAAATGCGAGTACACAGACATTGTAATTACTTACCTATGGTTTATTTATTTATTTTTTACTCGTATCTGTACTACATTTTACTTGACATCACGGTTCACATAAAGACAGTGTCATGGAGTTGCCAACGCATTTACACGGAGCGTTTTCAAATCATCACCAAATCATTCTGTTCTTAATATTCGCACATTTGTTAATCTTGTACATCTTTATCACAATACGGAGTGTCATATATGACAATTTTTAAAAAAGCAACAGTTGTATCCATACCATGTGCAAAAAGTTCAATGTTTTCAGCACATAACAGACTTCAATTTTGGGAATGGCTCATAATGTTCATTCATGAGACTGAATTTACTTGGGAAGGTATATTTATTATGCACAATACACATCTCGACAGACGAAAATGCTGTAAAAATTTTCATTAAAAAATGTTTGGGGAACAATAAATGGACGACTAATTATTGGTACTCATGTACCTCTTTTAAATGGACAAAAGTTTGTACTTACATTTTTTGAATAACGAATTTAAACTATTATGATTTGTCGACGATAAATAATTATCTCATAACCTAATAACTATGCTTTTTCTCTTCCTCTAGTTACCCCGTCCCTCCTTGTCTTCCTCTATTCACACTATTCACAGGTGATAAAAATCCTGTTTCAATACACAACTTTATAATTTTGTTATCCAAAATTTAAATTTATTTATTTTAAAAATTGCATTATTACGTATTAACTAATAACAATGTTATTTCCCTTGATTCGTTTATTAATTACTGAGACTGTAAGAGTAACCGATAACCGACAATTTTTGAGCTGTTTGTATCCCACTTGAATGGCAACTGCCATTTGTTCTCCATGAGCGGGTAACGAAATATGCAGCAAATGCAGAATTCTGGAGCTAGAGGAATAAATATTGATGGTAGTAACGAAATTTTGCTCTTAGCTTACGCCGACGATATAGCCCTCCTTTGCAATTCGCCAGCAGACGTCAGAAAAAAACTTGCTATCTTATATGAATACGTTTCAAATGCTTTAAGTGTTAACATAAGCAAAACTAAAATATTACAATTCTGTAAAGGAAGACCAAAAGCTCATACAGCTACATTTTTATATGATAACGAACCGGTAAATTGCGTTACTAGCTTCAATTATCTTGGCATATCATTTTCAGTATCGGGAAAATTTAATATAGCAATCAATGAAAACTACAAAAAAATCTGATATGGCCAGCACATTACCTTCCGTCAGTTCTATGTATTTTGTATAAATGCCATACATAAAGTTCATTGCAAAAGATTATATTTCTTGTACATTACCTTAACGCAGTTGTATATATTTTATGCAAATTCCACACAGAAAGTTTCTAACAAAACATCCTATATTTCCAGTAAAATTATAACATAAACATACTGTCAACTGCACTTGACACTGACACCTTTCAATCAGAATTTTCTTAACGTAGCAGCTGTTTCCAAAGTTATAGCAAAGCTGACTAATATATATGATATTTTATTTCTTTATAATTTTTTAACTCTATGTCCATTTAATATGAAGTATAAAATGCATTCAAATCGTATAGAGAATAAATAAGTCATTAATATTTATAATAACATTAAATGTGAAAAAATGATATTTAACATCGTTTTTTCAAGAAAAACTGTTAAAATCTTCACATGAGGGCACTTCCGGTTGACCAATTATAACCAAAATCTAATCAGCTCTTCACATTGATGTAACGAAGAGGAATACGAAAGAATTATAATTTTTGGAATTGTAGTATTAGAGTTATCGCATTAGAAAATTTTGTCACACACAGACACACACACACACACAACACACACACACACACACACACACACACACACACACACACACACACACACACACACACACACACACACACACATACAGACATCATCGTAAAAATAGTAAAATCGTATTCTAGGGACCCTAAAACGTGCTTATTCATCAAAAACTCACCACCGAATTTTTTGACCAAAGACAATACCTTCCTTACCTAAAGGTGACGGAAGGTAAAAACTATTATTGCAATACAAAAGGTTAAAAACGTATTAAGTAAGGGCAAATCTCAGGGTTGGGAAGAGAAAACACAACTATTATCATCTATAATAAAAGCAACTGCTCTATACGGAGCTGAAATATGGGGCCCCTCACAAGTATTCTCTCTGGAAAAATTCCAGATACAATACATAAAATCTATTTTACGTATCCCAAAAAACACCCCAAACATATTTGTTAGACTAGAAACAAGCATTTCCCATGTGGCTGTCGATATTTGGAACAGGGTACTAGGTTGGTGGTCAAAAATTTTAAAAATGGAAAATCATAGACTGGCAAAAGTAATTTACAAAAGACTGGTTGAGTTGGACAAATGAGATAGGAATAAGGTCGAATATAATTGGTATTCCCAGTTAAAAATATTTTTCACTAATTTAGGGTTTGAAAACGTATGGCGGGATCAATTTATCAATAAAAGTAAAATACAAGAAATATTATCAACATTCAAACAAAAATTAGTACAGTCGGATCTAGAATCCCTTGAACACTCTTCATTTAATCTATTCTACAAATCTCTCAAAAATAATTCAGATACTGAACCATATTCGAAAATGAATATGCCTATTATCAAAACTCAGATAAATTGTCAGATTAGACTATCCAGTAAACGTGGCCTTAAGATATGTTATAAAAATATGAAATACGAACTAAAAAGCACAGAACTTTGTACAATCTGTAATAAACACAGTTTAAAAACTTTATACCACTTTTTCATAGAATGCCCCTTGTATCAGAATGTAAGAAACACTTATCTACAAAAATATAACACAGATAATACAACAGAAAATAACTTCACGAAACTATTCACTGATCTTACAATTGATAAAATTAATGCAATATTTTATTACACACTAACGGCTTTTAAAATACATAGTTTTTGCATAAATGAATAATAGTATTATACTAATGGCTTTACAGTTTCATATACAATAATAATGAAAGTTTTGAATTATTTAAGTGTTTGTTGGATATATTATGGTAGTAGTAATTCATAAATTTGTCGTTAAGAAAAACATAAAGTATAAACATGTATTTTTGTATATACAGGGTGATTCATCGGTCTGTCCTCTCTTTATAACTCTTTTATTTTAAGTCAAATAGAAAAACTCTTCAAATATAATGTATATGATATATTATTGTCTATCTACGTACCATAGGCATTTGTATACAGGGTGCTCCGTTTAAGCGCAACAATATGTAACTTTATATTTCTTAATGGAGCACCCTATATTTATTTACTTATTTTGATAGTAAATTAGATTCCCTATAAAAAAGTATTAAGTAATAAGGGGTCTAAACTTATAAATTAAGAAGTTATTTACGTTCATAAAAAATAGTAGTTCAGAGTGGAAAAACCATAATATAATACAAAATTTTGATACTTTTTTATTAATACTTATTTTAAACATTACACTAATTACAAAGAGGCTATTAAAATTTAGTGACAAACTAAATAATGCAAAATTATAATAAATGCTCGAAAACTTATCCGTCAACTTCAATAGATTTTTCTATTATAAATATCATATTAACCATTTTATCTTTACTAAAATTTGTATTATTCATTTTCACATCAACATCAACAATGATAAACTAAGAGTATTTTGACAACTTGTTTGTTTAAATACGAAACAATTGATCAAATTATCCATAGCTTACTTTGTTAATAATAACATATCATTGAACGAATAAAGGTAAATAACTTCTTAATTTATAATTGTAGACCCCTTATTACTTAATACTTTTTTAAAGGGAATCTAATTTGCCATCAAAATAAATAAATAAATATAGGGTGTTCCATTAAGAAATATAAAGTTACATATTGTTGCGCTTAAACGGAGCATCCTGTATACAAATGTATATGGTACGTAGATAGATAACAATATATAATATAAATTATATTTGAAGAGTTTTTCTATCTGACTTAAAATAAAAGAGTTATAAAGAGAGGACAGACCGATGAATCACCCTGTATATACATATATATATATATATATATATATATATATATATATATATATATATATATATATATATATATATTTACATGTAGGTATGTATATAGCATAGTAGGTAATAATGTAATGTATTATAATATGTAGTAACCAGAACTGTTGTCAATCTCCTTTTCTTTTTGTATGGGATGTTGTCTCGATAGCAAATAAACGTTGAATTGAATTGAATTGAATTATCCCTTTTCAAGCAAAAATAAATTAATAATAGTCTACATGCGCGTAGACAATATACAAATTTAATCACGTAAACATCATTGTCTACGCGTAGTCAATGACGTATTTTACGTAGCATAGATTACAGGCTCAACCCTGCCTACATTCTTTTTTTGAAACAATTTTGTATACAATAGGTAACTGCAGCAAAAGTAAAAAAAAATACATTGTATTCCCTATATTACGGATTTCAATTAGACACCCAGTATACACATATGTTTCTATGTTACAAATAAGTGTATGACAAAATTCTTAAAAATATCAGCAGGGCAACTCGAGACATTAAAGGTAAAAAGTCACCAAAATTGGTTTTTCGAGAATAACTCGCCACCTATGCATCTAACATCGAAATAAAAGTTATACAAAACATTATTATCTACA
This sequence comes from Harpalus rubripes, assembly GCA_963082715.1. NCBI lineage: Eukaryota > Metazoa > Arthropoda > Insecta > Coleoptera > Carabidae > Harpalus > Harpalus rubripes. The sequence continues at coordinate 15,479,767 of OY720465.1, forward strand.
AGCATAAGTTTAACCCTTTTCAAGATTATCGCGGTGAAGGGGAAATAATGAATTCGTTTACGGACGGGATAACGATGTATAAATAATAAACATTTTTGCTAATTACAATTCAATATTACTATTTATATTATATAATCTGTGTCGTAATCCTTATCGTAGATAATAATGTTTTCTATAACATTCATAATAGCCTTTATCGATATACAATGCACAGGCGACGAGTTATTCGCAAAAAACCAATGTTGTTGAATTTTGACCTTTAATATCTCAAATTTCCCTGCTGATATTTTTAGGATTTTGTCCTATACTTGTTTGTAACATCGGAGCATACGTGTATACAAAAATTCAACTTGCTCGGAATTTTTCCGAAAGTCGGATCTTTTTTCATCTAATTTGACTGAACTATTATATTACAATTACACCCATATATTGTGTCATTATTATTGCTTGGGGATTAATCACACGTTGATTGACTTCGTTTAATATTAATTAGGGTGGTATCCCATTTTCACTTCTCCACTTGTTGTATTATAGCATGGGTAATATAACATACGTCGTGTGAATTTGTCAAATATACATTCAAGTAGTTCCTGTTGAGCCACTGGATAGGGTGTACGTTCTGGTGCGTCTGGTTTAGGTTGCAAAGTAGTTCTTCTAATTCCTGCAAATGTATGTGGTGTTTGTGTACTCGTATCTCTATCAGATTGAGGATTCTTTGGCAGTGTTTGTCTGAGACTCATTGGCGCATCATAAACTGCTCTTTCACTTGTATCGTCACTTCCTGGTTTCCGCAGAAGTATATTTTTATGGAAAATGATTTCGATTTTTGGCTGGCTGCCAGGTTGAAAATTATTTATAACTTTACGAGATGAAAGAGAATCGTCAGATATATCTTTCAAATTCAAATTTACTTTCGAATCTTTATTTTTTGCATGCGCAACAGCAAGAAATTCCCCTGCAGTTTCTTCAGTTAATATTTTTGCCATTAGTAAGTTTGTTAATAAAAATAAACAAACTACTCGTACTAATAAAAACTTCATTTCGTATTTATCTGAAATATCAATATATTCTATGTAAAAACTTTTAAAAAATACATTCAAGTAAGGAGTGTTCGCTCAAAATCCAACATGTCCAACATAAATAGTTTTTAGAAAAACACAAATAAATAAGCTGGCAAGATTCTTTTATATCTTTCCATTTAGCTTATTGTTGCAAAAATTATTTGGCCATGTTAACTTTTGTATGGAAAAACTGGGACATGTTGAGTTTTGTTTGCATTTTTTCTTTGTTTAATTAAGTTATTATGAAATTAATAATTATTTAACTATGTTAATGAGGGCAACTAAATGGTTGAGACATTTTTATGCGCTCGCTGCGCTCACGCATTAAACGCCAATTAACACACTTCATATTTTTCCGTGGACCGTCTCATACTAAATTGAAAAATCTAATTTTATACCATGACAATTATTTTAGGGCAGTAACGATTGAAACAAGTTTTGATAATAAATTATTGTTCAGAAATGGTATGTGGTATTTATTAAATTGGCAAAAGGACTCCAGGTAGTTCTGCATTGTGTAAATGAACGTTAAGAAAGAGATGCAGAATGTCAAAAAATTTTAATTTTAATTATGTGGCGATCGATTTCGGCGTTTGTGCCATCATCAGGCCGACGAGTCAAAAAATGTAAAATATAACTTGGATTGAATCCATTGTTGCAAATAAAAAGATTAAATTATATTAATAATAATAATATTTTGTCGGCTTTTCAACTCGTCAGAGTTATAGCCCTAAATCAAATACTTTTATTTTTATATTATTACATTTTATTACACATATTATAATTAGTATTTGAAAACACTTACAAACATCCAAGCCCCTGGTGGGAATCGAACCCACAACCTCAGGGTCGAGCGGTGACGGTCGCTTCGAGCACTGGTCGCTGCCTCAATCCACACGACCACTGAGGCGGCTGGATTAAATTATATTAGAAGATCCAAAGTAATTGAAATTTTTATAAATTTGTAGGGAATCTATCCAGGAAGGACAGATGATGATGGTATTTATGGTTACACAGTAAAATCATTTATTAATAAAATATCATCCATTATACATTAACATAATCTATTAATAAATGATTGATTCTGAATTCTCATAATCATTCATATTCAAATTTTCACAAAAACAATTTAAAATATATAAACTAGTATTTACAAACTATTACAAGATTTAAGGCGAAAACATATATCATTAAATTTAGAACAAAAGTATAAATACAAAAAATGTTCAAAATTAAAAACCGCATTTAATAAGTGCAAAATTATTGTTTAAGTACGTTTCATTTGTGAGAAAGTGGCAAAATAAAAGCTGTAATTCTTAGCACAGACTGCCATAAGAAATAGAACAAAAATGTTAAACAGGTGTATTTTTTTGAGTTTGACACATGAAACTCAAACAATATAACTGTTTAACAGTTTTGTTCTATATCTCATGGCAGTCTGTAAATAACTATAAATAAATAAATATTTTTCCGTTTGATGTATGTGATGCATTGGGGCGTGTGAGGAATGGTAAGGCTGCGAGTTTGGATGGGATTACAAATGAGATGTTGAAATATGGAGGAGAGAAAATATTTGAATGGTTAATTTATTTATTTATTTAGATTTTGTTTGAAACGTTGCGTGGTTCCTGATGATTGGAAAAAAACTGTTATTTGTCCATTATTCAAAGGCAAAGGCAGTTCGAGTGAATGTACGAATTTTCGCGCGATAAGTTTGTTGAGTGTAGTCGGGAAACTTTTTGGTAAGGTCTTAATTCATAAGGTGCGAACCTTAACAATTTTAAAAATTAGTGACGTTCAGGATGGTTTTTTGCCTGAGAGAGGATGTGTCGATCAATTGTTTGCTCTTCGTATGGTTGTTGAGAAGTCACTTGACAAGAACAAGAAGGTGTTCTGTGGTTTTCTTGATTTAAAAAAGGCGTATGATAGTGTTCTTTGAGATACTTTGTGGGATGTACTCAGGGAGTATGGCATGAATGGAAACTGGCTGGGAGCGATTCGAGCATTGTATGAGAGTAGTGAGGCTGCTATATTTTCTATGTTAAAATCAACTATTTTACTTAAAGATGATATATACAGGTAGGAAAAAACAATTTCGCTTGTCAAATAAAAGTAAATCATTGCGGTTGCTTAGGCTAGTAGTGAATAAAATATATTTTTGCTGATATTACATAGCAACCGCTATACAAACACATAGCAACCGTTCAACAAACACATAGCAACATAATTTGATAGCGAAAACTTTCAAAATATGTAACAAAAATAATCACTAAATTAATATTAATTTCCAATCGGCAAAAAAATTTACTACTTTTTACTTCGACAGCATTCATTGTCCGAGGAATATTTATTGTATGATGTCAGGTTAGAACAATGTTGTTGAAAGAGAGTGATTATTTTTGTGGTTGATATTATTATTGTTTCGGGTTTTGCTAACCCACTAAGTGGGAAATGCGTGATTTTATGTATGTATGTATGTATTAAACAAATAACTAGTTTTTATATTGGTACTTTAATACGTACTCTATGAAACAGCCAAAAAAAAAATCATTATATATATATATATATATATATATATGTAGCAATAATAAAATATTTTTTTGAGAAAGACCAAAATAGAAAAAATAGTATAAAATACATGTTTCATAAGACATTATAGTGCATTTGTCCTCTTGGAAAACTCGCGCAAGCCGCTCGTTTCTAACTTAGACGCATCCGTTAAAATCATATTTTATGAAACTTGTATTTTTAATGTATTATTTGCCTTTTTTCGCGAAAAAAAAACACTAATCGTTTCGGAGTTACCTACTAGATGCGGTTTTTAATTCTGCACATTTTTTTGTATTTACACTTGTTTTAAAATTAATATGGCAGAATATACAGACATATGAAAATTGTACTATTGTATTTCATATGGTCCATAAATAAGCAATAAGTAGAGACAGAGCCGGATTATGACTTTTTTCGCCAATAGGCAACTATTATTATAGCGCCCCCTCTAATACCCCCCGCCCCCCAACAAAACTTTTAACACATTCTTTAGCAAAATCGTTTAAATATTCAGCTTGCAAATTATTTGAATAATTTCGTATGTCGTTGTCATTCATAAAACCAATAAGTTTGTAAAGCAGATTTATTAAATAACAAAATATCGGCTCTCGATTTCAACAGCTTCCTAAAACAACGGCCATGTCACATATGTTCGAGTCAAATCTACCAGACAGAAAAGAATAAATGACAAGATTTGTACGATTTTTTTCTTTGTTGATAATTTTCAATAATGCGCCCCTATGTAAATGCTTATATTGCCTTATGGATAATCCGGCCCTGAATAGAGACCTGTATAATTGTCAATTAATAATTACATGTGTACTTACAATGAACTGAACACTCCTTTCTGTTTCTTATACTATGTCCACTTCTCATAACATAAATGAATTGTGACTGATACGTAGTCGAGTTTGAAAGGAAGTCGGATTGATATAAAAGCGCTGCGACCGCAATCGCAATAACAGGACAAGGTTATTTTCTTTATTAGGTATTTGATGTTTTAACTTATCTTTCCCTGTATTGAACTTTGGTAAAATAACTGTGGACTGCCTAAATGACAATTTTTTTTTTAATCGTTAATCTCAGACTGTTGCTCCTCGTTTCAACCGACAACAATGGTTGTAGTATCAATAGGAAGATTTAGATTAGTATATTCCAGTGGCGTAACTAAGAGTTCGGGGGCCCGCCCGCAAAAAGTTTTAGCAAGATTGATCAGTATCATACAGTCTACTAAATAATAGCAATTTTGCAAAAATCATTCTCTTATCCTTATTTACTCCCACGTTTTTGTAATACACATTGGCCGCCAGGTGTCTTGATTTGACAGCCCGAAACTTCTTTTTATGGAGTTATTTTAAAGGAAAACTCTGGATAAGTTACAAGAAAATATTTGCCTAGAAATCAAAATTCTACCGGCCGAAATGTGATGGAAAATAAAAAGCTTGATTTTACATAGCGGATAAGGGGCCCCTTAGCCAATATTATTTTTGGATATTGACATTTAAAAAAATAAATGTCTAAATAAATTAGTATGTTGCTACAAAAAATTATTAAATTCAAAATTTCGCAGTAGTAACAAAATTATAAATCATGTAAATTGGGGCCTCTCTAGAGCCGGAGGCCCGGCGCAATGCGGGCCCTGCGGGCCCGTTAGTTACGCCACTGGTATATTCTATAACTATTATGGAATAGATTTTACGGTTACGCGAGTGGCGGAAATACTATTCCATACGAGTTTTATACTATACTTTTTGTAGCACTATTTAAAAAATATATTTTGCTCATCGCATGACATTTTTGATAAAAAAAAATATTATTGATAGGTATGTTACAAAAGCAATAATTTTTTATTTAACTTTGTTATAGCTTCAAAGCGCGTAAAACAAGGCAGTTGAGGTGACAAAATCAAAGAAACAAAGCGCCAAGCAAAGCCGGGTTGATTTTGAAAACAATTGCGTTTTCTCATGTATTTTTTCTATTTCGGTGTTCTTATGAGCCTATAAAAGCATTGTTTATCACTGAAAACAAGACGTTTAGAAGATGTTGAAATATTACTTCTAATTATTGATTTTTATCTTTTCTCCAGGTGATAGGACTAGAAAAAAGAGGAATTTATAGCTATAGCTGTGTTTGTTCAGAAAGAAGAATCTGTGAAGTTAAAATCTTTCAGCTAAAAAATTAAGAATCAATGCGCTCAGATTTACTTTGTCAAAACAATTTAAACGGTAAGTTTTATTTATTACAATTTAATTTTATGGTAATATTGCAATTTTCAGCTGATTGTATTGTTATATCAGGCAGGTTTTGAAATATATGGTACACGTTACTTGTATTAGCAGAGTAAAACACAAGAGCCTTTTTGGTATAATAATTTATTATAATTATTTATTGACATTACATTTTTGTTTTCTTGATCTATATTTTACAAACTATTATTTATATCTAGTAAACCTGTTTTTTAATCATTCTAACACCCCCACTCAACAGTTTACAAGTCCTATGTTTTCCCTGAATTTTATAAATTTAATTTTATCTAAGGGTTTTGTCGAAATATCAGCAGTCATATCTTCACTCGGGCAGTAACGTAATTCAATGAAACTTCTATTTATCAAGTCACGTAAATGATGATATTTGACGTCTATGTGTTTTGTTCTTGCATTTGATTTCTCGTTTGACGCAAGTTTGATGCAACTTTGGTTATCGTCGAAGATGAGACATGGTTCATCTTGCTTCAAACCAATATCTTGTAGTAACAGTAACTGCCTTAACCAAATAATTTCTTGACTTACATATGCAGCTGAAATGTATTCGGCCTCTGTAGATTATAAAGCGACCGTTTATTGTTTCTTGCAACTGCAAGAAATTGGACTTTTATCAAGCATTACAATGAAACCGCTTGTAGACTTTCTATCCTGTACATTCCTAGTCAAATCTGCATCTACATAACCAACTAACTTCAAATTATTTTTGGAATGAAGTTTTAATTTCATATCTTTAGTTTTTTTTACCTTCCGTCACCTTTAGGTAAGGAAGGTATTGTCTTTGGTCAAAAAATTCGATGATGAGTTTTTAATCAATAAGCACGTTTTAGGGTCCCTAGAATACGAATTTACTATTTTTACGATGATGTCTGTATGTGTGTGTGTGTGTGTGTGTGTGTGTGTGTGTGTGGATGTGTGTGTGGATGTGTGTGTGTGTGTAACAAAATTTTCGTCTGCGATAACTCTAATACTACAGTTACAAAAATTATAATTTTTTCGTGTACTTCTTCGTTACATCCATATGAAGAGCTGATTAGATTTTGGTTACAATTGGTCAACCGGAAGTACCATCATTTGAAGATTTTAACAGTTTTTCTTGAAAAAACTATGTTAAATATAATTTTTTCACATTTGATGTTATTATAAATATTAAAGTATATTTTATTCTCTGTACGATTTGACTGCATTTTATACTTAATATTAAATGGATATAGAGTTAAAAAATTATAAAGAAATTAAATTTCATAAAGTAGCCATAGCTATGAAAACAGCTACTATATTAAGAAAATTCTGATTGAAATATGTCAGTGTCAAGTGAAATTGACATAGTGTGTTTGTCTTATAATTTTTACTGGAAATATAGGATCTTTTGCTTTCTGTATGGAATTTGTATAAAATACATACAACTGCTTTAAGGTAATGTACAAGAAATAATAATAATAATAAATCTTTTATTTCTGCAGATACATTACACTGTATATAGAAAACGTCACAAAATAATAATTTACCTGTATGAAATTTGCATAAAATACATGCAACTGCGGGAAGGTAATGTACAAGAAATAGAATATTTAATTTAGCAAGGAACTTTCCGTATGAAATTTGTACAAAATACATAGAACTGACGGAAGGTAATGTGCTGGCCACATCAGATTTTTTTTCAAATATCTTATAATTCTTTTTATACCATTCCAATACTTCTGCGTTGGTTTACTAACTAATCGGCATAAAATTCCTATGGATGCAGCAATATCTGGACGAGTCGTAATTGTAATGTGAAGTAAAGCCCCCACTGCTTCTCTATATTTTTCATTGCTTGGTAAATAATCATCTTCATTACTGATTTTTAAAAATTCTTTTTCCGTTGGCGTTGATACTTCTTTTGCTTCTTTCATTCCGAATTTTTCTATAATTTCATAAATTTTTGTAGTCTGGCTTAATAAATAACTTCCATCTTTGTCTTTTAAAACTTGAATTCCCAAATAATAATTTATATTTCCTAAATCTTTTAAAGAAAAATGTTTATTTAGTTCTTTACCAATATTATTAATTTCGTCTTCTTCTTTGTTGATTATTATCATATCGTCGACATAAATTAAAATACATGTTATCTTACCATTTTCATTTTTAATATACAAACATTGATCAGCGCTGCTCTTCACGAATCCTAGTTCTTGTAGTACCTTGTCTACTTTTATATTCCAAGCTCTTGCAGATTGCTTAAGTCCATAAACCGACTTCTGTAATTTGCAAACGAGATGTTATTGATTTTTCTGAATGTATCCTTCTGGCGTCATTCGCAGCCTTCATTCATTTCTCCTTTTCATCGTATGGAAGTTTTATTAATTCTTTCCAGGAGTTTGGTTCTATTTGTTTGGATTGTGTCAAATATAAAAATCTATCTGGTGGAATTTCTTTATTAATTCTGCTTGATCCATAGCAAGCTTCACTACAAAAACCAAAAAGTATATGTTTTAAATTTACATATCTCGCTTATACAAAGGGCTAATTTAATAACACTTGATGTGCTAGACGCAGAATGTAATTCTCTAAAAATTTTATTTAAAGCATTTATTTCTAAAATCAAAATGAAACCATTTTATTCAAGAAAAACTGTTAACAACTTCAGGTAATATATCACTTCCGGTTAGCCCGTTTTAACCAAAATCTACTATGTTACTCCATAACATGACATAAAAGTCTTATATACCAAATTTGAAAAGTTTTGGATTATATTTTAACATAGTTTTTCATTAAAATCTATTGTAGACTTCAAATAAAGTACCATTTCTGGAAATTATGTAATGCCCAAAAAGAGAGGTGCACAACTAGTTGTTATAGCAGTCCTAAATACAAAATTTCAACTTTCTCCGGCTTACCGTTATTGAGTTATGTGCGATACGTACGTACGTACGTACAGACGTCACGACGAAATTAGTCAAAGTGGATTTAGAGATGGTCAAAATGGATATTTCCGTTGAAATCTGAAAACCGAAATTTTTCGCGATTACAATACTTCCTTTACTTCGTATAAGGAAGTAAAAAACAGAAATAAATAAATTTAAAATTACTAATCACTTAGACATATACTTCTATTTTAATATTTGTTTTTATGTAAGATAAAACGGTATTGAAAATGGTACATTTTGTCATTAAATATAAAAGTAAACGTCTATCTGCTTCTTTGCACTGCACTTTATATCAAACAGTACAACGAATGTTCATCAACTTATTGAAATTCAGTTCTGTATTACGTCAAAAAAAAAAACGCAGTTAATACACTTTAAAACTATACTATACTATAACTAAAACTATAAACTTTTACAAATTGAATTACCAAATAATTAAAGATGTTACAGCGTAGGTTCAATGACGTGTGATGACTTATGTGACTTTACAATCAATACAAAATATTGCAAAATGTTTTCAACTCAAAGGTGACAATCCATTTTCTCAAAATTTAAGCACTGTTGTGCCTCTACAGTTGCTCCCTGGAACTATGATAGTGTTTTGGCACATTTATTTAACTGTCCGGTGCCTGAATCACTACTTGAATGTATAAAATCAGTATTTCAATCCGAAAACCAACTGATTGTCACATAACCTGCAATGATATCAAGGATGTGCAAGGGTTTTATTATAAAGAATTTACACTTTAGTAATTTTAATAAATATAACAACATAATTTAAATAATAACAAAACAAGTTACTACTCAGGTCCCGTACTTATGCGTTGGTTTTGATCACTCTGTATATGTACAATATAAATAAATCTTTATATAGCACAAAAAGTTACATACATTTTTATTATACATGCATCATAATCGCTTTTAAAAACAAGCAAAAACGTACGTAAATCGACCATTAAAACACGCTAAATATTTGAGTTTCCTAGGTAACGAAAAATGACAATAAATATGAATAACAACGAAAACAATGATTATTATTAGTTTTTATTTAAATTTATATAAAAATTACAATTTTTGTTGTCAGCAATATGGAAATTACAGGATTTTAGCTGAGTATTTATGGTTTCGCTGTCTCCGTTTACTGGAATGTCTATATTATCTTTTAATATACTTTGTTTATGTGTACTGGTAAGTGCCTCTGCAATGCGTTTCTTGACTGATATTTTGTTCTATATGGATTCTTCAATATATCCACTCACTACCGTTGATGATTTCCATTCTACTTGGCGCTTCAGTTCATCCACATTCATTCCGCTGTTTGCTATGATTGAGACAGAACTGCGTGTCCGGTATGCTTTGTGTTTGTAGCGTCAGGAAGATTTAAGAAACGCGCCAGAAGAGCCTTACATTCCATCTTGGGAAAGTAAAGACTCTACCACAATTATTAAACGAAAACAAAGAATATACACTAAGGGCCGGTTTTTCAATCGATGATTATTAGTATTTAAGTTAAGGGCTTTAAGCGCTAACCGCTTTTTCCACTGCAACCTGTGAGATCTATTGTAACATGTCCCTATCTTAGTTTTCTGGAAGTAGTTCTTATGAATCCAATTACTGCTCCATAGGAGTATTGATATTAGACATCAATAAACTTGAGCATTTCTTCAAACTAAAAATGAGGTCATTTCTTATAACAATATTGTCATTACTTTTATATTAATTTGTTTTAAAATATAAAAGTTAGTATAATTATGTTCCAATGTATAGTCTATAATTGAAAGTATGTCTCATGATTTTCGAATTTTTTTAAGCAAGTTATTGAATTTCATACTCAACTGATTTGATTATAATTATTTACCCGTTAAATTCCAACGACTAGTTTTGAACCATTCATGATGCAAAAAGACTTGAAAATTCAACCAATGGGAACAGTTTTATACTAATAAAACTCCATTTCCCCGATAAATTTCCGCTACCAAGTATAACAATTAATATTTCAAGTTCTACTTATTCTGAGTTTCATTATAGTGCGGCTTTATCTACTTTTAAAATGATTTCACTTGAAAGCAGACGTATCATACAATCTTCCTTGTTTATTTACAAATTGCTAAATAACATTATAATAAATTCCAGTCTTTTATCTTAACTAAACATTTTTATTCCGCGGTCATATTATCCTCGTACGTAACAGGGTAATTTTTTCCTATAAAACTCCTAGGATAAATTATGAATTTAAAAGTCCTTTACGCCTTCCCTGCTGGTGGTGGATCTGGGGTCGGCATGACACTGCTGTTTTCCCTCAGCGGTATCTAGAATTCGGGCGCCAATGGAATCGGTGAGAAAAGAGCGGACCGCGGATAGCTGTGCGGAGGAGCGGGCCAGGGTATTTGTACAGAAAACCACTGTTACACGTAACACATATTTTATTGACATGTACACAAATACTAAATAATAAAAACAACCCTCCTTTGTGTGACTGTGATCGTCGGCGGGGTCTCTGTGTCCGTGACATGGCAGTGAACACGTAAGTAGAACAATTCTATCTTTACCGTGAAATGATTTTCTAGCAAAAGTTGTACTAAGTTCGCAAAATCGGCGGAGCTAAGTCCCACAGCAACTCACCAAGACTATCTTCGGCGGCGGAGTTACAAGAAAGCCACGAGCTGAACTCTCGACTGCGGGACTGGTTTTGCGTTCTGCTGGTCAGGAGAGCCAAGTACTGAACTCGAACTGATTCTATATTTCTATAGCTGTATGTCCCGACTTTTATATCGTAAAAATGAGTGAATCCGGATAAACCGGTTTCACCAAAGGTAGGAGAAAAAGATGTCGCTGTTAAGTTTAGAATAAAAATTATTTGTCCACAAATTCTATAAATTTCCTCCGGTCACAGTTTTGAGTTCTAAACTTATACTACATCATGTTACATTTTTATAAATCGTTTTTACACAATATATAAATCATATCAAAAACATCAGCACTCCTAGCGCCCTTGATTAGTACTACAATGCTCTTGTCAAAGGAATGCGGAAATAAGAGCACATGCCTTTCATGCACAAGTGCATGAATATTTGTACAAACAGTGAGAAACTTTATACATTGCATAGATTACAGGTAAGTGTGATTTGCAACTATTCTTAACATAGAAGTATTCTAGTTATTCTATTTTTAGTTATCCAGGTGTGTGTAAAAATGTCACCGGTGACAAAATGAGGTTACAAGTACGTATGACTTACAATAATTGTTATACAAGTATTATAACATTTCTGTATAATGCAGCTAATACTCTTATTCAACAATGTACCACTACATTTGACGCGGCAGTAGCAGTAGCAACGGCATGATCGGATCCAGCTGCACCAGCTTTTGAGCAAACAATTGGATCCACAACAGTTGAATGGAGTTTACCAGGCCTAGAGAGATTCTATCATCACATATTCAACCAATTTTATAATAATCATGTAGAGATTGACATTTTTTCTGATTCGATATCAACCTTTAGAAATAAGATATTGGAATATTTTACAAATCATTGTAAATTAATTAAAATTTGATTCTACGCATTACTGTTTATGTACCATTGTACATGTAATCTAAATAGTACTCTGTAATTAGGAACATTTGTTCCTGTTGAGTACTCATAATAAATAAATAAATAAATTACTTTTGATAGTACCTAGGTATTCATTTATGAATTAAAAATATTTGATTACAATAAAGTCATTAGTAGATCACAGCAATGTTCGATGTAATATGATTTATTTATTCCATATGTTATAGTTACAGAATATATTAACACAATAATTATAATTCACAACGAAGCCTATAACTTATTCGTAAGTTGAAAGATATATATGAAGTATAAAAAATAAATAACTGTATTACAATACAAGTAAGTAGTAGATAATATCAAAAAGATATTTAATTATAACAATAAATAATAATGTTTTATTGTAGCACATTGGCGTGTATTCGTTTAGTTGGTATCCTCCCATATTTATTATAACTGTCTATTAAAAAGTAATTGCAATTTCGGAAAAGGTAAATTGATATTTAAATATAATTTTTCTGAAATTGAATTTACTTTTTCCGAAATTGAATTTACTTTTTCTGAAATGGAAGTTACTTTGTCCGAAATTGAATTTACTTTTTCAGATATTAAATTTATTTTTTTCCGAAATTGAATTTACTTTTTCTGAAATGAAAGTCACTACTGTCAGAAATATCAATTTATTACGTTAAATACTAATTTATTTGAATTGTGTCATATAAAGACATTTCGTAATTATTATATTGCTATGTATTGTGATTTGGTTTATAAATAGAGCGTTTTTATCAAGAATAGAATCTGTAAATAATTCAATAGTATTATTCTGAGAAGTTTAAACCTTAACATTTATTTGTGTCAATTCCATGGGTATGCAACAGTCAATGACGTAATTTACGTAGCATAGATTACAGGCACAATCCTGCCTACAAACTTTATTTGCATGTTTTTGTATACAATAGGTAACTACAGCAAAATGAAAAAAAAAACATTGTATTCCCTATATTACGGATTTTAATTAGACACTCGGTATACACTTATTTCTATGTTACAAATAAGTGTATGACAAAATTCCTAAAAATATCAGCAGGGCAATTTGGGACATTAAATGTCAAAAGTCACCAAAATTGGTTTTTCGAGAATAACTCGCCACAAACATTATTATCTATAAGCATAAGTTTAACACTTTTCGAGATATATCGCGGTGAAGGGGTAACAATGAATTTGTTTACGGACTACGGACCAAAGTTCATATTAACGTTTTCGGCTTACGTGGTGTCAGTGCGTACTCAGTGCACTGTATGACGTAAGTGCATGATGGAATCTGTTTCGACTCTAACTATCCTAATGCAAGTTTGAAACGAGACCATAAATGAGTCTGAGAGCCTGTTAGTTTTGTCGCGTTTTTCAAAATTATCTATGAATTTCAAGGAAGTACTCCTTTGTATCTGCAAAATATCTTTGAATTGAAAACGAAAACAATTTTATTTCAAATACTCAAATGAGTTTACATTCTTACCTTTTTATTTATAGATTTATGAGCAACATAAAGTTTTATTATTCAATTTAATAACTATACATCACTATCTGATATTGAAGAACTTTCTAATAATTTCTGGCAGTTGTCAATATGATTTTGTTTTTAGAAGCCATATTATTTGCACTGATATTCGTGCACTTACTCCTGTAGCCAGTGCACAAAAGTGCGCACTCACTGCGAACTGTGTGCAATTTCACGACAAACCGAAAACGCTACCACGAAGAAAGTGTAAATATATAAGTATGATGATAACAAAAAGCGAACTCAGTGCACGTTAGTGCGTACAAAAATCAGAAGCTGAAAGGGCTATATGTTAGATACATCTATTGTTCTGGCAATTTTCTATTCTATTAAAATAATAGATGTCTGATAGTGACAATCGATGTTGCCCTGTATATCCTTTATTTTTTTTACTAAAAAAAAGGTAATTTATGTCGAATACTTGTTTGGTATCAAATTAAAACTCTAGGCACTGCCAATTATTTTAACGTATTAGTTATGTAAATTGACATGCATACAGGATGATCGGCGAAAGTCCGGCACCAAGAATATTTTGTTAATTTTGAGTTTTTGAGAGATACCACCTGTGTCCGCGGATTTTTAGTATATTTACCTCCTAACGACTCCAAACAAAGCCCTGAACTCGAAAATTGTGACACGCTCCATGCATTCCCCAACCCTTTTATTGACTGGACTAATAGGTATACGAATATGTTTAATAAATGTAAGTTTTGTTACCATGCTTTAATAAATAAATTTGAATACTATTATATCTAGATATTTTTATTTTACACCCGTGATTATAAAAGGCACATTTTTGTTGGCTAGCCATAGGCGCCTTAATTGCTAGTTACGCCTCTGGAAGTGGGTTGGGCATATGATGCGCTGCAAAGACGACCGATGGAACAAGCGATGCACGGAATGGATACCAAGAGAAGGACACAGAGAGAAGGGAAGAAAATACCTAAGATGGAGGGACGACCTATCAAAATTCAACAAATTCTGGCCCAATAAATCACAAGATAGAGAAAGGTGGAAGACCATGGGAAAGGCCTTTGCCCAGCAGTGCGATTTACAGGCTCATTATTATTTATTATTATTACCATTTATATTATATAAGCAGTGTCGTAATCCTCATTGTAGAGAATAATGTTTTCTATAACTTTCATAATAGCATTTATCGATGTACAATGCACAGGCGACGAGTCATTCGCGAAAAACCAATTTTGTTGACTTTTGACCTTTAATATCAAATTGCCTTGCTGATATTTTTAGGATTTTGTTCTATATTTGTTTGTAACATCGGAGCATACTTGTATACAAAAATTCAACTCGGAATTTTTCCGACAGACGGATTTTTTTTTCGTCTAATTTGACTGGACTATTATATTACAATAATAATATACCACCCATATATTGTGTCATCATTATTGCATGGGGGATTAATCACACGTTGATTGACTTCGTTTAATATTAATTACTCCAGATTTTTTCCATTTCCCGTTCTCCACTTGTTGTATTATAGCATGGGTAATACAACATACGTTGCGAGAATTTGTCAAATATACATTGAGGTAGTACTCGTACGTCTTCAGCCACTGGATAGGGTGCATGTTCTGGTGCGTCTGGTTTAAGTTGTAAAGTAATTCCTCTAAATCCTGCAAATGTATGTGGTGTTTGTGTACTCGTTACTTTATCAGATTGAGGATTCCTTGGTGGTGTTTGTCTGAGATTCATTGGTGCATCATGAACTACTCTTTCACTTGTATCGTCACTTCCTGGTTTCTGCAGAATCATATGTTTGTAGAAATTGATTTCGATTTTTGGCTGGCTGCCACGTTGAATATTATTTATAACTTTACGAGAAGAAAGAGAATCGTCAGATGTATCTTTCAAATTCAAATTTACTTTCGAATGTTTACTTTTTGCATGCATAACAGCAAGAAGTTCCTTTGCAGTTTCTTCAGTTAATATTTTTGCCATTAGTAAGTTTGTTAATAAAAATAAACAAACTACTCGTATTAATAAAAACTTCATTTCGTATTTATCTGAAATATCAATATATTCTATGTAAAAACGTTAAAAAATACAAGTAAGGAGTGTTCGTTTGAAACTTAACATGTCCCTACCATTATGTATATTTTTTAATTAGTTTACTGTTTTTCCATCCAATCAGTAAATGTTTATAAAATATTCGATAGTAAGCTGGCAAGATTCAGTTATATCTTTCCATTTAGCTTATTGTTGCAAAAATTATTTGGCCATGTTAACTTTTGCATGGAAAAACTGGGACATGTTGAGTTTTGTTTGTATTTTTTTGTTATTATTATGAAATTAATAATTATTTAACTATGTTAATGAGGACAATTAAATGGTTAAATCGCCAATTAACATACTCTATATTTTTCGTTGACCGTATCATACTAAATTAAAAAATCCAATTTTATACCATGACAAAAATTTTAGGGTAGTAAAGATTGATACAAGTTTTGATAATTAATTATTGTTCAGCCATGGTGTGTGGTATTTATGATTACACACTATAATCGTTTATTAATGAAATACCATCCATTAATGGAGGTGATTAATGAATGATTTTCTATACATTAACATAACCTATTAATAAATGGTCAACAGAAAAATTAATTTAAACATGCATGTATTTAAAAAAAACTCATGATTGATTCTGAATTCTCGTAATCATTCATATTTAAATTGTCACGAAAAAATAAAATTTAAAAAAATATATAAACTAGCATTTAAAAACTATTACAAGATTTAAGGCGGAAACATGAATCACTCATTAAATTTAAAACAAAAATATGAATACAAAAAATGTTCAGAATTAAAAACCACATTTAATACTTGCAAAATTATTGTTTAAATACGTTTAATTTGCGAGAAAGAGGCAAAATAAAAGCTGTAATTCTTAGCTACATTCATACAGACTGCCTTAAGAAATGGAACAAAAATGTTAAAGAGTTGTATTTTTTGAATTTGACACATGAAACTAAAACAATATAACTGTTTAACAGTTTTCTTCTATATCTCAAGGCAATCTGTAAATAGCTATAAATAAAAAATATTTTTCAATTGACATTAAAAGTGCTTTTTTCTACAAATCTATTAAAAGTGGGCTTTTTAATGTTTGTTTTTAGCGTTAAAAATGTCATTTTGTGACACGTGTTAAAAGTGACAGATCATTGTTACTTTTGACACTAGTGTTAAAAGTGAATGTCAAAAAATTATTAGAAATATAAATTTAAATTAAAAAATAGTGTTTGTAGAAAAAATAGTGTATGATATGTGTTCGAAGGTTTGGATCACTCCGCTTCGCGTCGTGTTCCAAACTTCCTTACAAAATAAAATGTCACTTTTAACACATCATAAATAACTATTTTGGAGAGCTAACTGTCTGTAAAATGTCGCTTTTACTGCCTAGGTAGTAAAAATATTTTTACTGACTATTATTACATAGCAACCGCTATACAAACATGTAGCAACCTTTCAACAACACATAGCAACATAATTTGATGGCGAAAACTTTCAAAATATGTATTAAAAATAATCACAAAATTAATATTAATTTTCAATCGGCAAAAAAAGTTACTACTTTTCTTCGGCAGCATTTATTACCTCGGCTTCGCCTTGATAATTAAACAGCAGCCTCTGCTGTAAATCTGAGATTTTAGTGCCTAATTAAACAAATTTGTTAAGAGTGAGGAATATTTATTGTATGATGTCAGGTTAGTAAGAATGTTGTTGAAAGAGGAAATGATTACTTTTATGGTTGATGTTATTATTATTATTATTGTTTCGGGTTTGTGCTAACTCAGTAAGTGGAAAATGCGAGATTTTATGTATGTATATAACAAATAATAATAACTATTTTTCTATTTTGGTTCTTTAATACGTATTCTATGAACCAAAATAGAAAATCATAAGAATATATATATATATATATATATATATATATATATATATATATATATATATATATATATATATACAGAGAATTTATTTTAACGTGCAACCAAGTCAATCACTTCCATGGTTACACACTATATTGTCAGAAAATGACAGCAATGTAATATTTGTCCATTTTAAAATGCAACATACAAAAATTTGTAGTTGTGTATTATCAATACTAATTTCCAATAAATTAGCCTACATACTATTAACAAAAAATCGAAATTTTAATATAGCACATCTTAACAAACTTTGTCGTATAAAAATTCATAATTTTATTGTAATAAATGTTCAAAAATACCTCCATTCACACTGAGGCAATATCCTATTTGCTCGTAGAAAGAATTGACACCATTTGTGATGTGTTCTGGAGGTATCTCCTGTGCTGCAATACTATTTATAATGTTGCATTTTAAAATGGACAAATATTACATTGCTGTCATTTTTTGACAGTAGTGTGTAACCATGGAAGTGATAAACCATATGTTGCATTTTAAAATAAATTCTCTGTATATATATATATATATATAATATACTTTATTGAGACAAAGACCCAATGGCGAGGTTCAGCCAAGGCTGATCTTCCACCTAACCAATTTACAATAAAATACAATTCAATAAAAATATAAGCGAATAAATAAATACAACAATCAATCCGAGAAACGGAAAGAGAGAGAGAAAAAAACAACAATAACGTATACATAGATACAGTTATAATTTATAATAATTGACATTTAATAGGAAATGAAATCATTAGCTAACAAGATATACTCATAAGCAATGTTTGTACATGGTTTTTAAAAGTACTATAATGTAGAGAAATAGGAAAAAGAAGTTTTAAATTTCGTTTTATTAAATGATGGCAGTGAATACAATTCATTGTCACGTAGGTTGTAATTATTGTTTTTTGATACCAGCTTATCGCACAAATATTTTGGACATCCCGTAGTCTTTATTTTATGTATTACATTACATTAATCACATTTAAATTAGCTGCAACACGGTACTGAGAAATATGGTCAAATTTCCGAACGCCGTAAACATATCTTAAACAGCTATTTTGATAAAGGTTTATTTTCTGCTTATCACTTTTACTCAAGTTAGGTATGTAAACACAAGCACAATATTCTAACACAGGAAATATCAACGAGTTGACAAGACGAAGCTTTATCTCTAATGAAATTAAATTACGATATTGGTATATATATATATATATATATATATATATATATATATATATATATATATATATATATATATATATATATATATATATATATATATATATATATATATATATATATAAACCGGGTGTAGAAATGAAAAGTGCTATAACTCTTTACACATTCATTTTAGCTTAAAAAGGGTAAGAATATAAGTTGTTCAAAAATTAAAAAGGTATCCTGTAAACTTACGTAATTATTCATATTTCACGGGATATTAATTAAATAAAATTTAATGTTCTTTTAAAAAAAATCGTTAGATTGCTTTTAAAAATGAAATAAGTAACCTAAATAAAATATTCACTTTGATATTTGCTGTATGAATTCCGAACAAATTGTGTTTATACCCAAAAGATATTATACAAATAAGAAATGTTAAAGTGAATATTGCATTGTATTGTATTGTAAGCAGATTGGCACATCCAGCAATGGGTAATATGCTGTGATATATTTATTTATTTAATATAGTATTCAGGTTATTTGTTTCAGTTTTTAAGATTTTTTTAAAAGTACATTAAATTTTATTTAATTAATATCTGTAAGTAAATTATTTTTAAATTGTGAACAATTTATATTCTTACCCTTTTTGAGATATAAAGATATAAAAAATAACATTGAATTAGCTATGCGCCATTTTTCATTTCTACATATATATATATATATATATATATATATATATATATATATATATATATATATATATATATATATATATATATATATATATACGAGCCCAACCCCATATGTATTCGTACCACTTGTACATGCTATGATTATTAATATATTAAAACAACTTAAATGAACTGTTTATAATAAAATTGCTTACTTTAATAATAATTTATGTGCAAATTAGTCATTGTCTGTATGCGCCAAATGTTTTCGTACTTTAATAATTAAACATAACTGTGCAAATATTTTTATTAAAATAATAAAAATCAAGATGGCACATAATTGAATATAATGTCAGATATCTATACCTTCAATTTTATATACAGGCTGTAAATGAAATAAGTGCATTAAACTTAACCAGTAATATAACTCGTCGAGAGCAACAATATTTCTTAATAACTTTTTCTCGAAATCGCATATTTTTTTAGCATTTTTACCACCCCGTAAATTGACGAGTCGTTCCAAATATTTTTGTGATAATTGAATGCAGTAACAATAGCTACGAAAAATTTTGTTTTAGCAATTGACAGTCCTGTCAATTGTTGCAATTAAATTTTGACATTAGTAATAAACTTGTTTATAAGGTAAAATTCTGTCAAAATGCGAGTACACAGACATTGTAATTACTTACCTATGGTTTATTTATTTTTTTACTCGTATCTGTACTACATTTTACTTGACATCACGGTTGACATAAAGACAGTGTCATGGAGTTGCCAACGCATTTACACGGAGCGTTTCCAAATCATCACCAAATCATTCTGTTCTTAATATTCGCACATTTGTTAATCTTGTACATCTTTATCACATCACAATACGGAGTGTCACATATGACAATTTTTTAAAAAGCAACAGTTATATCCATAACATTTGCAAAAAGTGCTATATTTTTAGCACATAACAGACTTCAATTTTGGGAATGGCTCATAATGTTTATTAATGAGATTGAATTTACTTGGGAAGGTGTATTTATTATGCACAATACACATCTCGACAGACGAAACTGCTGTAAAAATTTTCATTAAAAAATGTTTTGGGCGGGATCAATAAATGGACGACTAATTATTGGTACTCATGTACCTCTTTTAAATGGACAAAAGTTTGTACTTACATTTTTTGAATAACGTATTTAAACTATTATGATTTGTCGACGATAAATAATCATCTCATAAGCTAACAACTATGCTTTTGCTCTTCCTCGTCCCTCCTTGTCTGCCTCTATGCACACTATTCAAAGGTAAATAAAAGCCTGGTTTAATATACAACTTTATAATTTTGTTATCCAAAATTTAAATTTATTTATTTTAAAAATTGTTCTATTACGTATTAATTAATAATAATGTTATTTCCCTTGATTCGTTTATTAATTACTGTGTCTGTAAGTGTAACTGATAACCGACAATTTTTGAGCTGTTTGTATCCCACTTGAATACGGGAGCAGCATTTGTTCTCCATGAGCGGGTAGCGAAATATGCAGCAAATCTTTAAAGAATTTTAACTCAAAATCTAAAAGACTTAGAAAAAAAAGTTATTAAGAAATATTGTTCCTCTCATCGAGTTACATTACTGGTTAAATTTAATGCACTTATTTCATTTACACCCTGTATAATACTGTCACAAAAAATATTTTCATAATGGTTCGGGGACGAGCTTTAAACGAAGATTTAAGAAATAGTATTATTGAGTGCCATAAGAATGGAAAATCTTATAAATTTATCGTAACAAATTTTTATTTACCCAAAAGTAGTGTACAGCATATCATTTTGAAGTATAAAAGGCATAGAAATGTTAACATTTCAAAAAAAACTGGTTGTCCGAAAAAAACTTCACCAAAAGATGACCGAGCTTTAAAAAGAATAGTTATCCAAAACAGGCGTGAAACAACGTCAGCGATCAATAATGAATGGGAAAATAGCATTGGTAAACCCATATCTTTAACGTCCTGTCGACGTAGATTGAAAGAATTGGGCTACGGATTTTATAAGGTAAATAAAATAAAATATTGATCCCAAAAAATAATTTAATTTTGTTAGGCAAAAGCTAAACCACTACTTACTAGTACTGAATTGCGGAATCGATTGAAATGGGCAAAGAAACGTATCAACTGGACCCAAGAACAGTGGAACAAAGTAATTTTTCGCAATGAAAGCAAATTTGATATTTGCTCTGGTGATCACCGAAGCATAGCCATAAGAAATAAAAATGAAATTTCACCCAGACTGTCTTAAAAGGACAGTAAAATTTGCCCAAGGACTAATGGTATGGGGTTGTATGCCCCACAAAGGAGTTGGAAATTTATATTTTACAGACGGAATTGTGAATGCCAACAAAAATATCAAAGTATACTGGAACATCAACTGCTACCATTAGTTAACAAGTTTGAAATGCAGAATAAATTCATATTTCAACAAGATGGGGCTTGTTGCCATACGGCGGGAAGTACTACGCAGTGGTTTCTTGATAACAATATGGAAGTACTAAATTGGCCTTTTAGCAGCCCTGACCTAAACCATATAGAAAACCTATGGGGCATAATAAAAAAAAAAATAATTGCGCAAACATCACCCGCGTACTAAGGCATTGTTAAAGAGTTGTATACAAGATATTTGGCGCTCTATAACACCTGAACAGTGTCAAAAATTATATAATACACTGCACATACGAATGCACGCAGCTATTAAAGCGAAGGGCGATGCAACTCGTTTAGATAATAATATTATATTATTTGTTGTTGGTACGAACACATTTGGCACATGTTAATTAAATAATAATAAAATAAAATAAGAAATTTAGTTTTAAATATTATATTTAAGTTCAGTACACTTTATGAATAAAAAAATAAAAATTTACACAAATATCACCATAATTATTATAATATAAAAATTTGTTTGTTCTTGCTGCTATATATATATATATATATATATATATATATATATATATATATATATATATATATATATATATATATATATACGAGCCCATCCCCAAATGTATTCGTACCATTTGAAAAATATATTAACAGCAAGAACAAACAAATTTTTATATTATAATAATTATGGTGATATTTGTGTAAATTTCTATTTTTTCATTCATAGAGTGTACTGAACTTAAATATATATATATATATATATATATATATATATATATATATATATATATATATATATATATATATATACGAGCCCATCCCCAAATGTATTCGTACCATTTGAAAAATATATTAACAGCAAGAACAAACAAATTTTTATATTATAATAATTATGGTGATATTTGTGTAAATTTCTATTTTTTCATTCATAGAGTGTACTGAACTTAAATATATATATATATATATATATATATATATATATATATATATATATATATATATATATATATATATATATATATACGAGCCCATCCCCAAATGTATTCGTACCATTTGAAAAATATATTAACAGCAAGAACAAACAAATTTTTATATTATAATAATTATGGTGATATTTGTGTAAATTTCTATTTTTTCATTCATAGAGTGTACTGAACTTAAATATATATATATATATATATATATATATATATATATATATATATATATATATATATATATATATATATATATATATACAGGGTGAGTCTGGGAAGACGCTCCCTCCCTTTAACTTTTTTATTATAAGTAATAGAAAAAAATGGCTCATATAAAAGTATTATTATTTTATATATATATATATATATATATATATATATATATATATATATATATATATATATATATATATATATATATATACTATTTGATGGCAGATGTAGATATTTTTTATAAAGTCAGGTTTACAAGATACGACTATCAACTTTTATTTTTCAAATGGCAACCTTTAATTATTTTAATAAAATAGAAACCGCCATTTTTTTCTCTTTTCAATGGTGTATTATGTTTTATTAATGTATTTGAAAAATTTCGAGAAAAATGAGATAATTTAGAAATATTAGAAATAATTTTTAAACAAATATTATAGGTGGCTATGTGAAAATAAACAAAACGTAACAATGCAAAACAATTAAATTAATGTCAAAAAAGTATACATTTGTTTGTTACTTAATTTAACTTATTTTGTAAACAAAAAAAAAAACATTTTGAAATGTTTGCGAAGAACGAATCAATTGATATGATTCTAATAATTGGAGAATCGACTGGAATCATAAGAAGAGCATACAGAATTTACCGGGAGCGGTTTCTTAGACGTCGGCAACCGAGTTTAAGAACACTGCGAAGGATTTTTACCCGATTCCGAGAAACAGGTTCAGTTGAAAAACCAAAACGAAATACAGCTAATGTTATAATAAATGAAGAAACAGAAATTATGGTTTTGGCTTCTGTGTATGAAAATCCTCATATCAGTACTAGGAATTTATCAAATTTAATTGATATTAGTCAAAGTTCTGCGTCCAGGATTTTAAGAAAAAATAAATTTCATCCGTATCATATCAACCTAAGTTGTACAGCACTGTTACGTTTTGTTTATTTTCACATAGCCACCTATAATATTTGTTTAAAAATTATTTCTAATATTTCTAAATTATCTCATTTTTCTCGAAATTTTTCAAATACATTAATAAAAAATAATACATCGTTGAAAAGAGAAAAAAATGGCGGTTTCTATTTAATTAAAATAATTATAGGTTGCTATTTGAAAAATTCCGGAAATTGAAAAATTACAAACGTTAGCATATTCGGATGCAATATATATATATATATATATATATATATATATATATATATATATATATATATATATATATATATATATATATATATATTGTAGCAAAAACCTACATACAAATTTGCTGTATAATAATTAGGATAAATAACTGAAAATTATATTTTACCATTGAAACCTCTATGCTGCGTCGTTCAAGTCACCACCCTGTATATATATAACATATATTTTTAAATATTTTTTGAGAATAGGACCAAAATAGAAAAAATAGTATAAAATACATGTTTTTACAATGCACTTGTTAAAATCATGTCTTATGAAACTTGTATTTATAATGTACTATTGCCTTTTTTCGCAAAAAAAACCTTAATCATTTTGGAGTTACCTACTAGATGCAGTTTTTAATTCTGAACATTTTTTGTATTTACACTTTTGTTTTAAAATTAATATGGCAGAATATATAGACATATGAAAATTGTATCATTGTATTTCAAATGGTCCATAAATAAGTAAGTGGAGACCTGTATAATTCTCATACATACATACATACATAAAATCACGCATTTCCCACTTAGTGGGTTAGCAC
Organism: Harpalus rubripes; assembly: GCA_963082715.1. Taxonomy (NCBI): domain Eukaryota; kingdom Metazoa; phylum Arthropoda; class Insecta; order Coleoptera; family Carabidae; genus Harpalus; species Harpalus rubripes. Next base: position 15,504,779 of record OY720465.1, read on the forward strand.
AAACCCGAAAGAATAACAATAACATCATCCAAAAAAAATCAGTCTCTCTTTCAACAACATTATTACTAACCTGACATCATAGGTACAACATATATTCCTCACTCTTAACATATTAAAGTGACCGATTTTCGGTAGCGAAATACCGCATCCGGACCACAATAATAGTTACGAAACAATCATCCTTCGCCACACATTCCTGTCTAAGCACACTTCTTTCGCCTCAGCCACATTCATAATCGCATAATTCTCAATTAATAATTTATTTATAGAAAGTTATTTTGTTTGATTTCAGTAATTACATGTGTACTTACAATGAACTGAACACTCCTTTCTATTTCTTACACTATGTCCACTTCTCATAACATAAATGAATTGTGACTGATAAGTAGTCGAATTTGAAGGGAAGTCGAACTGATATAAAAGTGCTGCGACCGCATTCGCTATAACAGGACAAGGTCAGTGGCGTATTAAGGTAGTTTGGCGCCATAAGCCCTTGAATTTTTTGCGCCCCCCAAGCCCCCCTCCCCCTGGTTTTTGTTTAACTTTAAAGAAACAAAAAAACGTACTTGAACTTTTCTAGTAAGGAACCAATACAATAATTATAAAAATTAAATCTAACAACTGACAGACCAATGATTCCAAAAATGACAATCATAGGCGGGTTAAATGGGAGTTAATTCAGCAAACATTGAAACTAAACTTTTAATTTTTATTAATATAGTATAATGACAAATTAAAATGACATTTTTCTTGCTTTGGCACTGGCAAAAATATTCACTGTGTCGTCAAAATTAATTTCATTTAAAAGAGTTTTTTCGATGCACATAATAGCCAAAGCGTTTAATTTTGTTTGTGATAATGTGGATCTCCAGTAATCCTTCACTCTCTTCAGTGCTGAAAGGATCTCTCGCCAGTACAGTTAGTCACTGCTTTGCAAGCAAACATCCGTAATAAAATGACAATGTTAGGTAAACATTGTCAATGTTCTGCCTGCAGACAGGTGCCCGCCCCCTACACATTTAATAAAAATCTAATATTTTGACTATGGACACAAACTCGTAGGATAGCTAAAATAAATTGTTTTGCATTGCATATTTTTTCACTATAATATCCAACTCATGCCTGCGCCTGCTAGTTTATATGGTACGACAAATAAAAATAAATTGGAAGCTCCAGTGGCATAAGTACGTGGAATTATTAATTGCGTGCTTGGTAACAGAACTGCAATGCAAGTTCCAAAATTACCAAAATCACTTCTTCATTCAAAAATGATGACAATAACATGAATTTAAATACCTAACCTAACCTATTCTATCCTAACCTACCAAAATGAATTTAAATCATAATCTTGTATAATAAATGTAAATAAACAATTATTTACTTATCCTTCAATTACTAGTTTTTTAATTTTAAACATAAAGTTTCCACCAATTATTTATCTTTGCAACTTTGTTTATAGGCCCGAAATCAACCCAATAAGTTATAAGACTGTTTAGTGAATTTTCTAGATTATATGACGATTTTTCGAATCCTAGAGAACCGTTAGTGGCTAATGAAACGATAAATAGTTTCCTGCAACCCAGCATGAGAAAAACAATTGTTAACGAGCTATATGTTCGGGTTTCAAGTATTCAGCACGTATGTTCAAGGATGAATTATAGAACTTATTTAAAGTCGAAAAGTCTAAATTAACATTTATGTCTTAAACGTAACCTTTATAAAGAGTTATTGTTTATTTCATAGCAAAATTTTAGTTAAACGGATTTCTGAAATACTGTTCTAGTTGCCACGATCGCGACTTTTTTTTTGTAATATTCGAACATAGTTCGCCGGACGCCGGACCTGACGACTCCATTAGATTTATCTTTGGAGTCACATGAAACAGATTGCTTATGCAACTGAAATGCACACGATAGAGGAAATACTCCAAAGAATAAAGCAGACTGCCGATATTATTAGGAATAACCCAGCAGCCATATTAAAATCGCAGATATCTCTCATGTGACGTGCGGCTTTGTATATTGACCATAACGGAGATAATTTTGAACATTTTTACTTCCTTGTACATAGTAAGGAAGTATTGTAATCGCGAAAAATTTCGGTTTTCAGCACGGGCGTAACTAGGATTATTTTCTGGGTGGGCCGAAAGTGAGCCAATAAAAAATCTGTGTGGGCCATACTTATATCATATGAATAGTATTATAATAAAAATTAATTAATATATGGATTATAGATAGCAGTATAGAAACTGTAAAACAAAGTAAAGAAAAATTACAAATACTTCTAAGTAACAACTAAAATTTGAAAATATAAATTGCACAGAAAATTGGAATTGTTAATGCAATGAGTACTAATTTAAAGTTCTCGGAAAATATAATTCATAAACATGTTAACCAGTAGGACCATTGTTGTTTTTATTCCAGTATTACATTAATTTTCGTACAATTTTATTGTGTTGGGAAGTAAATGATATTCTGCTGCTAGCATATCAATTTGTGTAATGCTTAGCAAAAGGAAACATTTCTTATAACTAATTTTAAATGTGAGTTACAAAAAATATCATCTCAGTTTTTTGACATATTAATATGAAGACCATCTCCTCATTGAATTAAGCTGCTCTATGCTTATTTTATATTGGCGAAATCCAGAATCAGTTTTCAGAAATCATTGTGTAAAATGCAGCGCCCATATAAATAAATACACACTATAATTCAACAATTTAAAAATATCAAACCAATCTTTATTGAAGTGTCGTAACCGATTTCCAAATTTTAGTTTTAGATACGAGCCTCTCGTCTTAATAGTTCGTCCTTGCCTAGAGCAAAAATATTTTTTTATATAATTTAATTTTATTTCAATGTTGGTAATTAATGTAATAAAGAATTATCAATTCACTATATTCCATATAAATTTTTTCGTAAATGTTAATTAAACATATTTTAATTTTTGTAAAATAATTTCAGTTTTGCGAATTCATCAGAAATGGTTTGTATTTTACCTACTATTAAACCAAATACTTTTCTTATACAAATATTTCTGTCGTGTCCAGTATGGTATCATCCGCCAAATTCATTAGCTACATATTAATCAACATTCATCTCAATTCTGTAAGAAAGTTGCTAAATCTTAGCAACATAGTCGAAAATTCTGGTTAAGTTCAATAGAAACAAAAAAATATGACGTATTTGCAATTATTATTGATTATTTGCTACAGCAATGTTGCTAAGAAAGAGTAAATTGCTACAGGATAGGGGCGACTGCTTGAAAAATAGTTACTTCAATTTATCTCCACGGACAGTAGGATCATGCACAATTCAAAATGTTTATTCTGCAATATGTACGTTTTATATCCACACAAATTGTATTACACGTTATAAAATTGATACATCCTTTATAAAATAAACTAAATGAGTGCTATTCTGCTGTCAATGTTAAAACTTAAAGGTCACCGTTAGCGCAGTTTAGAGCTGAACTCTAAAAAATTGTATTCTAGGGTCAGTTTTTACCGCCGCTAACGCTAGAGGTCACCTCTAAACCTAAAGGTGCTGCTGGGTAACTTTAAATCGTTTCAACGCTAACAAGATGGCAGACAAAATGGGTGACTGCGTCGATATTCAAGATGTTAGAAACGTGTTAGACTTAAATTGTGGAAGAATTAGTGTTGAACGTGAAAGAATAAATCATTTTCAACAGTTTGATGAAGAATTTAGACGAAGTTACAGATTGCGGAAAGAAACTGTCAATTTTGTAAATGATGTGGTTAGGGAAGACAGAATCCATTTCACAGCAAGAAATAAATATTACTCCAGAACTACAACTGTTAATATCACTTTTTTGCGAAAGGGTGCTACCAAGGTGAACTAGGTATGTAAAATGCATAATTTTATACACAACATAACCTTCAAATTTAACAGTACTTATTATTTAATACATACAAAGGGGCAAAACAGTAAATTTTAAAACATTTTATTAGGTTTTTTTTTATAATAATACATTACATTTTAGATCTGCATAGCGTAAGTCAACTTACGACGCAGCTAGGGTATCACACTCCCTTGCAACAGTTTTACACAGATATGTGAAGTTTCTAGAACGAATGGAAGAGCTGAAGACAGAGTTCTATATAGCATTGCTGGTTTTAATAAGGTCATTGGATGCGTGGATTGTACCCATGTTTGAATTAAAAACCCCGGCAAAGAAAACCCAATGTTATATTGCAATAGGACTGGATTTTATTCCCTAAATGTGCAAGTGGTTTGTGATGCGGGGAGCAGAGTAGTATTCTAGACGTACACTGAAGGAAAAGTTCGACGTAATTATTTTGAAACATGAAAATAGTTTGTTACTAAATATTATTTCATAGGATTCAATGTATTCTGGATTTATTTTGAGCGACGGTGGATAACCATGTCATCGTAGTTACGAGTATTTATTAACACCTCTGATCAATACTCAATCTCCAGCTGAAGAAGCGTACAATCGTTCCCATTACAATAAATAAATATTAATTTTAAATTTGTTACATTCTATATTATGTATAATTATTTAGTACATACCTACTAATTTATTAAAGTGTTATATCTGTATATTAACCAAGTAAATACATAGAAGTGTTTTAATGTATGTATTTCTAATATGGTTATTTGATCAAACTATTAATATTATGAATCATGATTGATGAAGTATGATTTCACACTTCGTAACGTTCAAGTTTTGACAGATAATACAGTGTTGTCAAGTATTGTTTTGCTTAAAGATCACTGTTAGTTACCGTAGGTCATTTACTGACAGTAGAATAACATTAACTCTAAACACTAAAGGTCACCTTTAGCTCAAGACCGTCTCTAAGCTATTTTAACATTGACACAAGAATAGCACCCAATATCTTTAAAAATTTTGGGTGGGCCTGCAGATGGGCCAACACATCAATGAGGTTGGCCATGGTCCACCCAGGCTCCCCCGCAGTTACGTCCCTAGTTTTCAGATTTCAGCTGAAATATCCATTTTGACCATCCCTAAATCCATTGGGACTAATTTCGTCGTGACGTCTGTACATCTCGCATAATTCAAAAACGGTAAGCCGTAGAAAGTTGAAATTTTGTATTTAGGACTGCTATAACATCTAGTTGTGCACCTCCCTTTTTAGTCATTACATAATTTTCAGAATTGGTACTTTACTTGAAGCCTATAACAGATTTTAATGGAAAACAAAATTTAGTATAGAAGACTTTTATGTCAATGAGAATAACATAATAAAATTTGGTTAAAATAGGCTAACCGGAAGTGATATATTATCTGAAGTTGTTATCTTGAATAAAATGGTTTTATTTTTATTTTCAAAATAAATACTTCAAATATTTTTTTTACAGAAGTAAATTCTGCGTCTATCACAAGTATTAAAAATTAGCCCTTTGTATAAGCGAGATATGTAAATTTCAAATTATTTACTTTTTAGTTTTTATAATAAAGCTTGCTTTGGATTAGGACAAAAAAATAGCAAAAAAATGAATGTTCATGATAAATTACGTCAAATACGTGGAATTTTATAATTGGGTCTATACTTGCGTACAAGCATAGGCGCCGACTACGTGGGCGTGGGGGCTTCGGGGCTCGAGCCCCCACACGGAAAAATCTGAGGGGGTTCTGCCACCACACAGAAAAATCTGAAAGGGGTTTGTCTCCACACACTAATTATTTTTAATACCAACAAAAAATACATTCATATATATTTTTTTGTGCAATCGGATGCGAAATAAGCATTTCGCAGCCGCAATACAGGCTGCGATATTAAACTTCGTGACCGTTGTTATGGTAACGGCCGCGAAATGAATTTCGCGGCCGTTGTCATGGTAGCGGCCGCGAAATTAGATAAACAATCACTTTGACACTTGAGAATTGCATGGTTTTGTTTATCAAATGTTAATTCCATAGCCACCTTGAAAGGTAACTTTCTATTTACGATGAAACTGTTTAAAATTAATAAAATTTGTAATTACATATTTTTTACGGTTGCACAAAAAATATTGTGTACACATTGTCCGCGAAATCCTTTAGTGGCCTCGAGATTGTCTTGCCTCGGCCGCAAGCGGCCTCGGCGACGATTTTTCTCTCAGTACGCTAAAGAGTGATTTCGCGGCCTTGATATACAAATAACTATTAATACATCAAGTACTTATAGAAAGTAGCATTGTATATACTATTATTTATTTTATAAAGTTTTCAACATGTCATATTGTATTAACTAAAGTACCTACTGTGCAAGTAACGCGTGCGGACTAGTAAATAGTACTGCCACCAGTGTTGCCAGGTTTACAAGGCAATATTATCGGAAATTATACTGTATTTCATATAAGAATAGACTTAGTGGTGCTGAGGAGCCAGCCTGTTTTACAGCCATAAAACTTATGAATTAGTTTTGTTTCTTGTATGACATACCTGACAGCGCGAAGCGTCGAAATTGGATCATTTTTAATTATTTAGTAAGTAAACAGTTCTTTAAAGTTATTAAATAGATTACAAAGTCCAAATGGAATAAATAATATACCTGCTTACATATATTGCTATAGGGCGCGAGCAGACACATGACTCGGGGGTCGTTGACGTACTTGGAATTAGCTGATTTGTGTGCGCATGTCATTTTGACAAGAACAGTGTCACTTTGACAAGACCAATGTTTTGACTTATTTTGATTTTGAACTACTAAAATGTTATTAATGTACAATTTTCAGGCAGTAAAACACATGAAATTAAAAATAATAACTTCTCAACAGTTCAAAATTAAAATACGTCAAAACATTGGTCTTGTCAAAGTGACATTATTGTTATCAAGGATGCTCGAGTCACGTGTCTGCTCGCGCCCTATAGTAAACTTAGTTTGTGTTTAGACCAATCAGAAAGTATTACTTTGCTCCTAAGTCTATTCTTATCTGAAATACGGTATAGTAATAAAATGATCAGATCAAGTAGATTTTTATTTGATAAATTTGCTGTTACCCTCTTTTTAGCCCCCACACGAAAATCCGAAAGTCGGCGCCTATGCGTACAAGGAAGTCGTGTGGTGCTCAACATCAGATATTTTGGAAATACAATAATAAAAATCTACTAAAAAAAGATTTATTTCATAAAATGCTTGGATCTAAAATGTTATTCTCATAAATTATGAAATAAACAATAACTCGTTAACGGTTACGATTAGGACATATGTTTATATGGACTTTTAGACTCTAATAAATTCTGAAATTCATCTTTGAAATATTGCCTGTACGTTTTGAAACACTCTGTATAGGTTTATATCAGTTTTATTTTAATATGGCTAAAATAAGTGTGACATGAAATAGAATTGGAATGTGCTTTACCTGGAATTATCATAAATGTTATATACTCGGCTTGAAGAACGAAAATTATATTTATGAATTATTTATTTGACATATATATATATATATATATATATATATATATATATATATATATATATATATATACGAGGTGTGTTCAAAAACTATCGCGAATTTTGAATTTTCGCGGGTTACGTATATTCGAATTTCGATCTTTTTGTGGCTTTATGTTGGTAATCATGTCTCTCACTTATGTCGACAAGCTCGGCCATTTTGAATGTTCACTTAATTGTTGACAGCTGCTTTGCTTGCACGTGTTTTGGATCGTCTTCGATTTTTACCTATTCAAAAAAATGGAACAAAGAACCTGTATCAAATTTTGTGTGAAAAACGAAATTAAGTGCGCGGATGCATTCCGAATGTTGACTGTGGCATACGGAGAAGCTACCTTGGACCAAAGCAACGTTTATCGGTGGTACAAAATGTTCTCAGAAGGCCGAGAAGATGTGAACGACGAAAAGCGTGCCGGACGCCCGAGCACTTCAACAACAGACGAAAAAATTAATGAAGTGGAGAAAATGATATTGGCCAATCGTCGAATCACCGTTAGAGAAGTTGCTGAGGACCTAAACATATCGATTGGCTCGTGCCATTCGATTTTTATCAATGATTTGGGCATGAGACGGGTCGCCGCGAAATTTGTACCAAAATTGCTCAATTGCGACCAAAAACAGCATCGCATGAACATTGCTAATGAGATGTTGGACTCTGTCCGCGACGACCCAAATTTGCTCCAGAGGGTCATAACTGGTGACGAATCGTGGGTTTATGGTTATGACGTGGAAACCAAAGTTCAATCATCTCAATGGAAGCTGCCGCACGAACCAAGACCGAAAAAAGCGCGCCAAGTTCGGTCGAATGTGAAAGTTTTGCTGACAGTTTTCTTCGATTGCAGGGGCGTGGTGCATCATGAGTTCTTGCCACAGGGTAGAACGGTCAATAAGGAATATTACCTGCAAGTTATGCGCAATTTGCGCGAAGCAATCCGCCAGAAACGCCCGGATTTGTGGAAGAACAAAAATTGGCTTTTGCACCACGATAACGCCCCTGCTCACACATCGTTGCTTGTGCGCGACTTTTTAGCCAAAAACAACACACTAATGATGCCGCAGCCACCGTATTCCCCAGATCTGGCCCCCTGTGACTTTTTCTTGTTCCCTAAACTGAAGAGGCCCATGAAAGGACGACGTTACGCTACGCTTGACGAGATAAAGACGGCATCGAAGGAGGAGCTGAACAAGATAAAAAAAATGATTTTTTGAAGTGCTTTGAAGATTGGAAAAACCGTTGGCACAAGTGTATAATATCTCATGGGGATTACTTTGAAGGGGACAAAATAGATATTCATGAATAAATAAATAATTTTTGAAAAAACACAAAATTCGCGATATTTTTTGAACACACCTCGTATATATATATATATATATATATATATATATATATATATATATATATATATATATATATATATATATATATATATATATATATATATATATATATATACGCCTACTTATTACAAAAACAACTATAATTATGAAAAACAAACGGAAAATTACAAAATGGCTCGTGCTTTTTATTTAAAACAAAGAGTGTTCAAACAAAAATAAATCAGATTCGGGATCGGCTTTACCCCAAAATAATATTTCTCCCTCTCAAATCTAATAAAAATATGATGTGGCCAGCACAGCACAATACCTCTCGTCATTTAATTTTTATTAGATACTATTATTCACGAAATATGACTATTCAAGGGCACTTGTTCGAAGAGACAATACACAACGCTTTATATAGCAATAGCTTAGCATCATTAGAAAGAGAAAAATTATTTGATGTACCGAATAAAATGGCTTTTACTCAAAAGAAGTCTATTTTAACTAATTTGGTCCCGTTCACTGAATTTATTAGTTCCAACATGGACAAAAGATTGCAAGCTGATACTATTTACAAGGCTTTTGACCGGGTCCATCATCCTACAATAATTTATAAACTTCAAGTACTAGCTTGGAATACATGGTACTTTGTTAAGGTGGATCGAATCTTACATTACTAATAGATCACCCCCAGGAGTACCACAAGGTTCACACCTTGGTCCACTACTATTTAATTTATTCATTAACGGTATTTCGCAATGTTTTCAAAATTGGAATTTCTTACTCTATGCGGACGATTTAAATTTATTTAAAACAATTACAAATGTAAATAATTGTACTGCATTACAAAGTGATCTGTTACGATTATGTTTATACAGTAAACAAAATTATCTAAGTCTCAATCCGTCTAAATGCTACGTCAGGAACTTTACCAGAAATTTCAACTTAATAACTTATAATTACCACATAAATAATCTGAAACATGAAATTAAATCTGTAATAAAAGATTTAGGTGTTGTATACGATCCTAAATTAACAATGTCTACTCATATCGACAAAATCAGTAAATATTCATTTCGTACATTAGGTTTCATTTTTAGGCAATGTAAATGATTCCAAAACCCTTATACACTTATTTGTTTATACAATTCTCTAGTACGCTCTAAGCTAGAATTTGCATCTGTTGTGTGGAATCCACAATACAGATCAAATATAAATGTAATTGAAACTGTTCAAAAAAATCTGATGTGGCCAACACATGACCTCCCGTCAATGGGCTACTTGCGCACCATTTTTTTTTTATTTAATATTTTTGAAGAGACTATAAAAACTTGCTACCCATATTTATTTCTTTTTTTACATTAATTGACCAGAAAAAAATTAATGAAATTTGATTATTTAAATTACCGCCATGTATGACGTAGAATTACGTCAAACCAATGAATGGCTGTAGAGTCATAGGATCGGTACGCCCCATAGCAACGGCATGTGCGGGTAATTTAAACATGACATATATGTTTGACGTCTAAAGGTTATTTTTTAGATTGTCAAAATTCTGCTTAAGATATCGAAATACGTAATAAAAGTAACAGAAGCCACGCAAATTACAAATAATAAACAAGGGACAGAGAGAGAAAAATGAACTAATGTCAAAATCAAATTAAAACTCGCCATCTACAGGTCACATTCTTAAATATGCTTCCCTTGTTCCGGTTCAAAATAATGACGTCAGAGAAAATGTTCTTTCTTAATTTACTAAGAAACATAATTTTTTTAATACAATTTATATTGTTACATTCGTTTTCAACATATCATTAGTTATATAGTGATGGATATCGGATTTTCAGTACCACGCATGTAGCCTATTCCATGTTTGAAATAGCAATGAGCTTTAAGTAAAGCATCACTTCCAATTGATCGTTTGTAAACAAAATCTAATTTGTTGTTCCAATAAATAGAAAAGTTTGTAATACCAAATTTTGGATTATATTTTATAATGTTTTTCCTCGAAAATCTGTTAAGACCTCCAAATTAAATACCACTTCCGATTTATCATATAGGTATAATCAAAATCTAATGCTTCAAATTATACACGAGTTTTAAATACCAAATTAGAAAAGTTTTCAATCATGTTTTAATATATTTTTTTCAAAAAAATCTGTTTTTAGCTTCCTGTAAAGTAGTTTATCAATTTTAGAAAACATCACGAAAATCTGTTGAGAGCTTCAAGTAAAGTATCACTTCCGGTTTATCAATTTTAGAACAAATCTAACATGTCGTTCACAATCATATAAAAATCTTAAATACGAAATTTGAAAAAAATTGAAATATATTATAATATATTTTTCACGAAAATCTGTTGAGAACTTTAAGTAAAGTATCATTTTCGGATTATCAATTTTAGCCAAAATTTAATATGTTGTTCTTCTTCATATAAAAGTCATAAAAACTAAATTTGACAAGTTTTGGAGTATATCATAATATATTTTTTACGAAAATCTGTTGAGGGCTTCAACTAAAGTGTCTCTTCTGGCTCATTAATTTTAGCCAAAATCTAATATGTTGTTCCACTTGATATAGAAGTTTTAAATACTAAAATTGAAAAGTGTTGGATACACATACACACACGTACGCATACGCATACGCACACATACGCATACACACACACACATACACACATACATACGCACGCACTTATACGCACACGCGCATGCCCATGCCCACACCAACGCCTACACACACCCACACACACACCCACACACACACCCACACACACACCCACACACACACACCCACACACAAACACACTCACACACAAACACAATCACTCACACACGATCACACACACACACACACTCACATTTACACACTCACACTCTCACACACACTAACACGATCACACACACACGCACACATTCACACACACACAGATACACACTCTCACACTCACACACGCTCACACATACACACAGATACACACAGACAGATCCAGACAGACACACATAAACACACACAGACAGACACACACACACTCACACTCACACATTTACACACCCACACACACACACACGCACGTACGCACACACACGTACGCACGCACTCAAGCACGCTCGCACACACACACGGACGTACGCACGCACACACACCCACACACACACACACACACACGCACGCACACACACGCACACACACACACGCACACACACACGCACACACGCGCACACACACACACAGACATCATAATAAAAATATTAAAAACGTGTTGTGGGGATCCTAATTCGTATAACCCGAAACTTCTCAATTCTAGTATTTAAGAATTTCATATCAAGGGAACAGATTTTCATGCCAAATATTTTATGATATATTCCAAAACTTGTCAAATTTGGTATTTAAGACTTTTATATGAAGGGCAGCAACATATTAGATTTTGGATACAATTGAGAAACCGGAAGTGATACTTTATTTGAAGTTCCGAACATATTTTCGTGAAAAATATAATGACACAATCCAGAACTTTTCATATTTTGTTTTTAAGTCTTATTAATGGAAACGACATATTAGATTTTTTTCTAAGATTGATAAACCGGAAGTAGTACTTTACAGAATGCTATAAGCAGATTTTCTTGAAAATTTATATTAAAACATGATCTAAAACTTATCAAATTTGGTATTTAAAACTCGTGTATAATTTGAAACAACATAATAGATTTTGACTATACTTATATGATAAAACGGAAGTGGTACTTAATTTGGAGCTCTTAACAGATTTTAGAGGAAAAACATAATAAAATATAATCCAAAATTTCGTATTACACATTTTTCTATTTATTGGAACAACAAATTAGATTTTGCTTACAAACGATCAATCGGAAGTGATACTTTACTTAAAGCTCGATTGCCATTATAAACATGGAATTGACGGGAGGTTATGTGCTGGCCACATCAGATTTTTTACATAGAATTAGACTGCCCTGATAAAAAGGAGTGAATATTTTCTTCTGTCAATTGATCAGAAATGTTAACAGAGATATCAACGCGCATAAAATATTCGCGTATTTCTTTCATGGCATTCTAATTCTATGTAAGAAATATAACGTATTTATTTTCTCTATTCGTGGCACTCTTATTATAGTGATATTTTAATCATATTAATATAAAACTTTATATACATATTTTTCAAAAAAAAAGATCATTATTTAAGAGTATGCAAATATAATATCACTGAATTCAGAATAAAATTCTATCTAATAAATAGATCAAAAATATATGATCCCATTTAAAATAACAAAATTGGTCCCCATCGTTTGAAAACCACTGGTTTATAATTGTAATTTATTTGAAAATTTTGTTTCTCTTTAAATAATACTTTTCCCAAAGTTTTATCTTCTTCGGCCTATGTTTTGGCATAAAACAAAAGTATAGGCTTGACATAAACCATACAATAATAATTTGATTTAAATGCCGTCGTCACTGGAGAAACTTTAGTACAGAGGGCAGTGTAGTAGATAATTACGTCTTTATAACTCTACGACATAGGTCATTACTATTTGTGGTATGTTAGAAAGTAATGCCACCATTTACGTATATCTGTCACACCACATAAATTACACATACATCAAATAATTTTTCTCTTTCTAATGATGCTAAGCTATTGCTATATAAAGCGTTGTGTATTGTCTCTTCGAACAAGTGCCCTTGAATAGTCATATTTCGTGAATAATAGTATGTAATAAAAATTAAATGACGAGAGGTATTGTGCTGTGCTGGCCACATCATATTTTTATTAGATTTGAGAGGGAGAAATATTATTTTGGGGTAAAGCCGATCCCGAATCTGATTTATTTTTGTTTGATTTGTTTTTCATAATTATAGTTGTTTTTGTAATAAGTAGGCGTATATATATATATATATATATATATATATATATATATATATATATATATATATATATATATATATATATATATATATATATACGCCTACTTATTACAAAAACAACTATAATTATGAAAAACAAATCAAACAAAAATAAATCAGATTCGGGATCGGCTTTACCCCAAAATAATATTTCTCCCTCTCAAATCTAATAAAAATATGATGTGGCCAGCACAGCACAATACCTCTCGTCATTTAATTTTTATTACATACTATTATTCACGAAATATGACTATTCAAGGGCACTTGTTCGAAGAGACAATACACAACGCTTTATATAGCAATAGCTTAGCATCATTAGAAAGAGAAAAATTATTTGATGTATGTGTAATTTATGTGGTGTGACAGATATACGTAAATGGTGGCATTACTTTCTAACATACCACAAATAGTAATGACCTATGTCGTAGAGTTATAAAGACGTAATTATCTACTACACTGCCCTCTGTACTAAAGTTTCTCCAGTGACGACGGCATTTAAATCAAATTATTATTGTATGGTTTATGTCAAGCCTATACTTTTGTTTTATGCCAAAACATAGGCCGAAGAAGATAAAACTTTGGGAAAAGTATTATTTAAAGAGAAACAAAATTTTCAAATAAATTACAATTATAAACCAGTGGTTTTCAAACGATGGGGACCAATTTTGTTATTTTAAATGGGATCATATATTTTTGATCTATTTATTAGATAGAATTTTATTCTGAATTCAGTGATATTATATTTGCATACTCTTAAATAATGATCTTTTTTTTTTGAAAAATATGTATATAAAGTTTTATATTAATATGATTAAAATATCACTATAATAAGAGTGCCACGAATAGAGAAAATAAATACGTTATATTTCTTACATAGAATTAGAATGCCATGAAAGAAATACGCGAATATTTTATGCGCGTTGATATCTCTGTTAACATTTCTGATCAATTGACAGAAGAAAATATTCACTCCTTTTTATCAGGGCAGTCTAATTCTATGTAAAAAATCTGATGTGGCCAGCACATAACCTCCCGTCAATTCCATGTTTATAATGGCAATCGAGCTTTAAGTAAAGTATCACTTCCGATTGATCGTTTGTAAGCAAAATCTAATTTGTTGTTCCAATAAATAGAAAAATGTGTAATACGAAATTTTGGATTATATTTTATTATGTTTTTCCTCTAAAATCTGTTAAGAGCTCCAAATTAAGTACCACTTCCGTTTTATCATATAAGTATAGTCAAAATCTATTATGTTGTTTCAAATTATACACGAGTTTTAAATACCAAATTTGATAAGTTTTAGATCATGTTTTAATATAAATTTTCAAGAAAATCTGCTTATAGCATTCTGTAAAGTACTACTTCCGGTTTATCAATCTTAGAAAAAAATCTAATATGTCGTTTCCATTAATAAGACTTAAAAACAAAATATGAAAAGTTCTGGATTGTGTCATTATATTTTTCACGAAAATATGTTCGGAACTTCAAATAAAGTATCACTTCCGGTTTCTCAATTGTATCCAAAATCTAATATGTTGCTGCCCTTCATATAAAAGTCTTAAATACCAAATTTGACAAGTTTTGGAATATATCATAAAATATTTGGCATGAAAATCTGTTCCCTTGATATGAAATTCTTAAATACTAGAATTGAGAAGTTTCGGGTTATACGAATTAGGATCCCCACAACACGTTTTTAATATTTTTATTATGATGTCTGTGTGTGTGTGTGCGCGTGTGTGCGTGTGTGTGTGCGTGTGTGTGTGTGCGTGTGTGTGCGTGCGTGTGTGTGTGTGTGTGTGTGGGTGTGTGTGCGTGCGTACGTCCGTGTGTGTGTGCGAGCGTGCTTGAGTGCGTGCGTACGTGTGTGTGCGTACGTGCGTGTGTGTGTGTGTGGGTGTGTAAATGTGTGTGTGTGAGTGTGAGTGTGTGTGTGTCTGTCTGTGTGTGTTTATGTGTGTCTGTCTGGATCTGTCTGTGTGTGTATCTGTGTGTATGTGTGAGCGTGTGTGAGTGTGAGAGTGTGTATCTGTGTGTGTGTGAATGTGTGCGTGTGTGTGTGATCGTGTTAGTGTGTGTGAGAGTGTGAGTGTGTAAATGTGAGTGTGTGTGTGTGTGTGATCGTGTGTGAGTGATTGTGTTTGTGTGTGAGTGTGTTTGTGTGTGGGTGTGTGTGTGTGGGTGTGTGTGTGGGTGTGTGTGTGGGTGTGTGTGTGGGTGTGTGTAGGCGTTGGTGTGGGCATGGGCATGCGCGTGTGCGTATAAGTGCGTGCGTATGTATGTGTATGTGTGTGTGTATGTGTGTATGCGTATGTGTGCGTATGCGTATGCGTACGTGTGTGTATGTGTATCCAACACTTTTCAATTTTAGTATTTAAAACTTCTATATCAAGTGGAACAACATATTAGATTTTGGCTAAAATTAATGAGCCAGAAGAGACACTTTAGTTGAAGCCCTCAACAGATTTTCGTAAAAAATATATTATGATATACTCCAAAACTTGTCAAATTTAGTTTTTATGACTTTTATATGAAGAAGAACAACATATTAAATTTTGGCTAAAATTGATAATCCGAAAATGATACTTTACTTAAAGTTCTCAACAGATTTTCGTGAAAAATATATTATAATATATTTCAATTTTTTTCAAATTTCGTATTTAAGATTTTTATATGATTGTGAACGACATGTTAGATTTGTTCTAAAATTGATAAACCGGAAGTGATACTTTACTTGAAGCTCTCAACAGATTTTCGTGATGTTTTCTAAAATTGATAAACTACTTTACAGGAAGCTAAAAACAGATTTTTTTGAAAAAAATATATTAAAACATGATTGAAAACTTTTCTAATTTGGTATTTAAAACTCGTGTATAATTTGAAGCATTAGATTTTGATTATACCTATATGATAAATCGGAAGTGGTATTTAATTTGGAGGTCTTAACAGATTTTCGAGGAAAAACATTATAAAATATAATCCAAAATTTGGTATTACAAACTTTTCTATTTATTGGAACAACAAATTAGATTTTGTTTACAAACGATCAATTGGAAGTGATGCTTTACTTAAAGCTCATTGCTATTTCAAACATGGAATAGGCTACATGCGTGGTACTGAAAATCCGATATCCATCACTATATAACTAATGATATGTTGAAAACGAATGTAACAATATAAATTGTATTAAAAAAATTATGTTTCTTAGTAAATTAAGAAAGAACATTTTCTCTGACGTCATTATTTTGAACCGGAACAAGGGAAGCATATTTAAGAATGTGACCTGTAGATGGCGAGTTTTAATTTGATTTTGACATTAGTTCATTTTTCTCTCTCTGTCCCTTGTTTATTATTTGTAATTTGCGTGGCTTCTGTTACTTTTATTACGTATTTCGATATCTTAAGCAGAATTTTGACAATCTAAAAAATAACCTTTAGACGTCAAACATATATGTCATGTTTAAATTACCCGCACATGCCGTTGCTATGGGGCGTACCGATCCTATGACTCTACAGCCATTCATTGGTTTGACGTAATTCTACGTCATACATGGCGGTAATTTAAATAATCAAATTTCATTAATTTTTTTCTGGTCAATTAATGTAAAAAAAGAAATAAATATGGGTAGCAAGTTTTTATAGTCTCTTCAAAAATATTAAATAAAAAAAAAATGGTGCGCAAGTAGCCCATTGACGGGAGGTCATGTGTTGGCCACATCAGATTTTTTTGAACAGTTTCAATTACATTTATATTTGATCTGTATTGTGGATTCCACACAACAGATGCAAATTCTAGCTTAGAGCGTACTAGAGAATTGTATAAACAAATAAGTGTATAAGGGTTTTGGAATCATTTACATTGCCTAAAAATGAAACCTAATGTACGAAATGAATATTTACTGATTTTGTCGATATGAGTAGACATTGTTAATTTAGGATCGTATACAACACCTAAATCTTTTATTACAGATTTAATTTCATGTTTCAGATTATTTATGTGGTAATTATAAGTTATTAAGTTGAAATTTCTGGTAAAGTTCCTGACGTAGCATTTAGACGGATTGAGACTTAGATAATTTTGTTTACTGTATAAACATAATCGTAACAGATCACTTTGTAATGCAGTACAATTATTTACATTTGTAATTGTTTTAAATAAATTTAAATCGTCCGCATAGAGTAAGAAATTCCAATTTTGAAAACATTGCGAAATACCGTTAATGAATAAATTAAATAGTAGTGGACCAAGGTGTGAACCTTGTGGTACTCCTGGGGGTGATCTATTAGTAATGTAAGATTCGATCCACCTTAACAAAGTACCATGTATTCCAAGCTAGTACTTGAAGTTTATAAATTATTGTAGGATGATGGACCCGGTCAAAAGCCTTGTAAATAGTATCAGCTTGCAATCTTTTGTCCATGTTGGAACTAATAAATTCAGTGAACGGGACCAAATTAGTTAAAATAGACTTCTTTTGAGTAAAAGCCATTATATTCGGGTATAATTTCACTCTCTAAAGTACATTTTAACTCTTTCATTAGAGACTCGAATAACTTCGGAATAATAGAGAAAATGGAGATTGGTCTATAGTTAGATACGTCACTAATATCTCCAATATATATATATATATATATATATATATATATATATATATATATATATATATATATATATATACCGAGTGTCTTATAGGCCAACTGACGCAAGGGAGATTAAGAGCTATTTTGACCATGTCTGGTTTTGGAGGTGTAAAGGGAGAAGGAGTTAAAATCAGTTAATTGTGAATAGTATTTCCCCAGTGTAAGATATTAAGCTGAAATTATATATGCTTATCCGGAGATACTAATTCCATGGATTGCATTTAATATCAGTAAATTCACATGTGTAATATTAAAAGAAATTAAGAAAAATTGTAAAATATCCAGGATTGTTCTTCATATTCCAAGAAACAATAGGTTCCAAGCAACAGTTCTAATAGTATGGTGGTATCATGTGTGCTTGGTAATAAACTAAATTCGGAGAAACGGGTTCGGAACCAGTCTACAGCAAAATTTATTTTTTAATGTTCACTTTTCAAAATAATTTTTATTATTAATATGTTTTAAATCTTTCATTAATATTAAATAAAATAAATACGTTATACGTAACACAACTTTTTTATTTTACAAAATATAAATCGGACTAATTACAGCAGTAAGAATTAAAAAATTACAACAAATATTCAAAATAATTGCCATTTTGTACTAAGCAAAATCCAAAACGATCATAACATTGTTGTCTCAACTTTGCTTAGCTGATGTCGATTTGAAATAACGCTGCAGTTATTCCTTGTTGCCGCTTTAAGATCTTCTAAACTGGTCAATTCATAATGGCCGTAAATTTTTGATTTTAAATGACCCCAAAGAAGAAATCTAAGGGGCAGGAGATCGTGCAGACCAATTAATTGTCCATTTTACAAAATATAATTTATGCTTGAAATAATGTGTATATTATTAAATATTAATAAAAGATTAAAAACATATTAATGACAAAAATTATTTTGAAAAGTAAAAATTAAAAATATATTTTCTGTCGACTGGTTCCAAACCCGACTGTTCG